>OV702286.1:36066820-36472342 GCA_916181665.1 Avena sativa | reverse complement strand
CAGACCGTTGAAATGCTTGCCTTTCTTTCTTAAGGGATGCTTGGCCAAAAGAAATCGATGATGCTCATTGTACACATTCTTCTTACAATGTTCCAAATATATACTTTCAGTCTCATCTAAACAGTGTGCGCATGCATTGTATCCCTTGTTGGACTGTCCTGAAAGGTTACTAAGAGCAGTCCAATCATTGATTGTTATGAAAAGCAATGATTAGAGGTTAAATTCTTCCTGCCTGTTCTCATCCCCACACGCGTATGCCGGGTTCGTGCCACAACTATAAAAGTTCTTCCACTAATGGCCTTAGGTACACATCAATGTCGTTGCCGGGTTGCTTCGGACCTTGGATCAACACTGGCATCATAATGAACTTCCGCTTCATGCACAACCTAGGAGAAAGGTTATAGATGCATAGAGTCACGGGCCAGGTGCTGTGACTGGAGCTCTGCTCCCCAAAGGGATTCATGCCATCTATACTTAGACCAAACCTTAAACTCCTTGCATCATCTGCAAAGTCTGGGTACTTTCTATCGATTTTTCTGCATTGCGACCCATCAGCGGGGTGTCTCAACATCCCGTCTGACTTACGTTCCTCTTTATGCCATCGCAACAACTTGGCGTGCCCTTTGTTTCTGAATAAGAGTTTCAACCATTATATTATAGGAGCATACCACATCACCTTGGCAGGAACCCTCTTCTAGGGGGGCTCGCCCTCAATGTCACCAGGGTCATCTCGTGTAATCTTATACCGAAGTGAAGTGCATACCGGGCATGCATCCAAATTCTCGTACTCCTCACCGCGGTAGAGGATGTAGTCATTAGGGCATGCATGTATCTTCTGAACCTCTAAACCTAGAGGGCAGACAACCTTCTTTGCTTCGTACGTACTGGCGGGCAATACGTTATCTTTTGGAAGCATATTCTTCATCATTTTCAGCAACTTTTCAAATGAGGAGTCAGGTATAGCACACTCAGCCTTCCATCGCAACAATTCCAGTGTGCTGCCCAGCTTTTTCAGACCATTTTCGCAATTTGGGTAGAACAACTTTTTGTGATCCTCTAACATGTGATTGAACTTCTCCCTCTCCTTTTCAGTTTCACAGTCTCTTTGTGCATCGGCAATGGTCCGACCAAGATCATCAGCGGGTTCATCATGTGTCTCTTCTTCATCCTCCCCTTCAGCATCCCCCATGGAAGTATCTCCGTACTCAGGGAAACCATGATAGTTTTCATCCTCCTCCTCTTCTTTATTGTCTTCCATTATAACCCCTCTCTCTTCGTGCTTGGTCCAACAATTATAACTAGGCATGAAGCCGGACTTCAACAGGTGGTTGTGAAGGGTTTTTGAGTCATAATAATCCTTCTGATTCCTACATCCACTACATGGACAGAATACAAAACCATTGCGCTTGTTTGCATCAGCAACACAGATGAATTCATGCAGGCCATTAATGAACTCGCCAGAGCGTCGGTCAGTACCGTACATCCATTCCTGGACCATCTGCATTATAGTAAAAGTATATCAAAAACCATTACACAACATGATAAAATTATTACAAGTTATATTAACAGCTTCTAGAGCATTAATTTTGAATTTTGAAAAATTTACATGCACCAATTTATGAATTGGAGAAAACAATCAACATGATAAATGTGGAGTTTTTTATTATTGTTCTATCAGTGAAAACCTCATTCCATTCTAAGCTCTAAAACTCTAAAATTACACATTTCAATTTTCAGTAACTATGTGCCTAATTAAAATTTGTTACACATATATATCAAAATCCTTCTACTTATAGAGCATGCACGCATTGATCCAGATCTCTATATATACTTCTAGAGCCTTATAGAGCTAAAGTAGCAATAAGAAATGAAAGAATGAAGTTCTAACCTTTTAAAGCTTTGGATTTAGGGTTTGCAAACTAAATCTTTACAAATCTTGAGAAAAAAATGGCATGAACTCGCTTGATTCTTTGAGAAAAATGGCCACCATATGCTTTAGGGCAGCAGGACAGGAAGCAGAATATATAGTGGTGGACAACTAGTCCTGGACCGTGATACGACCCGGGACTAATAGTCCACTAAAATACTAGCTGGCCTGCTCCAGGTTATTACTCCCGGGTCGTATTACGGACCGAGACTAGAGATGTAGTCCGGCCCGGGACTAGTGACTACGGTCGTTTCTAGCCGTTAGAGGCCTCATGGCCCGGGACTAGTGCTAGCACTAGTCGCGGGTTGTGACAGGCCGGGACTGCTGGCATTGTTCACGTCGAACCGAAGAGGGTTTTTCCAGTAGTGAACTCTCAAACATGTATCGGTTCTTAAGGTTGTTGTAAGTCACCATGGAACCATAAAACCGTAGTCAATAGCTCATGAAAACAGCCATAAACGCGAAAACTACGAGTTTTGGGTCATATCTCGTCAACAGGTATCGTGTCTTAAGGTCATTGTAAATCGCCCTGAAACCCCAAAACATTGGGCAATAGATCATGAAAACGGCCATAAAACGTGAAAACGATGAGTTTTTAGTCATATCTGTTAAACATGTAACGGGTCTTATAGGCCTTACAAATCTGCTTGGAACCCAAAAACTACAGGAAATAACTCATGAAAATGGCCAAAAAACATGAAGAAGCTCCATTCGGATGGACTTTTAGAATCACTTGATTTTGAATCATTTGATACATGTGATCCATGCCTTATGGGCAAGATGACTAGAACGCCGTTTTCCGGTTCAATGGAACGGGCGACAGATTTATTGGAAATCATACATTCTGATGTATGTGGTCCAATGAGTGTGTCGGCGCGAGGTGGTTATCGTTATTTTGTTACTTTCACGGATGATTTGAGTAGATACGGTTATATATACTTGATGAAACACAAGTCTGAAACCTTTGAAAAGTTCAAGGAATTTTAGAATGAGGTGGAAAATCATCGTAATAGAAAGATCAAATTTCTACGGTCCGACCGTGGAGGTGAGTATCTAAGTTACGAGTTTAGCAATCATATGAAAGAGTGTGGAATTGATTCACAACTCACACCTGCCGGAACACCACAACGAAATGGTGTGTCGGAACGTCGTAGTCGTACTTTATTAGATATGGTTCAATCTATGATGTCTCTGACGGACTTGCCGTTGTCATTTTGGGGTTATGCACTAGAAACTGCTGCATTCACTTTAAATCGGGAACCATCTAAATCCATTGAAAAGACACCGTATGAATTGTGGTTTGGAAACAAACCTAAGCTATCATTTCTTAAAGTTTGGGGATGTGATGTTTATGTGAAGAAACTTCAACCGGATAAACTCGAACCTAAAGCGGAAAATGCGTCTTCATAGGATACCCTAAGGAAATTATTGGGTATTCCTTCTGTCACCGATCCGAGGGCAAGGTTTTTGTTGCCAAGAATGGATCCTTTCGAGAGAAAGAGTTTCTCGTGAAAGGTGTCAATAGTCGAAAGGTAGAACTCGAAGAGGTTATTGAACCTTCTCTTCAAAGTATGGCGAGTAGCACAGTGCTAGAAGTCATTCCAGAGTTGGCTTCACCAATTGAAGAGGGAACTAATGATAATGATCATGAAACTCCGAAATAGAGTACTACCAAACCTCGCAGGTCTGGCAGGACGCATGCAGCTCCCAAGCTGTACGGAAACACTATTATGAATTTCATGGTTGATGAAATTGATGACCCTGCGACGTATGAAGAAGCAATGATGAGCCCGGATTCCAACAAATGGTTAGAAGCCATGAAATCCGAGATGGAATCCATGTATGAAAATCAAGTTTGGAACTTGGTGGACTTACCTCACGACCAAAAGGCCGTGGATAATAAATGGATTTTCAAAAGGAAAACTGATGATGATGGTAATGTGACCGTCTATAAAGCTCGACTTGTCGCAAAGGGGTTTCGACAAATTCAAGGAGTTGACTACAATGAGACATTCTCTCCCGTAGAAATGCTAAAGTCAGTTAGGATTATGTTAGCAATTGCTACATATTTTGATTATGAGATATGGCAGATAGATGTCAAAACCGCGTTTCTCAATGGTAATATTGAAGAAGAGTTGTATATGATAAAAACAAAGGGTTTTGTCGATCCTAAGGATGCTAACAAGGTGTGCAAGCTTCAGCGATCCATCTATGGACTGAAGCAATCATCATGAAGTTGGAATCTCCGCATTGATGAGGTGATCAAAGAGTTTGGATTTGTCCAAACTTATGGAGAAGCTTGTATTTACAAGAAAGTGAGTGGGAGCAATGTGGCATTTCTGATATTATATGTGGATGACATATTATTGATCGGAAATGATATAGATCTTTTAAACAGTATTAAAAGTTATCTAAATAGCAAATTTTCAATGAAGAACCTAGGTGAAGCGTCATACATATTAGGCATAAAGATCTATAGAGATAGATCTAGGATCCTAATAGGGCTATCGCAAAGTACATACCTTGATAAGATTTTAAAGAAGTTTAAAATGGACGGAAGTAAGAAGGGTTTCTTACCTATGTTGCAAGGCAAGACATTGAGTAAGACTCAAAGTCCGGCTACGGCAGAAGAAAGAGAGATAATGGACAAAGTCCCCTATGCTGCAGCCATAGGCTCTATTATGTACGCCATGATATGTACAAGACCGGATGTGGCACATGCTATTAGTTTGACTAGTAGGTACCAATCGGATCCAGGTTTGGAACACTGGATAGCGGTCAAGAATATCCTTAAGTACTTGCGAAGAACTAAGGATATGTTTCTTGTGTACGGAGGTGAAGAAGAGCTCGTCGCTAAGTGTTATGTTGACGCAAGCTTTGACACTGATCTGGATGACTCTAAGTCTCAATCCGAAATACGTATTTCTCATGAATGGCGGAGCGGTTAGTTGGAGGAGTTCCAAACAACCTGTGGTGGCGGGATCAACAGTGGAGGCCGAATATGTTGCTGCTTCGGAAGCGGCTCAGGAAGCGGTTTGGATGAAGGAGTTCATATCCGAACTAGGTGTGGTTGCGAGCGCGTTGGACCGACCCAATGGTGATCTATTGTGACAACAATGGTGCCATTGCCAATGCCAAAGAACTAAGGTCTCACAAGAATTCCAAGCATATTAAGCGCCGGTTTCACTCCATCCGCGAGCATGTCAAGGATGGAGATATAAAGATTAATAAAGTACACACGGATATCAATGTAGCAGATCCGTTGACTAAAGCTCTCCCTAGAGCAAAACACGATCAACACCAGAACTCCATGGGTGTTAGATTCATCACTATGTAACTAGATTATTGTATCTAGTGCAAGTGGGAGACTGAAGGGAATATGCCCTGAGAGGCAATAATAAAGTGTTTATTATGTGTATTCCAAGTATATGATAGATGTTTATTTTGCATGCTATAATTGTATTAATACGGAAATGTTAATACATGTGTGTTTAATAAACAAACAGAAAGTTCCTAGTTATGCCTCTCTCATAAACTAGCTCGTTGATTAATAAGATGATCAAGGTTTCCTGATCATGGACATTGGATGTTGTGAATAACAAGATCACAACATTAGTGTAATGGTGTGATGAACATTCATCCGAAGTATAGCATTACGATCAAAGTCATTGAGTTTATATTGCTATAACAACTTACGAAGTGATCCTAATCCTTAGACCATGAGATCATGTCAATCACTAACACCGGAAGAGTTTCTTGATAACATCAAACGTCACACTATAACAGGATGATTATAAAGATGGGTTCAGAACTAATAAAGTGTTATGTTGAGGCCCATGGATCGAGAGTGGAATTTGTTCATCCCGCTAACGGATAGATATACTCTGGGCCCTCTCGGTGATATCCCATTGGTTAGATTGCAAGCAAGTGATTTGATCACTAGAATGTTATATCACGGGAACGAGAAAAGAGTGCATGTCAGTAACAAGATCAAACTAGGTATGGAGATACCGATGATCGAATCTCGGACATGTAATATATCGCGAAACAAAAGGATTAAGATACTAGCGTAAAAGGTTCCGACGATCACAAGAAAGTCATCGTTGAATGTGTGGGAGTCAGTATGGGTCTCCAGATCCCGCTTCTGATTATTGATTAGAGAGGGGTCTCGATCATGTCCGCATTATTCGCGAACCGTAGGGTGACACACTTAAGAGACATCGACATCCAATTGGAGCAAAAGTTTCATGCCGGAAAGAATAACAAGCGCAGGAATTTATTTCACTAGACACCGAAACAGGTTTTTGGGTGAAATTGCAGAAAGTGTTTTTGCATGTGAAATGGAATACTAGCAAGGGGTTATATGTGAATGTTTGTCATTAAAGTAAATAAAAAATTCTAAATAAATAAAAGGAGTTTTATTTAATGAGAGTTGCATTAAATTTGGTGGAAATTTAATAGCAATTTTGAGTGGAGGGAATTGAAAGGAATTTTGTGAGTGGAATGTCCACCCACATGAATGAGGGGAGGGCAAGGGGGAAGCCCCCATGCACTGGCCACCCCCTTGGGGTCCCCCCTCTCCTATAAAAGGCACCCCCCTCCTCACTTCTTACCCACACCTCCTCGTGAAGGATCTCTCTCCCCCTCTAGAATTTATCTCCCATGGTCTCGGACTAGCGAGATATATGTTTCAGGTGGCTATTCGGCAAGAAAGAGTTGTGCTTCCGCTGCATCGCTGGAGCGAGGAGGCGGAGGTTGCTCGGTGCCTCGGACGTGTGTGCGAGCACGGATGCGTCGCTAAGTTGCGGTGCTAAGGACTTCCTCTCGATATGGAGATCGGCAAGAGATCGTCTACATCAACCACGAGTTTAACTCGTTAAGCTTTGTCGGTTTTCAAGGGTATGTTCTCTACGGATATACATCCGCCCGTTGTTTGTATCTAGTAGATAGATCTTGGTACATAGTTGTTCCTATCGTAGGAAATTTTTGTTTTCTATATTGCGAACCCTACAAAAGCGGGGGTAGCGGGAATCTAGTCCTGATTTGGCAGTCCCAGTTGGGCAACCGGGACCAGAGGCTTTCCCAACCCGGAACTAAAGTTCTGTTTTCTATCGGTGTACGTTTCTCTCGCACCTAAAGCTATAATCATGAAAGTGGATAGGATTGTTGGTCGGTACCATGCCCTGCCCATCTCCAACTATTCTGCTTGTGGGCGGCCTCATGGCCTCCACGGTAGTACGTCCTTTATCCACTTTTGGGTTATACCGACTTGTGTTTAGAGTGTAGGGTTCGAGAAATTACAGCCCCATCTCAGACAGTGGGAAGTAAGTGGTCTTGCGTTTCTAATGTTGTCTTCTTGTATCCATTCGACTCGTTGGTGACGATGTAGCTTCCTCGGCTGCACGCCATAAAATCTAGGGCCGACGCCCTCTTTGCACAGACCATCTCTAACACACACACACACACTTGATATAACTCGCACCAAGAAGACCACTCACCTTTGTTGCGTCTAGCGCTGCTCGCATGTCACAACATCACATCTCCAATGATGGAGGAGAAGTCCCTCCCTCTACCAGAACACTACGTACTTTGTCAGGTCCTCCAAGGATGACGACTGTAGAGGCTAGCGATGTTGCCGTTGCCAACGATGCTGAGGCTAAACATTACCCAAATCTGGTAGTACTAATTTTTTATTGAGACCTGGTACTAGTTTTTTTTTGGGTAACCCGATAACCCATATCTTTTTTACAAAGCATTACCCAAATCCTGTACTCCCTCATATTCCAATTAATGTGCTCAGATTATACAGATTTAAATATATCTAACACTAAAATATAACTACATATATTTGAATATAGACAAATCTAAAATCACTAATTTGGATATGAATAAGAGATTGGTGTTTTTCTTATACTAGCTCGGACTGAATGCTAGCTCTAGCGAATTCTTGGCGGCCCAGCCCACGGAATTTCATGGATCAATCCATTCAAGCATGAAGTGGCCCTCAAGGCCTGAACCACGCATCTCGTGACTTGTCCGCATGTTGTAGTTGTTGGGTCACTGTCTTACTCGTTCAAAAGCCGATTGATTTTGTCGACACTATTTACTGCCTTTGTCGAAGGATTAATCGCTAACTACTGATTTGAGATGGCAGTTTTCTTTAGTCTTTTTTAAGTAATCATATATTTCATTAGACAATTTATTTACAGAGATTACGCATATGGTACACGTGATAAATATGCTTGCGAGGCAAATATACATAATGAATCCTGTAAGTAAAATTACAATTCTACTTGGACCTCCGCCGCCATCACGGCAACGCCGAAAAAAAGACAATCAACCACCATACCTAGAACTAGGAGAGCACTGTTGCATGTCAAAATGCTTTTTGAGCCGATGAACCGGGTCATCGCAAGCGACGAGTCCGAGTCTTTGTGGCACGTCGGCCGGGGCTCTTCCCCGTAGTCAATAGATCCTAATAGTCGGAGAAGAGAAACGTCGCCGCCTGCCGTCTTCCACGAGCACAACTACAATACACCAAACACAACTACAGCAGCCGACACGGCCGCCACCCGTGAGAGTGCCGACCGCCGACCACCAGACACAAATCTCAACGGATCTAAAGAACGACAAAAAGACAGAGACACCAGCCCCCAATGCCACCTGAGGAAGAGCATGAGTAAATTATTCCGATACGGCACAGTCACTTTCATAAAAACAGCGCCTCACGAAAACATTAAGCCACTCTAACTAGCTGGAGCCCCGGGTCCCCACCCTCTCCCGTTGCACACATCGGAGGCAGGGACCGGCGGCTGCCATAGTCAGAGGCAGGCGATGTCCCATATCGCTTTTCGGCCGGAGCGGTTCCGCGCGGAACCTCTTTGCGTACGATCCAAACATGTTCGATGTATGTCCGACGTGCATCCAGTAGACTGTTTTGCTTCTGCTAGACATATGTGTGCCCGATCTGCGCATCGTACAAAAATCGTACGAGTTTTGTCGTACGTATAGCAGTACTCGGTTCCGCGTGTGGAAATGTTTCTTTCGTCTTCTTTTCTGGGCTGACGAATATGCGTACAACTCCTTCCTTCACCGCTAAGACACGAAGGAACCTTGGAAACTGATCGATCGACATGCCACGGCGTACTAGTACATGCTGTGCTGTGCTGTCATGGCGCTTCCGGATCTTTCTCGCGTCAAGATCGATGGATTAAAAAGTCAAACAAAATCTCGATCTCTGCCACAGTGCTACTCCTGTGTCTAAATGTACACTGTTACTCCCTCATCAATTAAAGGAGAAACTGTACGTGAGTGATATATACTACTCATCTAAACGAAGCGTCAAGGACTGACCTACGTCTGCACAGTGAGGCAAAAGTTGAGGCCCAAGATTTGTGCGCTGTCCATGCAAGAACATCACCCTAGAATTGTAAGCTACGTACGTGATTGTTCACCATATATCTGCACACTATTACTGGTTACTGCTTCTGTCGATTGATTAATTGCTTCTTGAGGGCAGATTGATTAATTGTTAACTGTACTGATTTGATTTGACAGTTTTCTTTCGTCTTCTTTTCTCGCCCTGACGAATATGCCTAGTACAGTTCTTTCCTTCACTGCTAAGACACAGAGGAACCTTGGGAACCGCTCGACATGCCATGGCTGTTTTTTTTCTTGGCGTACGTAGCTGCCACGAGGCTTGGAATTTGGTTGGACCCGAAAAAATCTCCCACGGGTAGTACTATACTACTAGTACGTGATGCGCGGTGTGCTGTGATGGCGCCACCAGACCATTTTTCTCCTTAATGTTCCACCAAAAATCTCTTTGTTGAAACTGCGAGACATACAGTACAAGTTAGCAGTTGCTGTTGCTGATCGGTGCTCGTCGAAGACGTACGATTAGTGGTCTGCAACATGCATGTCCTTTGGGTTGGAAAATTTGCTGCGTGTCCCAGAGCGTTTTCCCTGCACTGCACGGAATTGAAATCGTGTTAGCGAAGTTGTACGTGTGGAGTCATTTGTTTAATCCATTATCCAGCGTAATTTAGAAAACAAACGTAGGAACGTGAGTGAGAACTCAGCCGTTTCCATGCATGCAGGACCAAAATGTTTAATCTCACAGCGGTGGTACCAGTACGTGCTCTGATGTGCCGTGATGGTGCCTCCGGATCTTTCTCGCCACATTGCCACCAAGCATTTCCCCGGCACCAATCTCCAGCCAAGCGATGGATGGAGCAAAGAAGTCAAAAGAAAATCTCTTTTGCCACTGTGCTTGCTACTCCCGTCAAAATGTACTACTCCCTCCGTTTAGAAATATAAAATGTTTTAGTGTCTATATTTATTTGAATCTATACATAAAACGATATCTAGATACATCTCTTTCGTAAACCTAAAACATATTATATTTCTAAACAGAGAGTAGTACACAGCTCGATCTCTCGTCAATCATGGAGTAGAAATCATATCAGCGAGACACATAGTAACAAGCTAGCAGTTGCTGTACGTTGATCTATCGGTACTTGTCATATCGAGGATTAGTGGTCTGCAGCAAAGGACTACATGTCTTTCGGGATCTCGGAAGTTTTGTTGCGTGGCCCAGAAACGTGTCCGTGTCCTCCCGGCACGGAAATGAAATCGTGTTAGCAGAGGTGAAGCTAATCACGGAGGTACGTGTGCCGTCGGCGTCGGCGTGGGACGAAGGAACAACCGCGCCCACATTTTCGGCTCAGCTCGCCGCGCTAAGCTTTCTAGAAAAATGTATGGTGCACGTGTGTATACAGTAGAAACTACTAGAAAAGTATACTACTACTCCGGATTGGACTATATTTGACCCTGTTAGGATGCGTCCTGTTGGACATCTCAGCCTTTCGTGTTTATCTTTTAATCTGTTTGTAAGAGGATTTTTTTTATCACCATATATCGGTTTGTGCGTTTGGTTTTATTTATAAAGTGGGGCGAAAGCCTAATTTAAGGAGGACATCTTTGACCGATGGTGTTCTAGTTCAACGGCATTTAGCGCATCTCTACCGGATCGATCCATCCGGTCTATCCAAACGGTCTGTTTCTGTATATTTGGGCCAGGCTGTGGTCGCTTTTAGGTCGGGGTTCGGCCTATCCGGCCACCCGCATCTAACGGCTTGATCCATCTATTTGTCTGCCCCCTTCCCCCGCCGTCACCGCTTGACACCTTCGCGATGTGACGTTAATGGCGACGCGACATCGGCTATTAGCGCCAACGGCTCCCAAGCGGCCGGCGTTTCCCGCGTGCGCCTCGCTTCCTATGGACAGAAAACTTCCCGCGCCTCCCCAACCGTTTCCCGTCTTCGCCGCGGTCTATAAAAGACAACCGCCGGCGCGTCGAAGACAATAAGCCCAAGCAAGAGCAAACCAGCAACCGAAAAAACGCCAACCAACATCAACCATGCCTTGCCGCAAGATCGCCAACTGGACCAAGATCCAGGAGGTGTGCCACACCCGCTTCCCGGAGGTGGAGGTCGATGAGGTCCACCTCGAGGCCACGTTGTTGGCCAGGGGCATGAGCGAGGCGTAGGTGTTGGCCTTCGAGGAGGAAGGCCGTGTGGCCGAGGCGGCGCTGGAGCGGGTGGTGGAGGTGGCCTCCACGGTGGCCGCCCAATGGGCAGTGCACGGCATACACCATGTCATCGCCAAGGAGGCGCCGGAGGCGGTGGACATGGAGGCCGCATCAGCGTCTCTCCGCGCGATCCGCCATGAGGCGGCCATGACCACGCTAGAGGAGGTGGCCAAGGAGGCCGTCAAGGTCGCCGTCCACGAGCTTTGCCATGCCGCCAAAGCGCGTAGTGAGGCGGAAGCAACGAGCGTGAGCATGTCACCGACTCGGCGGCGAAGGAGAAGTGCGTGGCTACGGCCGCTCAGGTGGCAGCCGCGTGGGGTCTCATCGACGGTGACAAGACGGAGGTAGAGGAGGACGAGGAGGAGGAGGGGGATCAGCCGGAGGCTGAGGAGGAAGAGGGGAGGAGGCGATCGCTGTCCCCCTACAGATCGCGCAGGCATTGGGCTTCGGCCCCAATAGTGCTCCGGATCCTTCTCCGACGGATTTGCTCATGGCTGAGACAGAAGCCCAGCGCCAGGCGTTTGCCATTGCTGCGGCGAAGGAACTCGCCGACCAGGAGGTGAGGGACCACTGGGCCGCCGAGATGGAGAAGGCCCTGGCAAACCGGGCAGCGAAGGACCGCAAGAAGACAGTGGGCAAGGAGGTGGTTTGCGGCCTGGCGCGCGACCGCGAACGCCTCCAGCAGCGGGCCATCTGGTCTGATAGGGCGACGATCGACACGGCCGGTGGCAGCGGCAACGGTGGCCGCTGCAACGGTGGTCGCGGCAGTGGTGGCCGCGACAAAGACGACACGTAGAGCGACGTCCTCCTCCAGTAGTAGTAGCCGTAGCGGTAGCAGTAGCATCCCCTCCTATTTTGTTTAAACGGCCTTTTTGTAACTAGCAGGGCTAATCTAATGAAAAGCTATTGTTAAGTACTAATGTTTCACTTACATATGGGCCCTGAGTGGGAGACTGGCAGGACACCCACGCGCTTTGCGCGTGTCCGGTCCGACACAAACGTTACCTAGATTTGGTGCACGAATGGGTCAAGCCGGACACGTTCGTCCGAATGGGTCGTGCCGCTGGGCGCCGCGCACCACACGGCCGCGCGGACGAGTTCGTACGCGCTCGAACGGGTTAGATCAACCCGATGGAGATGCCCTTATAGCACCGCGACTGACTATGAGTTCTAGAGCACCGACAGCAGGCATGTCGACTGCACAATTATAATGAAGCTTTCCTTTCTTCTCACAAAACAAAAGATGGTGTTGCATTGTGCTATATTTGGATGAATGTTTCACTCGATGCATGGATTGGCACCGACCAATCCAAAGAACGTTTTTGGGCTCTGGGTGACCCAGCATACCACTGCATGATGTAGTACACTATAGTCATAGACATAACACCAATGAAACACAACTAGTATTACATCCCTCAGAATGGTACAACAGAAACACAGCAGGTCCAAGACATGTCTATAGGTTATAACTCAACTCTTTACATAAGATCCAGAGAACACTCTAGGTTAAAGAGAGAGAAAGAAATTTCTTACAAAGAAGAATCACAAATAAATAACTCAGAATCTATCATCCTATCAAGACTAGTATATTAACTAATGGTCTGGCATTGCTGCTATTGCAATACACTACAGAAATAGGTTCTATGGCTAGAGATTATATTCATGTCTAATCAGTAACTTCGTCTTCACTTGAGTTGGTGTATATGTTGACTTTCTTGACTTTATTGAAGAGTTTTAACTTTTGCTGATTATTTTTGGAGCATAACTTGATATAGACGTTGTCTGTACTGGCTTTAGAACCTAGCAAGGGTTAAGAAAATACTTTGAGTACGAGCGTACTCAGCAAGTTCACTAGAAAAGGAATGTTTGATGCACTATATCTACAGCCACAGACCGTAGGTCGTAGGCAATGCAAATTTTCGTAAACATTTCCTCAAAGGTTGTTTTTATTCTGAAAAGCTATGTCCATCAGCCTTCACGGGTTTACCAGAACTTTCATGGAGTTCCTTTCCCGCTGCGTTCGCAGCTCCTTCCCGGAACAGGGAGTAACAAGTTACAGTTCTTACACTCTACAGAGGTGGGTTATTTTACCCATGAGAGACCTTAGCCTTGTTGCACAACCAAGTCATGACCTTGTCCATACTTCCTTGGTATGGGGCCCAGTCTAAGATCCAAGCCAATCACTGCCCCTTTCGCGACCCCGTATGCCTCCTTGGTGTACACCATGCCCACATATTGAATTACGGCAATGGTTTGTACAGACCGTTAGATGACAGAGCTATCGTGAGACATTGAGGGTTCCCATCCATATGCTGCATATCCTCTACGAATTACCAATTAATATGCATGCTACGAGTGATAACAGCCACGACCTGCACATCCGGCTACATGCGAGAGGAAGAAGATACAGCTGACTTCTTTGTCCCATTCAAATCTCATGGTTAACGCGTGATATCGACGCAAGAATCACTGGCGACATTGGTTGTTAAGTCCTAGATAATATGTTCCTTTACCACCAGAACTTTTATAGTAGGTTATTACTAGTGTTTTCGAACCTTTTTCAAATGCAGGTGATGAAAACACTGGATTTGCAAAATACTTTACAGAAAATAATCAAAGGACATGAGCAAGTGTGAACTTGCCTTTTGTGATTGCAAGATTATGCACTCACGATCTTCGAGACAATATAAGATCCAATATCTAAAATCAGCATCATTGGTCCGGTAAGGACTAATGTTTAAAGAAGCAAGATGTTGTTATGCATAAGTAATGATATGCATTTTGTAAAATTCCCAAAGTGAATCCCTAATACTGTAAGTGAAGTGAAGTTAGGTGATTCCTTTAAGAGTTGGTTTATCTTCAAATTTTTACTTCATATGAAGTGCATCTATAGGGATTTTAAGTTTTGATATTCAAGATATAAAAGTAGAGTGCAATAGTAATTTAAGATTTAGATTCCTTGCTATTTGGTGATTAGGATGGAGGTCTATGTATTGGATTATTAAGGTTTGAAAGAACGATCCTAGAGTTGTTGCTTGAAGTGGCAAAAAGAATAACTTTTAAAGAAAAGATTTCCTTTCTAAGATTTAAACAATCATTATTGTTAATAGAACATGATTAATGTCTTTTGGTATTTGATTTATTAGTTTGGACTTGAGATGCTTTATGCCTTAAGTTAAATAGATCAAAGTTAACTATAAAAACATAAATGATTTATTAGACCTGACGTTTATAAGTTTTGGGACTAAAGTTAACTTTAAAAGGTTAAGTAAACTTAAGATGTAATATATTTTAATTATTCCCAAGTTTTAGATTTATGATGGGTATAACTAAGGTATGGAATTATTCACTTTATATTTTAAGTGAATGATTTAGATTAAATTTGTTTTGCTTATTAAGAAAATAATTTGTATTTATTTAATGGGAGCATAATTAGATGATCTTAGTAATTTGTTAGAATTTAAAGTTATGTTAATAATGGTTAATATAAAATGATTATTCACCATATTTTATAAAATGGGTGATACCCAATGTTTATTTAAAAGGATTCTTAATAAGATTTTTAAAAGAATATTTTAAAGTTAAAAGTTATACTTAATTTTGATTTTGAATTTAAGTTATGGGTTTGGAATTTAGTCCAAAGACACTAATTGCTCAAGGTCTTATAAGAATTATGAATATTTCTTACTTAACAATTATTTTTAAAGAATTCACAAAATAGGTATTAGGTAAGGATTTTTTTATTTCAAATATTAAAGACTTTTCTAATAATATATTTAATATTTTTCTAGTGTAATATATTTATTCAAGACCTTAAGAATGAATTTTATTTATTTTTATGTATTATCTTTATTTTTATAAAACTCATCAAAGTATTAAGTGTCTTAAAATATTTGCTTTATGTTTTATTTGTAAAACTCTAAATTAGTATTTTTATATAATAGTAGAGTTATTTTGATACACAAAAATAATTTATTTTTATTTTTAGGGTTTTTGTTTTATTTTATAACATTTCATTTAAGATTAATGGTGTTAATATTTATCTACATTTTATTTATATTAACAAGTAAGATTATAATTTTTCTATGTATATATTATTCTTGTGATCATTTTGAAATATCATATGTATTTTTGGGATTTTTCTATATTTTTTTGTAAGATATAAATTATGTTTAGGGGTAGTGTGGTCATTTAGTGATTTGATAAATATCTTACTTTATTTTTTCGTTTGGAATTGGGCCAGGCTCAGCAATGGGCTCATCTGGACCCAACTTGGCCCAACTGGTCTTGGGGTCAAACCCCATCCAGTTGCCACTAGACCGACCCATCGGCCCAGTACCCCATCTTACATACGCTCGAACTTATCTCTCTCGTCCTCGCGCTGGTGCTGCCATGGCCGCCCCTGGCTCTGTTCGATTCCAGCAGACTCCGCCACCGTGGTCATGCCGCGGTGCAAGACTACCAAGTGGACGCTGTCGCACGATCCTGTCCAAGTGGATTCCCCTCTGGGGTCTTCTCCCAGCCGCCCTGACCCTCGCCCGAGGCTAGGGTTAGGGTTCAGCCGCCTTGGTGCTTCAACGACGCCGTGCTGGGTTGCTCACGATCTTCACCCCTTCTCCACAGGCTGATCCTGATGAGCTGCAGGTGCGGGTTGCAGCGCCCCTCCGGGGGTGCTCCTCGTGCTGCCGCCTATTCATCGCCGTCGGCGACTCCTCTGCTTCCTCTTCTAACTTTTTGCGAGGACCTCGGGTAAGTGTGCTTCCCCTACTGCGTTTTTCTCTATGCACCATCTACCTTGCCTTGTCAAGCATGCTTGTTGTGATTACCCCCTGTTAAGGTTACATCTCTATAACCAGGGTTCATTTGCTTGACGAGATTACTTGTGACCTGTGGTTCGATTAAGTTAAGATTAGTGAGTCTTGATATTGTTCTGGATACATGGTCTTTGATCTTGTATATGATCAATGTGCTTCAGCAAGATTACTAGCTTATGAACATTTGTTTACTGGCTGTGGTTCAGTCTAGTGGCCTGGTTTATTGAGGAATGGCTTGCAGATGTGATTAGTTGAATGATTCCTAGTTGGTATGACTTAGGAAGATGATTGGAATAATTTGGTGTAGTTTCTTATACTTGTACTTCTAATTTGAGAAATGGTTAAAAAGGAATGAAACTGCTACAGAGGTGCTACCATTTTATGGAATGTGCCTTGTAGTAGTTCATTAAAGAATCTGCTATCACCTAGTTCTAAACCAGTGAAAAGTAGCTTAGGTCAATGGTGTATGATCTGAGACCTTGTCCACAGATGAAAAAATGTTGTTAGTCACTTCTTAAGTTATTCATGTTGATAAACAATTCATCTGAGTGTGTCTCTGAGGATATATTCTATCAACAGATCTTACTCTCCTTATGGATGTAAATCCATAGGCAACTTGTGAAAATGATCCCTAAAATGTTAGGGAGATGATTTGATCTAATTTTCTGGTGGTAGATTATAAATGATGTACTTGGCTCAATGTTGATTTCATATATGAAAGGTGCATGCTGAACTGAACCTATGGTTCAATAATGATATTAATTACATATTCAAAAATGATTCCTAGTTTACTAAACTGGGAAAATGATAGAATTTGTTGGGTTTGGATAACTTTGTGAACTAGCTAATGTGTAGGAATTATTCTAGTGGCTTTAGTTGTTTTGGGCTGCTACTGTGGTGCCTTTAACCTTGGAGAGTGCACAATAGTGATATATATATAGCAACATGATCTGCTGCTTGATTTTGCTTACTAAAGATAAACTTTGGCTGCCAATGATGCAAAGGCTGAGGCCAGATTACAATTTAAGAACAGATACTACTTTGTGGCTTTCTTTCTCTATGATGAGCCTTGCATATCAACTCTATGCAAGACTGAGAGAAATATTACTCCTCATCCTCCTAGACTTGATATAGTTGAAGGGTAGTTGTAATTATCTATTTTGGATGTTGTTCCCCTGATCTACCCATGATCAAGGTGATGCAGGATATTAAGAATAGCTTCTACATGATCTGGTGATACTTTGTTGTACCTTGCTACTTGATGTAGATGGTAATGTGTAACTGCTCCATCTAGTACTGTTGTCTTGCCCTTGTGATGGATCTTGATTGGTTAATGTTGAATCTCCTGGTAAACCTTCTCCTCCCTGCTCATGTTTACCAATTTCTCCTTTGGCGATCATGTGGCTTGATCTGCTCCTCCCAGCTCCTGGCTTGATCTTGATCTGCTCCTGGATGGCTTATCTAAGCAACCGGAGCTAATGATGTGGTGGATGGATCTATGTGTTCTTAAGAGAAAATTGATAAGAACAAATGATGTTATTGTTGGTATTCATGGCTAGTAGAGGAGCTGTTGGTCTGATGGTGTGTGTGGAAAGGATGTAGTAGTAGTACTGGTACGACTGGTGTTCCTTTTCTATAGTTGGTACCTTTTCTGATGTGTTGACAACACATCAGTTGCATGTGGTGTGTGAGCTGCTGTCAAGTGGGTCCCTTTGGTTGCAAGTTTCTATGAATGAAACCTGATGGTGTGGATGAGCTTGACTGATTCTGATATTTATCCCTGTTTTGGATATTCCTCTACTTGGTGAAACTTGCCCCTTGACTGTGATGCATAGACTGAGGCCACTGTTAGATAAAAACATATACTATTCATTTGGTGAAACTTGCCCCTTCTAAAAACAACTTAGCTCAACGAGGAGACAAAACAGTGCATTACACTGTTGATATATGAGAGCAATTTATTATACTAACCCCTCATTTCTAGCATGTTTTGTTGATCTTTTGTTTTGCAGGAAATAAAACAAAGAAGAAAGAAGATACCAGATTTAGTTTAGGTTTCCTTTTTCATATTATTGTAATTTCTTTTCTGTTTGAATAATGTAAAGACATTGTATTATTGTATTAATTTCATTTGCAAACAATGTAATGTATATCTTATTATAATAAAGTCTTTTTAGTTATTTATTTATGTAATTCAATTTTATATTTATTTGTTTTATAGTAGTGTACTTTTATTTAAATTTCCACTATCTTTTCTATTTGAATAAAAGATTATACCTTGTTTATAAATGAGAGTTCACCTCTTATTTTCTATTACAATTTAGCTTACAATTATTATTCCATTTCAAATTCTTTTAGGATTCAAATTTACCAATTGATTATTCAAATTTGAATTCCTTCCCCTCAAACACAGAAGTATAATAGAGGTCATGTCGAAATCCATCGCGCCTGTCCTGGTGTTTCCATCAGAACAAGAAAGATCCTGATCCCTCTATAGATTCTTTAGTTTTGCGCAAAAATTCTCCGGATTTTCTGATGCATAAATGCAATGCACACACCTGTGTTCAGCTTATTTCTAAGCTCTGATGCTGGGATGTTACATGCTCGGATCGAGGAGTACTGCATGAACACGGCCACCATTCCAAGCACTCGCACACAAGGCTCTCTCGGGCATCGATAGGGCTCCATTCTAGAGCAATGCAACTGTTGGTTCGGTTGTGTTGACCAAGTGAACCATAACCCACCTAGTGGGGTGCCCGCTACCGAGTATGGCTCAAATTATCCAAGACCTCTACAAGCAACATGACAAGAAGAATGGTTGTAAAGCTTTCAACTTGCACCATTGCTACACCGAACTTGTTGGCAATGAAAAGTGGGTGTGGGAAAATTGGGAGACCGGTCCAAAGAGGTCAAAGGTTAGCATCTCCGTGGAGGCTAATAATGAGAAAGATGAAAACCTGCATAAGAGGCCCGAGGGTGGCAAAGATTGCAAAAGAGAGGGAGAAGAGAGCCAGCCAAGAAGGATACAAAGATGACCTTTGTGCAATGGTCGAGACCAAGAAAACTTTGGTTGCCGAGATGAGAGAAGAAAAGACGACAAGGTGGACCGAGCTCAAGGCTACCGAAGAGAGGAAGGACATGGACGCGAATAGAAGGCTTGCACTCGAGGAGAAGAGGATAGCAAAAGAGAGATGGGGGAAGGGCGATGAACGTGCTGTCATGTTCATGAAAGCAAGCAACCTGGATGCCTAAAGAAATTGTTAATCAGAGGAACACTTACTAATAAGAGAAAATATATCAACAAGCTGAAGTTAAACTATACATTAATTCCTATGCACTCTAAAAATATGAAGAGGTGTGCTCATGAGACGCAGGAAACATGCACATTAATTGAATCACAAACAACTTAGCATCAGTTCCTAGTATAAGCGTATCCGTAAAAAAAAAAATCCAGCCTCAAAGAGCGATGGATTAAATAGTCAAAGCAAATCTCTTTGCCACATTGCCACCGCTGTCTAAATGCCACCGTGCTCTTTCGTCAATTATGGAGGAGGAAACTACTAGCAGTTGCTGTTGATCGGTACTTGTCGAAGATGATTAGTGGTCTGCAATGGACATGTCCTTTGGGGTTGGAAAAATTGTTGCGTGGCCCGGAATGTTCTCCCGGCTGGAACGGAAGTAAAATCGTGTCAGCGGAAGTGAAGCGAATCACGGACGTAGTACATGAAATGTCGGCGTCGGGCGAAGAAACAATCGCACCCACATTTTTTGGCTCAGCTCGCCGGCTGGGCTAAGCTTCCAGGAAAATGTAGGGGGTGCACGTGCGTTCACTAGAAACTAGCTACTCCCTAGATAAATCTATTTTAGTGACAAGTAATATGAATCGGAGGTGTTAGGAATAGACAACTTGTATTTCTTTGAGAGCCAAAGACCATAATATATAATACAGATACATGTGCGAATATGCAGAAAGCCCCCTAACATATGGAGAAACTACAATACAAATATATACATCTAACACCCCTCCTCAAACTCATGGTGGATCCACAACACTGAGTTTGGAGAGTAAAAAATTATGCTGCGTTCTGGTCTGTGCCTTCGTGAAGAAGTCCGCCAACTGTAAATCTGAAGGCACATACTAAAGCGCAACAACCTGAGCCTGCACCTGAGCACGTGTATAGAAAGCATCAACACCAATATGCTTGGTAAGCTCATGCTTGACCGGATCATGTGAAACACTAATAGCTAATGTACTGTCAGACAAAACCAGAGTGGGTGTGGTAATAGAAACCCCAAAATCCGCAAGTAACCACCGTAACCAGGTCACCTCACCAGTTAATAAGACCATAGCACGCAACTCAGCCTCAACACTCGAACGGGAAACTGTTGTCTGTTTCTTCGTCTTCCAAGCAATGAGCGAACCACCAAGAAACACACAGTAAGCAGAAAGTGAACGACGATCCGAAAAATCACTCGCCCACGTAGTGTCTGAATAGCACTGGAGCTGGAGGGAGCTGGAACGAGGAAAGAAAAGGCGACGAGTGATCGTACCACGAAGATAACGAAGAACACGGAGAAGATGACTATAGTGAACAGTGGTAGGAGCAGAAACAAACTGACTCAGAATATGAACAGGATAAAAGATGTCAGTACGAGTGACAGCAAGATAAACAAGACTCTCAACAAGATGACGATAACGCGTCGGATCAGAAAGAGAATCATCATCAGCAGGTTGAAGCTTAACATTAAGCTCCATAGGGGTCTCAACAGTGCGCTCATCCCCAAGAGCAGCACAAGCAATAAGATCCTGAATATACTTTTTCTGAGAGATGTAAAAGCCATTAAAAGTGGAGGAAACCTCAATCCCAAGAAAGTATCGAAGAGGACCAAGATCATCATAAGAAACTGATCAGGAAGACGAGCCTTAACAAAGGCAATATACTCAGGATCATCACCAGTAATGATCATATCATCAACATAGAGAAGAAGAAGAGTGCGTCCACGAGGAGAAGTGTGAATAAACAGCGCTGGATCATGAGCACTAGGGGAGAAACCAGCAGCAGTTACTACAGAAGCAAAGCGCTCAAACCAGGCACGAGGGGCCTATTTGAGGCCATAAAGAGTACGTCGAAGACGATAAACCATCCCCTCGGGAACAGAATACCCAAGAGGAGGCTGCATATAAACCTCCTCACTCAACTCACCATTGAGAAAGGCGTTCTGAACATCAAGCTGAGACACAAACCAGTGACGAACAGAAGCAACGACAAGAAGAGTACGCACAGTGGTCATATGAGCCACAGGAGCAAAGGTCTCATCATAGTCACGACCATGCTCCTGCTGAAAACCACGAGCCACAAGACGCGCTTTATAGCGCTCAAAAGATCCATCAGAGCGGGTCTTAATCTTATAATCTTATAGACCCACTTACACGTGATAGGATGAACACCAGGAGGGGGAGAAACAAGATCCCAGCACTACTAGGGAAATGGCCATTCGTGGCGCACCTGAAAAGAGCATCTGTGGCGCACTAGCAGTGCGTCATGGGCCTTGCGCTACGGCTATCTCCTAGCCGTGGCACACTGCCTAGTACGCCACGGTTGTGTCGAGATAGGCGTAGCGCACCTGCTAGTGCGCCACGGCTATGTGGGAAGGTGCGCTACGCGTAGGATCTTCTGTGGCGCGCTTCTCAGTGCGCCACTAAGCTTCTAAAGTGCGCTTTAGGTGTAGTGCGCCAGAAAAAGGTAGGTCATGTGCGCCACAGGTGTTTTTTTTTAATTTCCGAGCCAGATTATATACAATATTACAGCAGATATACACACACAAATACAAGATATATAATTATATATATAAATACACAATTTGAAAAACAAGATTGAAACAAATACATATAGATAAGTCTCATACATGAATACATAGTATAAGTTACATTGTTTCGATCAAGTTATAAAGTAGTTGGTGACATGCGAATACATGTGTCGATCGAACAAGTTAGAGCTCAGAAGCTCGCCTAGATATCTAAACTAGCTAGACACAAACGCGGGATAAACAACCAAAGAAGATAAGCATGATCACCGCCACGACGAAGGTGTAGGTCTTCATCCGGTTCCTTGTCCTAACTCTCGCTAGATATCGCGTGTATCTAGCTTTCGCCTCCGCCATAGCGTTGTACCCTTTGTAGCTATTGCCGCTGAAACGGTGCACCTGTCTCCGGCAGTCTTCCCAATCATCGTAGACTCCGGGAACCCGTCCCTTGTACACGACGTACCACGTCATCTATAAGTTGACAATAATAATTAACTAGTGATTGAAAAAAAAACATATATAATTAAAGTTGCATATGAAGATACACTTATAGAAAGTACTCCTAAATCAAAAAGACCAAACTCAAAAAGCATGCCTCATATATAACTAGGTTGTTCGACACAGGAATATGCTATGATGGAACTGTTCGCCAAGTAGGATGCACAACACCTGGACCTGTGCATAGCACAAGGCGAACAATCCCATCGCAGCATATTCACATATATATTGTGCCACGACATTTCAATCATCGGCATTATTCTCGAAAAAGACCAAAATAACTCAAAAAGCATGCCTCATATATAACTAGCTAGGTCGTTGGACACAGGAATATGCTACGATGGAACCGTAAGCCAAGTAGGATGCACAACATCTAGACTTGTGCATAACAAAAGGCTTACAGTCCCATCGTAGCACATTCACATATATATTGTGCCACGACATTTCAATCATCGGCATTATTCTCGAAAAGGACCAAAGTAGCTCAAAAAGAATGCCTCATATATAACTAGCTAGGTCGTTGGACACAGGAATATGCTATGATAGAACCGTAAGCCAAGTAGGATGCACAACATCTAGACTTGTGCATAACACAAGGCTTACAGAACCATCGTAGCACATTCACATATATATTGTGCCACGACATTTCAATCATCGGTATTATTCTCGAAAAAGACCAAAGTAGCTCGAAAAGAATGCCTCATATATAACTAGCTAGGTCGTTGGACACAGGAATATGCTATGACGGAACGGTTAGCCAAGTAGGATTCATAATTCCTGGACTTGTGCATATCACAAGGCTAACCATCCCGTCGTAGCACATTCACATATATATTGTGCCACGACATTTCAATCATCGGCATTATTCTCGAAAAAGACAAAAATAACTCGAAA
The DNA here is from genome assembly GCA_916181665.1 of Avena sativa. NCBI lineage: Eukaryota > Viridiplantae > Streptophyta > Magnoliopsida > Poales > Poaceae > Avena > Avena sativa. The sequence goes on along the minus strand of OV702286.1, from coordinate 36,448,812 downwards.
AGAATGCCTCATATATACACATAGGTCGTTGGACACAGGAATATGCTACGATGGAACCGTGAGCCAAGTAGGATGCACAAGACCTGGACTTGTGCATATCACAAGGCTCACAATCCCATCGTAGCACATTCACATATATAGTGTGCCACGACATTCCAATCATCGGCATTATTCTCGAAAAAAGAGTAAGGAAAAAAAGAAGGACCAAAGTGAGCAAAGGACCAAAGAGTAAGCAAAAAAACCAAGCATTGATTGATATATAATATAATAAGAAAAAGAAGTAAGCGATGATTCATAAACCTAATAAGATAAGTATAGTAGCATGTACACTTGTCCACACACATACAAAGGTCATCTATAGTTTGTAACTACAACTAGGCCTGAAGGGTTTCGCGGCATAGTAAATCAAAATTTTCTACGGATGCGAACAGAGGGAAGCCAAGATCTAATCTAGGAGATGCAAACAACGAGAGAGATTGGATTAGATCTTCATACCCTTGAAGATTCGCACAGCGGAACGTTCGTCGGAACGTGGGTGATGTAGTCGTACTCGCTTCTCCTCCTCGCGATCCGATCCGATCTAGCACCACAAGTGGCGATGCCTCCGTGAGATGCACACGTGCGGCACCTCGACGTATCCTCCTTCCTTGGTCCAGAAAGTATGGTGGAGAGATGGGTTGGATCTACAACGCGACGGCGCGGTGCAATTGGTGGAGAATTTCTGCAGCAGGGCTTCGCCTACAAGTAGTCGGGAGGGAGAGAGGAGGGCAGCAGGGCGGCTAGGGTTGGAGGGGAAGGTGTGGGGGGTTGGTGCGCCCCCAGCCCTCTATATATAGAGGGGTGGGCGCAGCCCTAGCCCCTCCCCCAAGCCAAGGCCGGCGGCCCCAAAGGAGGAGGAGTGGGGGGCAAGGAAACCCCCCTTCTAGAAACTCTATCTCGAGTTTAAACCTCTCTAGGCCGGCTGGGCCCTATGGGGCCTTGTTCCCCTGGCCCAATGCGGCCAGGACACTCCCTCATAGGCCCATGCCCCCTCCCGGAAGGTGGGGCCAAGTTGGTCCCCTTACGGAAGGTTCTAGAAGCTTCCGGTACAATACCGATTAACCCGGAACAATTCCGAACTCCAAAAACTGCACTGCCTTATATGAATCTTATTCTCCGGACCACTCCGGAACCTCTCGTGATGTCCCGGATCCCATCCGAGACTCCGAACAAAAACTCATAAACCAATTATCCAATCTATCCTAGCATCGAGACACATTAAGTGTGTGACCCTGCGGGTTCGAGAATATGCAGACATGATCTTCTATCAATAATCAACAGCGGGGTCTGGAAACCCATATTGACTCCCACACATTCATCGATGATCATATCGGATGAACCACGATGCCAGGATTCAATCAATCCCATATATATATTCCCTTCGTCTCGCGATATTTTACTTGCCCGAGATTCGATCGTCGGTACCGTCATACCTAGTTCAATCTCGTTCACAGCAAGTACTTTACTCGTTCCGTAATCCGATATCACTTTGTGATTAACTCCTTAACCACATGCTTGCAAGCGGTGTTGATATCGATTACCGAGTGGGCCCAAAGTATATCTCTCCGACTTGGGAGGGACAAATTCCATCTCGATACATACAACCCAACAGATACTTTCCGATCACCTGAGGGACACCTTTATGATCACCCTCTCATAGGATGACGTTTGATGACCTCAAAGCTTTCTTCCGATACCAGGGAGTTGTATTATCTCATGGTCTAAGGAATACAATATTTGACATAAGAAAAGCTTCGCAAAGACGAACACGATGACACGATCTAATTGCTTCGCTTAGTTTGGGTCTACCCACCATATCATTCTCCCAATGATATGATATCATTATCAATTGACAAATCATGTCTATGGTTAGGAAACCTTAACCATCATTGATCAATGAGATAGTCCATAGAGGCGTACTAGGGACACGGTGTTGTTCACAAACCACACAAGTATTAAAGTTTCCGCTTAATACAATTCTAGCATGGAATATAAACATTATCATGAACAAGAATTATAATAATAACATCTTTATTATTGCCTCTAGGGCATAATTCCAACAGTCTCCCACTTGCACTAGAGTCAATAATCTAGTTTACATCTGGCAACAATCTCACACCCATGGCACTAAGGTGCTGATCAGGTTTTACACGTGGAAGAGGTTTAGTCAATGGATCTGCGACATTCAGATCTGTATGTACTTTGCTAATCTTCAGATCTCCATCTGCTATATAATCTCGGATTATATGAAACTTGCGGTTGATATGCTTGGTCTTTGGATGATATCTTTGTTCCTTAGCGAGTGCTATGGCGCCAGTGTTGTCACACAATATCTCCAGTGGGTCCAATGCACTTGGAACCATGCCAAGCTCAGTGATGAAGTTCCTGATCCAAACTCCTTCACTTGACGCTTCTGCAGCAGCCATGTATTCCGCTTCTACTGTAGATCTCGCGATCACGCTTTGCTTGCAGCTTCTCCAGCTCACAGCTCCTCCATTCAAAATATACACGTATCCTGTTTGAGATTTAGAATCATCCTTGTCGGTGTCGAAACTAGCGTCGACGTAACCTTTTACGACGAGCTGTTCATCACCCCCATAGACTAAGAACATTTCTTTAGTCCTATTTAGGTACTTTAGGATGTTCTTCACGGCTGTCCAGTGTTCCACTCCTGGATCACTTTGATATCTGCTCGTCAAACTAAGAGCATTGGACACATCCGGTCTAGTACACAGCATGGCATACATGATAGAACCTATGGCCGAGGCATAAGGCACTTTGCTCATAGCTTCCCTATCATTTACCGTAGCTGGAAACTGAGCCTTGCTCAATATCTTACCTGACAACATAGGCACTGAACCTTTATTTGCCTTATCCATTCTGAACCTTTTCAGAACTTTGTCTAGGTATGTACTCTGGCTTAAAGCTATCAGTCGTCTTTGTCTATGTCTATAGATTTTGATGCCCAATATATAAGCAGCTTCACCTAGGTCTTTCATTGAAAAACACTTGTTCAAATAACTCTTCACATCGTTAAGCATGTTGATGTCATTTCCGATAATCAATATGTCATCCACATATAGTACCAGAAACGTCACCGAGCTCCCACTCACTTTCTTGTAGATACAAGCTTCGTAGCAATTTGGAACAAATCCAAAGCTCTTGATCACTTGATCAAAACGAAGGTTCCAACTCCGAGATGCTTGCTTCAGTCCATAAATGGAATGCTGAAGTTTGCATACTTTATCAGCATCCTTAGGATCGACAAAAACTTCAGGTTGCATCATATACAACTCTTCATCAATGTTGCCATTGAGGAAAGCAGTCTTGACATCCATCTGCCATATTTTATAATCATGAAACGCAGCAATTGCTAATAAAATCCGAATGGACTTAAACATCGCTACGTGAGAGAAAGTCTCATCATAGTCAACACCTTGAACTTGTCGAAAACCTTTCGCGACAAGCCATGCTTTATAGACGGTAACATTACCATCCGCGTCCGTTTTCTTCTTGAAGATCCATTTGCACTCAACGGCCTTTCGGTCGCTAGGAGGGTCCACCAAAGTCCATACTTGGTTTTCGCTCATGGATCCCAATTCAGATTTCATGGCTTCTAGCCATTTCTCAGAGTCTGGGCTCATCATCGCTTCCTCATAGCTCGTAGGTTCACTGTCTTCTACTAGCAAGACAGTCAAGACAGGGTTGCCGTACCACTCAGGAGGGGCACGCGACCTTGTCGACCTGCGATGTTCAGTAGCAGCATCGTCCGAAGCTTCATGATCCTTGTCATTAGCTTCCTCTATTGTTGGTGCAGGCGGCACTGGAACAATTTCAGGTGATGCGCTACTCTCCAATTCAAGAGAAGGTTCAATAACCTCGTCTAGCTCTACTTTCCTCCCACTCACTTCTTTCGAGAGAAACTCCTTCTCAAGAAAGGAACCGTTCTTTGCGACAAACACTTTGCCTTCGGTTCTGTCATAGAAGGTATACCCAATAGTTTCCTTAGGGTATCCTATGAAGACGCATTTCTCCGCTTTGGGTTCGAGCTTGTCCGGCATCAACTTCTTGACGTAAGCTTCGCATCCCCAAACTTTAAGAAACGACAACTTAGGTTTAGCACCAAACCACAGTTCATACGGTGTCGTCTCAACGGATTTAGATGGTGCCCTATTTAAAGTGAATGCAGCGGTTTCTAATGCATAACCCCATAATGATAACGGCAAATCAGTAAGAGACATCATTGATCGGACCATATCTAATAAGGTTCGATTCCGGCGTTCAGACACACCATTGCGCTGTGGTGTTCCGGGTGGCGTGAGTTGCGAAACGATTCCGCTTGCTTTAAGATGCGTGAGAAAATCATAACTCAAATATTCACCTCCATGATCGGATCGTAGAAACTTAATCTTTCTGTTACGATGGTTCTCCACTTCATTCTGAAATTCTTTGAACTTTTCAAACGTTTCAGATTTATGTTTCATTAAATAGATATACCCATACCTACTTAAGTCATCGGTAAAAGTGAGAAAATAGCGATATCCACCGCGCGTCGAAACACTCATCGGTCCGCATACATCGGTATGTATGATTTCCAACAAGTCCGTTGCTCGCTCCATCATACCGGAGAACGGGGTTTTGATCATCTTGCCCATGAGGCATGGTTCGCATGTGTCAAATGATTCAAAATCAAGAGACTCCAAAAGTCCATCAGAATGGAGTTTCTTCATGCGCTTTACACCAATATGACCTAGACGACAGTGCCACAAATAAGTATTATTATCACTATCTACTTTGCATCTCTTAGCCTCAATTTTATGGATGTGTGTTTCATCCCTTTCGAGATTTAGAAGAAATAAACCATTCACAATAGGTGCATGACCATAAAAGATGTTACTCATATAAATAGAACAACCATTATTCTCCGATTTAAATGAATAACCGTCTTGCAATAAACACGATCCAGAAATAATGTTCATCCTCAACGCAGGCACATAATAACATTTATTAAGGTTTAAAACTAATCCCGAAGGTAAAACTAAGGAGAGCGTGCCGACGGCCATCACATCAACTCTTGATCCGTTGCCAACGCGCATCGTCACCTCATCCCTCGCAAGCCGCCGTCTATTCCGTAGCTCCTGTTTCGAGTTACAAATATTAGCAACTGAACCGGTATCAAATACCCAGGCACTACAACGAGGGCTAGTAAGGAAAACATCAATAACATGTATATCAAATATACCTTTGATGGTGTCAGCCTTCTTGTCCGCTAAGTACTTCGGACAGTTGCGCTTCCAGTGACCCTTGTCCTTGCAATAGAACCACTCAGTGTCCGGCTTAGGACCAGACTTGAGCTTCTTCTCAGCAGGGGCAACGCGCTTGCCGCCGCCTTTCTTGAAGGGCTTCTTTGCACCCTTACCTTTCTTAAAGGTGGGCTTGTTGACCATCAACACATGATTATCCTTTTTGATGTCCACTTCCGCGGCCTTCAGCTTTGCGAAGAGCTCGGTGATCGTATCAGTGGAACCAATCTGATTATGAGTTACTACAAAACTTTTGTAGCTTGGAGTGTCAATCTTGAGCTCCTCTGGAATCTTGCAGTCCAGTTGCTCAAGGCGTTGAGTGTAGCCCGTCATCACAATGGCGTGCTCACTAACGGAACTCCCTTCCTCCATCTTGTAGTTAAAGAATTTCTTAGAGATCTCATATCTCTCAGAACGGGCCTGAGTCTGAAACATGGTTTTCAGCTCTTCGAGAATCTCAAAGGGCCCGGGATAGTCTTCAAAACGATTTTGAAGTTCCGGTTCCATAGAAAACAACATGGTGCTCTTAATCACACCATAATCATCTTTGCGCGACTGATAGACAGTTTTCTCATCAGCCGACGCAGTTGCAGCAGGGGGGTCACCTAACGCTTTCCCAAGGACATAGTCCTTTTGACCGCCAGAGAGAATGATTCTTAGATTGCGGAACCAATTGGTGAAGCTAGACCCATTGTTTCTAAGCTTTTCTTTCTCAGCAAAAACGTTGAAGTTGAAGTTGGACTTGGCCATGTGATCTACAGTATTTGCAAGTACAATTTAGACTATGTTCATGATAAATAGTTCAACTTAATCAAATTACTAGATGAACTCCCACTAAATTCAACATCCCTCAAGTTGTTTAGTGAACACGATCCAAATTCACCACACCTAATCCGATCATCACGAGAAGAGATGTGGTTTCAATGGTGGACAACGAAGTGTCGATCATATCATTCATATGACTCATGCTTAACCTTTCGGTTCTTGTGTTCCGAGGCCATGTCTGTACATGCTAGGCTCGTCAAGTTAGACCCAAGTATTTCCGCGTGTGCAAAACTGGCTTGCACCCGTTGTATGTGAGCGTAGAGTCTATAGCACCCGATCATCACGTGATGCTTGGACACGATGAACTTTCGCAACGGTGCATACTTGGGGAGAACACAATTTTTATCTTGATCTTTAAGTAAGGAATCATCTTATAATGCTACCGTCGCGATCTAAGCATAATAATATACATAAAAGGATAAACATCACATGCATATAACTTTAATGTGACATGGTATAGCCAATCTTCGTGCAATGATCTCCATCTTGTGCGTTCCGGCATGATCTCCATCACTCCACCATGATTGCCTCCACCACGAATAGCAACTACAACTATTGCTAATTACTTAGCGATAAAGTGAAACTATTACATGGCGTATAAGAAGTTGACACACAGGTCATACACAATTATAAAGACAACCATATGGCTCCTGCCGGTTGTGTACTCATCGACATGCAAGTCGTGAAACATTACAAAACATGATCATCGCATACATTATACACATCACATCTTGGGCCATACCATATCACAGAAAACACTCCCTGCAAAAACAAGTTAGACGCCTCTACTTTGTTGTTGCATGTTTTACGTGGCTTATGGGAGTAGATGCTAAGAATGATTCTTACCTACGGAAAGCCACAACGGTGATATTATGGTTGCCAAACTCCGGTGTTAATCCCATGACAACTATAGTGAGAGAAACTGACATCCACCAGCCGCATGTGTGGAACAAGCCACACGTCAAGTGCGGAGCCGGTCTCGCGAACGACGTCGTGTAAGGTTGGCCTGGACCGCTTCAATCTCACTATCCCGCGTCATAAGAAGAACACAAACAAGAGGCTTGCAACAGAAAACATCAACGCCCGCAACAACCATGTTGCGTTCTACTCGTGAAACACATCTACGCATAGATCTAGCTCTGATACCACTGAAGGGTTTCGCGGCATAGTAAATCAAAATTTTCTACGGATGCGAACAGAGGTAAGCCAAGATCTAATCTAGGAGATGCAAACAACGAGAGAGATTGGATTAGATCTTCATACCCTTGAAGATTCGCACAGCGGAACGTTCGTCGGAACGTGGGTGATGTAGTCGTACTCACTTCTCCTCCTCGCGATCCGATCCGATCTAGCACCACAAGTGGCGATGCCTCCGTGAGATGCACACCTGCGGCACCTCGACGTCTCCTCCTTCCTTGGTCCAGCAAGTATGGTGGGGAGATGGGTTGGATCTACAACGCGACGGCGCAGTGCAATTGGTGGAGAATTTCTGCAACAAGGCTTCGCCTACAAGCAGTCGGGAGGGAGAGAGGAGGGCAGCAGGGCGGCTAGGGTTGGAGGGGAAGGTGTGGGGGGTTGGTGCGCCCCCAGCCCTCTATATATAGAGGGGTGGGAGCAGCCCTAGCCCCTCCCCCAAGCCAAGGCCGGCGGCCCCAAAGGAGGAGGAGTGGGGGGCAAGGAAACCCCCCTTCTAAAAACTCTATCTCGAGTTTAAACCTCTCTAGGCCGGCTGGGCCCTATGGGGCCTTGTGCCCCTGGCCCAATGTGGCCAGGACACTCCCTCATAGTCCCATGCCCCCTCCCGGAAGGTGGGGCCACGTTGGTCCCCTTCCGGAAGGTTCTAGAAGCTTCTGGTACAATACCGATTAACCCGGAACAATTCCGAACTCCAAAAACTGCACTGCCTTATATGAATCTTATTCTCCGGACCACTCCGGAACCTCTCGTGATGTCCCGGATCCCATCCGAGACTCCGAACAAAAACTCATAAACCAATTATCCAATCTATCCTAGCGTCGAGACACATTAAGTGTGTGACCCTGCGGGTTCGAGAATATGCAGACATGATCTTCTATCAATAATCAACAGCGGGGTCTGGAAACCCATATTGACTCCCACACATTCATCGATGATCATATCGGATGAACCACGATGCCAGGATTCAATCAATCCCATATATATATTCCCTTCGTCTCGCGATATTTTACTTGCCCGATATTCGATCGTCGGTACCGTCATACCTAGTTCAATCTCGTTCACAGCAAGTACTTTACTCGTTCCGTAATCCGATATCACTTTGTGATTAACTCCTTAACCACATGCTTGCAAGCGGTGTTGATATCGATTACCGAGTGGGCCCGAAATATATCTCTCCGACTTGGGAGGGACAAATTCCATCTCGATGCATACAACCCAACAGATACTTTCCGATCACCTGAGAGACACCTTTATGATCACCCTCTCATAGGATGACGTTTGATGACCTCAAAGCTTTCTTCCGATACCAGGGAGTTGTATTATCTCATGGTCTAAGGAATACAATATTTGACATAAGAAAAGCTTCGCAAAGACGAACACGATGACACGATCTAATTGCTTCGCTTAGTTTGGGTCTGTCCACCATATCATTCTCCCAATGATATGATCTCATTATCAATTGACAAATCATGTCTATGGTTAGGAAACCTTAACCATCATTGATCAATGAGCTAGTCCATAGAGGCGTACTAGGGACACGGTGTTGTTCACAAACCACACAAGTATTAAAGTTTCCGCTTAATACAATTCTAGCATGGAATATAAACATTATCATGAACAAGAATTATAATAATAAAATCTTTATTATTGCCTCTAGGGCATAATTCCAACAAGGCCAACATCAAGCCTTCTGGCTCAGCTTAGGGAACGGGAGGACGCCTTGTCTCGTCATGAACTTCCTATAGTCACCCTACATCTCTAGGCGATCTTCTATGTCACGGTTATTCGGGATATTTCCTCCGTAGAAGATCCCCCCCGAAGTCATGACATCACGAAAGATGATTGCCCCAAACTGCTGCTGGATGCGATACATCTCTTGTCTAATATTTGAATCATTGATCTTGGCCTTTGCTTCGGCCCACTGTTTGAGATGATCTGGCAGCGTAGAATTCTGCTGATCAAGTAGGAAAAATCCGGCATGACCTTTGCTAATTTTCTTAAACTAGGAGTGCCCGATTTCTGCCGAAACAAAAGTTAATCAACATTCCGGCAAAAATCGGGACTCATTTCATACAAGAACCTGTATATATATGGCCAGCATAGCTAGCACACAATAAATGGCCATCATCGCCAGCACAACCAGCATAAATGGCTAGTATAGCCAGCACAACTGCACAACCAGCACACAATAAATCTGTTTCAGGCAAAAATGGAGCAACTAGAATAAATGGCCAACACACAAACAGTACATCAAGCATAAATGGCCAGGTTTCAGGTTTGAACTTAGCAGTTTTAGGTTTTAGGTTTGGACTTAGCAGTTTCAGGTTTCAGCAAGCATAAAGAGTGTAAAAATGCAAATAGTATACACAGCAGCTTTGCACAATAGTTTCAGGTTTGCACAAATAGTACACATAGGTTTCACAAATAGTACACACAACAACAAGCATAAAGGTTTCAGCAGTTTCAGGTTTCAGTATAGACAGCAGCTTTGCACAATAGTATACAGCAGTAAAAAAAGGGAACTGTTGTTCAGTAGAAAAAAACTTAGTTAACTTGACCTTTATTTCAGATAAGTAGCACCACTACTCTAGTGCATATTCAGTTTTCAACAACAGAACTTGGTTTCATGAAACCTTCAGGTTACACAGGTTCAGAGTTAGTTCTTGTTGCAGTGGCCAAGTAATAGCGAGTGTCTGTTTTTTGAATTTTAGTTTATTGTAGTAGCATTGAAACTAAATTTCAGTGAAGTGTTCCATGCAATCTCTTGACTAGTTTCCATGTACTTGCTGGCTGTTTTCTGGATTTTACTTGTGCTTGTAGGATATATGTCATTGTGTTTTGATATATTCTGTCCAGCACTTCTGGAACGAAATTGATTTCACAAGATCACATTACAACTTGGGGAATTTAGTGCGCGCGAGGCGCGTCGATAACCATTCTAGGTTCAACATTCTGTGAACTCATTACAGTTTTCTGTTCTCAGCACACAAAACAGATTTATCTGTTGTCATTCCACCTCAACAAGGCTAACAAACTCAACCAAAGCCGATAAACTTGCAAGATCTAGCACCTCTGTAAAAGATGTTATGACAACGAAAATGCCTAAACCCAATTGATAGACTATGCAACGGTTAACTCGTGACAGTTAGCAAACAAAAGTGATTTAGCTACACCATTCCATCTCAACAAGGCTATGAATAAAACTCAACGGAACAACATAAGCTTGCAAGATCTGGTACCTCTGAAACTCATAGTATGACAAGGAAAATGCCTATCTCAACTTTGTTGCATATATATAGTCTATCAACCCTACTATTCGGTATTGACATCTGAACCACTCGATGTCACAATTCAGAGAAGTGCAGAGCCAAGCTCAGGCATCACAAGCTGCTGCTACCGCAATTGACGTGAAAAATCCAAGAAGCAAAGAGCCAACAAAGCAAAGAAAGAAGCTCGTCACCTTCTTGGCCGGCGCCGGCGTGTACACGAGCGACGCGCTCCGCGAGTAGGACGGGTTCGTCCTCCTGTCCTGCAGGCCAAAAAAGCAAACGAATCTCACTACTTGCTCAATTAACCAAAGAGCCCCGGGGAGAAAGAGAGCCTTATGAATCCCTCGAGCCCCGGCGAGATCTGCGCTGCGAGGCCTGCAGAGAGAGGGGAGAGAGGGAGAGAGAGGGAGAGAGGGGAGGGCGACGCTCACCTCTGAGATGAGGACGACGATGGTGGGCGGGCGGGCGGACGACGATGGCGGGCGGGCGGGCGGACAACGATGGCTGGCGCATGGGCCTCCTCCTCGAGCGGCGGCGGGCCTCCTCCTGCTCCTGCTCCACGGCTCCTCCTGCTCCACGGCCTCCTCCTCGAGCGACGGCGGCTGGCGAGGCGGCGGATCGAGAGAGCGGCGGCTCGGGCTCGGGATCGACAGCGGCGACGGTGGGCGCGGTTGAGAATGGGGATGAGGGACATGTGCCTGCGTGCACGTGGATAAGGCACAGATAGGCGTAGCGCACTCCGGCATAGTGCGCTACAGATATCCGTAGCGCACTATGCCAGAGTGCGCTATGCCTATCTCCTCTAGCAACTGTATAAGAAAAGAGCGTCCCACTATCTAACAGATTCACTATCCTATCCCACTGGTTCTGCCCACTGCTCTATTCTAAACTTCTGAGCACCCAGGTTCGAATCTTGGTGCCCCCCTTTTTTTATTTTTATTTTAAAAATATTTTTAAATGTTCCAAAAATGCCCAAAAGTGGTAATATATGTCATATTTGTTTTGTTTTTATTTTATAAATACTTTTAAATGTTCCCTGCGACAAGGTGAATATGATATTTTCCGTGTTAGAAGAATGCGATCGCGGGGGATTATCAAGGAGCGTCTGCCTAAACCAACGCGTGAAATCTGAGTTGTGCTCTTTGATTATTTCTCCCTGCGTCCTCTGTATGCCCCGGTCACTGTACTTCTTCTCGATTAACCTTTTGTGCTTCTGTACCCAAGGATCGACCAGTTCTAAATGTTGTAGCACGGCGAGGTTTGCTCGATCAAAGTCTGCGCGTCGAAAATCGAAGTCTGCATGCAGTATGCGACGACCCTCTCGGTGACCAGATCCGTCGAGCTTGCCAAGGTGCCTGTTGACGGGAAGACCGACAGGGTTCTCGATGTCTAGATAATTCGTGCAGAAAGAGATGCACTCTTCGGCCAGAAAGCCCTTGGCTATGCTTCCATCTAGACGGGACCTGTTGCGAACGTATCCTTTGATGTGTCCGTTCATCCTTTCGAACGCCATCATGCTGCAGAGGAACATCGGCCCGAGTTGTACGATGTCCTCCACGACATGGACCAGCAGATGCACCATAATGTCGAAGAATGCGGGTGGGAAGTAGACCTCAAGCTCACATAGTATCACCACGATCTCCTCCTATAGCCTCCCGAGTTGATTCACGTCAATCGACTTCCTAGAGATGACGTCGAAAAACTTGCAGAGGCCAAATAACGTTTCACGGACGTGCTCATCCATTATCCCTCTTAGTGCGACCGGAAGTACCTGCGTCATTAGCACGGCACAGCCGTGAGACTTCATGCCACTGAACCTCTGCTTCGCCTCGTCTAGGTATCTACTTATCTTGCCCGCGTAGCCGTAAGGAAATTTGAATCCTAGAAGGCACTTGAAAAACTGTTTGATCTCATCCTGGCTTAGAGTGAAGCAAGAAGGAGGGCAGTAATATTCATTCTTCTTGAACTTTTTACCCTTCCGATGACCTTGTGTCGTCTCCGACTCATGATCATCGTCATCTTCCTGATCATCAGGAGTAGTGCGTCCTCCGTGAAGCTCCTTCCAGATACCCAAGCATATCAGGTCGTGTCTTGCTTTCGGACCATCTTTCGTCCTATCTGGCATGTTGATTATGGTGGCGACCAGACTCTCGCACATGTTTTTCGTGATATGCATGATGTCGATGCTATGAGGCGTGCGGAGAAACTTCCAGTATGGCAACTCCCAGAAAACAGACCTTGTTTTTCATACCTTCATCAGCGGCTTGTCTTGTTGCTGCCTCTTTCGCTTCTTTCCAGGCTTAGGACAATCTTTCCAGTTTTTCAGCAACTCTTCCACTTCTTCGCTGCTCCTACGCTCTGGGATTCCTCGGGTCTCGGATTTGCCATCGAACAGGTCTCCACGTTTTCTCCATGGATCATTCTTGCCGAGCCACCTCCGGTGCGCCATGAACACGATTTTCGATGACCCTGGATCTTTCTCTAGTTGAAGATATCTTGTGTTATCCATGCACCTAACGCATGCACAGAATCCTTGGATAACCTGCCCCGAGATATACCCGCAACCTGGATAGTCTTGCACCGTATTAACCAACGCGGATCTCATAGTGAAATAATCTTGTGCGACGGCGTCGTAAGTATTGGCTCCAGATTCCCATAACGTGGCTAGCTCCTCTTTCAACAGCCCGAGATACAGATTGATGTCGGTACCAGGTTGTTTCGGCCCTTGAATTAGCATACTCATTTGTATGTACTTCTTCTTCATGCACAACCATGGAGGGATGTTGTACATCCATACAAACACGGGCCAAGTGTTGTGCGTGCTGCTCTGGCTACCGAATGGATTGAGTCCATCGGTGCTCGCACCAAGCCTGATGTTCCTCGAATCTCCACCGAATTCTGGGAATTCGAGGTCCAATGCTTTCCACTGGCTAGCATCTGAAGAGTGCGTCAGCAGCTCATCCTTTTCGGGGTCATCATCATCATCTCCTGGCTTCTTCCTTTCCGCATGCCATCGCATGAGCTTCGCTTCCTTAGGGTCCACGAAATAGCGCTGCAGACGAGGAGTGATAGGAAAGTACCATACCACTTTTCGAGGTGCTTTCTTCCCTTTCTTGTATCGACTCACGCCGCACACCGGACATGTGGTTTTCTCCGCGTCCTCGCCCCGATAAATGATGCAATCGTTGATGCATACGTGATATCTAACGTGTGGTAGATCGAGAGGACAGACGATTTTCTTGGTGTCCTCGATACTAGTTGGACATGTGTTCCCCTCCGGGAGACGATCGTGCTAGAATGCCATCATATCGTCGAAGCTTGCGTCGCTCAATTTGTGTTTTGCCTTCATCTCCATAGCCTTGAGCGTTACATTCAACCGGGTATCATCGGGCCTGCATCCTTCATACAATGGAGTAACCGCGTCTTTCTCAAGTTGCGCAATCTTGGCTTTCTCTCTAGTGGCAGCCCTGGCGTTACTCGTCTGCTTGAGAAGCAGCTCTTGCACATAAGGGTCCCGCACCCAGCCTGACGTTGTTCCATCGTCGTCTGCTCCTTCGGCATCTAGATCATCATCATCCCGGTCTTCTTCCGCACCTTCACCATCTCCAGGAGACTCTTCATCATCTCGCCCGTTCTCACCATGATGATGATCATCGTCATGTTGGCCACCTTCACCGTCTCCATCTTCTTCGTCATCGCTTATCCAACGAGTGTATCCATCCATGAAACCATGGCAGAGCAGGTGCGCCTGCAGATTCCCGGAATCTGGGTCGATCACCCAGTTGAGTTTGCATCTTCTGCACGTACATCTTATATCCGTCTTGTTATTTCGTATCATGTCGGCCGTCGCACATTTCAAAAATCTAGCCACAATGCCTTCTCTCATTATGCGGACCATTTTTGCCTGCACGGTGTACACGGTACAATTAGAAGTCTATTAGAACCACATAATGAATGCATGCATGCAATGGTCGATAGAAAATTTCGGCATGACCTATCCTAAAATTAGGACCTTTGCGAAATGCCAAAGTCTTGCCAAAATGGAAATGAATCAACATTTTGGCAAAACAAATGGCAACTTGTTCACATACAAACACAAGAGAGAGACCGATCCATACACACATGAACATATCATTATCCTCTCCATACACACATGCATGAGCATCATCGATACTCTCCATATATACACACATATGACCATCGATCCTCTCCATACACACATCATGAGCATCGATCATCTACATACATATGAGCATATCATCCATATACACATGAACACATCCTTACATGGACAACTTACCGAGATGAGAGACCGATCGCGAGAAAGATGGAAAGGAGAGGTGCGCGCGAGACCGGAGAAGGAGATGAGAGACCGGAGACCTTTCTCTATTACTTATGTAACATCCAAGGCAAGTTCTACATGCTAAAAATGGTGAATGGGTGGAGAAATTGAGGTGGGAAGGAGAAGATCCCGACTAGATCTAAGGAGGAAGAAGAAGGGGAAAGTGAAGTGTGGGGTGGTGGATGGTCACACATGTGCACATAAAGTGCTGTAAAAAAAATCGACACATCCGTGGCGCACTCTGCCCTAGTGTGCCACAGGGAGTAGTAACATCCGTGGCGCACATGCCATAGTATGCCACGGATGTGTCTGGCCGTTTCACAGCAGAGAGGGGCATGCGCTTAGGCGTAGCGCACCCCCTCCATGTGCGCCACGGTTGACACTAACAACCGTAGCGCACCTACCCTACGTGCGCTACGGATGTTTGGCGTGCGGCCAACAGGGCCCTGACCCACACATATCTGTGGCGCACTATGGTCATGTGCGCCACAGTTGTTCTAGTTACTAGTAGGGCACTGCCCATAGATGAGCCACGCCTGTTTTAGCCGTGGGGCACTTCAACCATGTGAGCCACGGATGTGCTGATTACCTATAGCCATTTTCCTAGTAGTGCAGATGCTAGTGCGCTCAAGCGCAACGATCTCCTCAGCCATGGACAGCTGCCATTCAGGATGATGCTCAGCATCCCAATAAGAAGTCGGCTCGGAGGCAACAGAAAGACCATACTGACTAGGAGAGTAACGGTTGGGGGCACGACGCTGACGAACAGGATGAGTAGAGGGAAGCTCGTCAGAGGAAGACGACTCAGGAGACGACGATGAAGCAGAAGGAATAGCAGAGGAAGACTCCGGAGAACGAGGAGAACTAGGAGAACTAGATGGAGCAGAGGAGGACGGTGTAGAAGAAGAGACATCAGGGGGAGGAGATCCTGAAGAAGACACAATAGGAGTAGAAGGAGGTGTGTCAGGAAAGAGAAGAAAAGAGATATCTTCCACCGGGTAGGTACCAACGGTGGGACGAGGATAGAAAGAACACGTCTCATCAAAAATAACATCACGAGAGATACGCATCCGACGACCAACGGGGTCCCAACAGCGATAGCCCTTATGCTCAACACTGTATCCAAGGAAGACACACTCAACAGACTGAGCGGTCAATTTGGTGCTTTCGCGAGGAGCAAGGAGAACATAGCAAACACAACCAAACAAGCGAAGCATGGAGTAGTTTGGAGACTGTCCAGATAGGCGCTCAAGAGGGATGCCACCCTGCAGAGCGGCAGAAGGCTGAATATTGATGAGGTAAGCCGATGTAGCGACAGCCTCAGCCCAGAAATGCCGTGCAAGAGAAGAAGCAATCATCATGACACGAGTGGTCTCAAGAAGATGGCGATGCTTACGCTCAACAACGCCATTCTGGGCATGTGCGCCAGGATAGGAGAACTGAGCAAGGGTGCCCTGCTCAGCAAGAACACCTCGCAACATCTGGGAGATATACTCACCAGCAGAATCAGCACGAAACACACGAATGGGGGTAGAATATTGAGTACGGACCATGGCCGCAAAACACTGATATAAGGAGAGCACTTCACTACGAGAGCGCATAAAATACAACCAAGTGTACCAAGAAAAATTATCAATGAATAAAATATAATAGCGATGGCCCCCTTTCGAAGCAAAAGGAGCCGGACCCCAAACATCAGAATGAACTAAATCAAAAGGTCGCTGATATACAGACGCGCTAATACGATAGGGAAGCTGAATCTGTTTACCCAACCTACAGCCCTGACAATGTAAAGACCCATCTCCTGAGACAGACCTAGAAGACCACGATGAACTAAAGACGACAGGCAAGAGCCACAAAGATGACCAAGACGATGATGCCACTGCTGAAAGGAGCTGGTAGCAGAGGCAATGACCGGAGAAGAACTGGCAGATGAAGTGGCAGCGGAAGGAACACGAAGCCAGTCTAACTCCCAAAGTCCTGAAGAGTTACGGCTGCGAGGGCCAGCTCCAACCAGGGCCTGGGTGCGACGGTCCTGGACAACACAAGAATCAGCATCAAGAATGACGCGACAACCAGAGTCAGTAAGCTGGCTAGCAGAGAACAAAATCATTTTAAGAAGAGGGACATGAGAAATATCAGGAACAAAAAAAAGAAGTAGAAAGGGTGCCCCGACTAGAAACAGGAAGAGAGGTAACATCAGCCGTGAAAACACGGACAGGGGAAGGGAGAGAACGAAGAGCGGACAGAAAAGAAGACTCAAAGGTCATATGAAAGGAAGCTCCAGAATCCAGATACCACGGGGACGTACCTGACTGTGTAGAAGATGGTGGTCGCGCAGTGCCGGAAGAATCAGTCACAGAACCAGCAGTGCTTGTCGAACAAGGAGAGCCTGTAGCAGCAAGCAGGCCACGAAGACTCCTGATAATGTCCTGATCAGAGAGAGCAACTGCTGAAGACCCGGAAGGAGCCGACTGCCCACGAGCCTGGTGCTGCTGACGTAAACTGGGATCCCGTGTATAACAGGTGGCCCAAGTATGATCATCTCTGTTGTAGTAAGAGCAGTGACGAAGAGAACCATGGCGACCCTGACCACGAGCCTGCTGGTGCTGACTCGGACCCTGAGACTGCTGGTGCTGACTCTGACCCTGACCTGGAGGAGTGGGTAGTATCAGAGGCGGCACAGAGGACCGCGGCTGAGTCGAGAGAGCAAACGGCATAGGAGGTCGACGAGTAGCAAGTACAGACGGAACCGCAAGAAGACCAGCACCACGGAGACGGGTCTCCTCATCCCAAAGCTCAGACAACACCTCAGAGAGCGGAACACGACCACAGGCATTCAGCTGAGCACGCCGGGGCTCAAACTCCTAGCGGAGCTGAGATAGAAACTCATAGATGCGGTGAAACTCCAAATCCGAGCGCACAATCTGGTAACACGAGCATGTGCCACAAACAGTAATACGGCGAGAATCAAGCTGACGCCAGATAGCAGCACTCTGAGTATATAACTCATTAATAGTGGAATCACCCTGCTGAAGAGCATGCTCCTGGCGAACCACGGACAGGTAAAGAGCATCCCCAGACGGCTGATAGCACTGACGAAGATGTGCCCACTGAGCGGCAACAGTAGGGAGACTCATGAACTCATCAGCATACTGGGGCAGAACACTGGAGGTGAGAACAACAGCAGCAAGAGCATCCTCATCGACCCACTGAGTGTAGGCAGTCAGATCGTGGCGATAGGTCTCGAGATCAGCAGAGTACTGCTTGAACTTCAGGTCATAAGCAGCAACAACACTATTATCGGCACTCTGAGCAGCATCCTTGGCCTCCTGAGAATTTTTTTTACAGATCTGGTCAACCCCAGCTGCAGGCAGATGCTGGTCAAAATTCGGCAAAATTCCGGCTAACCAGGACAAGGGGCGGAACCTAAGGGCCAGGGGAGGCCAATTCCGGCCATCGGGGATCGATTCCCGGCAGCGGTGATGGCCGGTGGCAGAAGTCCAGCGATCTGGAGAGCTGGCGAGTTGACCGAGGCCAGGAGGTCGATGCGGTCGATGCAGAACAGGTCAAGGCGGGGTGGAGTTGACCGAGGGCGGGAGACCGAGGGCGGAAGGAGGAGATCCCGTCGGGTCAGTCCTGCACGTGGAAGTCCGCGCGTGGAGATGCCGCAGCGTGGAGGTCCCGCGCATGGGTGGAGTCTCGCGCGTCGGGTCAGTACCGCGAGGGCGGCGCGTGGAGGTCCGCGCATGGAGGTCCCGCGTGCGTCGCGTCGTGGAGTCCTGCACGTGGAAGTTGGTAGAGTCCCGCGCGTCGAGGTGGAGTCCGCCGGATCTGAACCGCACGTGGAGGAGGTCCCGCGTGGAGGACGGGATCAATACGAACCCCGCGCGCGTGGAGAACTGAATCAGACAGAATCGATCTGGAAAGAAAATCGATCCGGGGAAATCGATCCGGTGAGGAACTGAACGGGCGGCGACCAATCTGGAGAGGAGACCGATCTAGAGGACACCGAGACAGGCGGCGACCGGCGGCGGCGACGACGGTAAGGCCGTCGGCGACAGGGACGGTGGCGGCTGCAACGACGAAGTTGCGAGTAGGAGGAGACTAACGTGGCTCTGATACCATGTTAGGAATAGACAACTTGTATTTCCCTGGGACCAAAGACCACAATATATAATATAGATACATGTGTGAATATGCAGGAAGCCCCTGACATATGGGAAAACTACAATACAAATATATACACTAACAGGAGGGAGTACTAGAAAAAGTATATACTCCAGATTGGACTATATTTGACTAATGTTAGCATGCGTCATGCTGGACAATCGTCGTTTGGACGATGGCGCTCTAGTTCAACGGCATTTATAGTAGGCCGACTGAATCTGAGTTCTGGAGCACCTACAGCTAACGGGCACATCGATTGCACAACTAATAGTAAGAAGCTTTAATTTATTTTGTTTATAAAATTAAATTACTTGACGAAACGTGGACGACTCACCTGCAACTGCACGTACATTGAAGAAAAGCTGAGCTTGAGCCCAAGATTATATTTGAGCTCTGTCTAGGCAACGTCACCCTTAGAATCTTGCATCCTAACATGAAGATCACAACAAGATCGAGCATCATCAAGATGGCAACAAAGGCTAATCTAGAGAAGAATTCAATATACCCATACCCTTTAAACTTGTTGGAATGCATGGAGTCTTTGAAAAGAACTTTGATTGGATTGTCCCTGAAAATCTTTTTGATGAAGGTAGTAGATCAAAGAGAGATGAGAAAGGATCATCCAAAACCCATTTGGATGAGATACCTTTCATAGTTGAAGATTTTGCAAGTATGAATATTAATGCTTCTTCATTTGAAAAAACTTGATTCTTCTTGTTTCTTGTGCCTAACTTAAAGGCGTTAAAAAAAATACTTGTTAGAAGATAACTCAAGAGGTTACTTTGCATAAAGGTCTTGACCTTATTCCTAGACATCTTTGCATTCCTTCTTTTCCAAATGTTCCACAGCACGCATGTAATGACCATAGATCGGACCTTGCACAAGGGAATACATTCCTTGCTTTCCAAATGTTCCACAGCGCGTCAGCTCCGCCGATGGGCCGGACCCGTTAGAACTGTTAACAATCCGGGTTTAGCGACGAATTGATGTTTTTTGAGAGAATTTCCGATTTGAGTGGTAGATTTTGGTATCCAAAACATAAAATGGTAGATTTTGCTACGAAAGTGATGGTTTTATGCTATTAATTCTGTAGCAAAAGGTGCTCGGTGGTCTCGACAGAGAAGCAGAAGGTGCTCAGCGGTCTCTCCGAGAGTGGACAATCCTTCGGACAATGGTGCTCTAATTCAATGGCATTTATAGCACGACGACTGAATCTGAGTTCTGCAGCACCTACTGCAAGCACGTCGATTGCACAATTATTATTTTTCTAAAAATTATGATATATTATTCATATTTTTCTGAGTTAAAATGAAAAAGATATAAATTTTCTAAATTCTATCCTATTTTTTGAATTAAAAATGCCCTCACCCATTTAATGTACGAAATAAATGCCCCACCCTTTAACACCGGTTCAAGCCACGAACCGGTGTTAAAGGGGGGTTGCGCAGGGCGTGGTGCAGGGCCTTTAACACCGGTTTGTGGCTCAAACCGGTGTTAAAGGGGGTGCGCCTTTTTGCTGTACGGGCCTCGCAGGGGCCGAGGACGACTTCCTCCTCAAGTTGGCGATGAAGGCGTCGCTCAATGACGTCCTGTCGATGACGGGCCCTGCCACGTTCGCCTGGTCTAGGTTGGACTAGGAGCGGGAGGAGTCCGAGAACGTTCGTCGCCTGCAGGAGCAGCGATCCACACCGCTCGCCGACGGCACGCCTATCAGGGCGTCGACGTCATCCTCCTCGACGGTGATGAAGAAGACGAGGCAGGTCGGGGTCCTCGTCTCAGCAGTGGCGCAGTGGCATAGCAGCGACGTCGGACAGGGCTGCAGCAGCTCCCAGCCCCCGAGCCAGAATCCCCAAGCAACGACGATGGCGACAACATTGACGACGGCGACTACACAGCGTTCTACCGCCAACTCGGCATGTTTTAGACTAGTATTCCCCGCGTATTTTGTTTATCCTACCCCAAGTTGAATTCGATTGAATTTACGAATTTTACAAACTATATATATAAGAACTCGTCTATAATGTAAAGCAATCGCCAAATTTAATACATAATCAGACAAATTTAGACAAAGTTTTGTCTAATTTCAATTTTTTTTGCAAACATACCTGGAAACGCGAGTGGTAATTCAGCCGTTCATAGACCAAAAGTTTCATTCATCCGGCAAAATTTAGCTCCGGATTTTGGCGCGTGGATGTGCTCTAGTGCTAATGCTCCATTTCCCCGTCACCAAACTTCAACCTCAAGAGCGATGGATTAACGAGACAAAGAAAATCTCTTTTGCCACAGTGCTACTCTCTAAATGTTCACAGCTCCTCTTTCGTCAATTATGGAGGAGAAAATAGAGAGACATACAAGCTATCAGTTGCTGTTGATCGGTAGTCGGTACTTGTCGAAGAGGAGGATTAGTGGTCTGCAACGGACATATCCTCGGGATCGGAAGTTTTGTTGCGTGGCCCGGAACGGGTCCTCCTAGCGGAGGTGAAGCGAATCACGGAGGTTCGTGGCCGTCGGCGTCGATCGGACCACGGAACAACCGCGCCCACATTTTTTTGGCTGAACTCGCCGGGCTAAGCTTCCAGGAAAATGTATGGTGCACGTGCGTGTAGTAGAAATGTATACTCCAGATTGGACTATCTTTGACGATTTGTGCTCTAGTTCAACGGCCATTTATAGCAGGGCGACTGAATCCGAGTCCTGGACCACCTACAGCCGGACTGCAGCAGCTTTTATTATTTGTGGATCTTGGTTATAGACGGATGTTGCTTTATTTATAAAACGGGACGCATGCCTGTTTCGAGAACACCACCCTACAATTGTAAGCTATACATGCAAGAGTTTGATTGATTGGTTCACCATAGATCTCAGGGACAAGGTTGGGTTCTATCCCGAAAGAGAAGGAGATGGGAGAACGAAAGCAGGGATAGGGCAAGAGAGCCGTTCTGCTGAGTATATGTATGTCTCGTTGGGTCCAATTCAGGCCGAAGTACATGTCATTGGGCTTCGTGGGCCTAGTTCTTCTTCTTGGGCCTTCCTCGTTCAAACAGCTTTGGTGTCCTGCTTCTTCTGTGCCTTGATGATCGATCGAATCGTGGCTTCAGTAGTTCTAGGGTTGCTGACACCCCTCCCACCTTGAGGACAAGCTTGCCCCCAAGCTGGTTCGTGGTGCAAACGGCTCATCAACTCCAAATGATCTTCCCAGGTTGCTGCCACTGCATCGCCTGGAGACCACTGCACCAGAACCTGCTCCACAACAACATCGGTTTTATTGCGCCAGCGTCGAGACAACACGTTTAGCGGCACAACCAACTGGTTAGTATCGAGTGGGAGAGCTGGAGAAGCTTGGCTACCGTCCATCAGGCACTGCCGAAGGAGAGACATGGAAGACATGATGTATTGTCAATCCCTCCGGCAAGACCAACTTCTATGTTGTGTCACTAATCTTGGCAATCACACGAAGGGGTCATAGTACTTGAACAAGAGTTTGTGATTCGCTCTTCGAGCTACCCGATGTTTCGATGCACTTGTGAGACCAAAGCAAATGATCATATGTGCACCCGCGGGAAACTTTGCATAAAGGTCTTGACCTCATTCCTGAACATCTTTGCATTCCTTCTTTTCCAAATGTTCCACAACACGCATGTAATTACCATAGATCGGACCTTGCACAAGGGAATACATTCCTTTGCTTTCCAAATGTTCCACAGCACGTCAGCTCCGCCGATGGGCCGGGGACCCGTTAGAACTGTTAACAATCCGGGTTTAGCGACGAATTGATGTTTTTTGAGAGAATTTCCGATTTGAGTGGTAGATTTTGGTATCCAAAACATAAAATGGTAGATTTTGCTACGAAAGTGGTAGTTTTATACTATTAATTGTGTAGCAAAAGGTGCTCGGTGGTCTCGACGGAGAAGCAGAAGGTGCTCAGCGGTCTCTCCAAGAGTGGACAATCGTTTGGACGATGGTGCTCTAGTTCAACGGCATTTATAGCACGGCGACTGAATCTGAGTTCTGCAGCGCCTACTGCGGGCACGTCGACTGCACAATTAATAATAAGCTTTCATTTTTTTGGTTACAAATTAAATTAGTGGACGAAACGTCGACGACTCGCCTACATCTTCACAGTGAAATCCAAGATTATATTTGAGCTCTGTCTGTGCAACATCACCCTTAGAATCTTGCATCCTAACAGGAAGATCACAACAAGATCGAGACGGTACATCACGACTGTTACCTCAGCGTCAAGACGGCAACATAGCCTAATCTAGCGCAGGACGCAGGTGTAACATGTCGATCGATCGAGTGAGGAAAAGTGTGAACACGGGTTGTCCATCATCGCGCCCTTAACTCCAGGACGTCGACGTCCTATCGCCGTGGGAACGATTCGGAAAAGCAGCAAACGTGCGTGTTACTGTGTAAATTTTTAACCTTCGACTAGTTCTAGCTAGCTAGGTCGATCGATAAAGACTTAAGTTAGTTCCAGCCGCCGCTAGCTCACGTCGTCTTTAGAGTTTAGAACCGTCGAATTTGCATCGTGATTCATGCAAATAATACTTGCACGCGTGTGTCTAATTGCAGTGTGCGTATTTGTACATCGTTTTTCCTACACTCTCCATACCATTATTTTACTGGGCTCACACGTACGTAGTTCCAGGAAAATCTTGAACCATCAATAATATTGTCAACAAAATATGAATTGAATTTCACAGAAAGTGTACTACGTACCATTGGATTCATATTCGAAACTCTCTTCCAACGGTACAAATTTTTTTGACATATTTTCTGAAACTGCGAATGAATTGCACATGAAAATAGGTGACGTTATTTCACCGAGGATAAGTTTTTAGGTCGACCGAGAAATTAAAAAGCAGCTGCTTACAATTTTTTACGTCCGTCCGGTCTGCTTTCACCATTGCTAGGATCGCTCAGCGTGAGCTTTCCTGCTTTCGTGATCTCTCCACATTTAAGTCCATCCGCAACGCAACAAAAGTGACCCGTTCACACCTTCTTGCCACTCGCGCAGCAGCGACAGACCCAAGCTACAGGGACAGCTTGTGCTGCAGGCAGGGCCGAGTAGCTGGTGTGCGTGCTACTTTTGTGAGTCCATATATAGCCGCTGCCTCGCCATTAGCTAGCTCGCCAAGCACCATTATTCAGACAAGCAAACAAGCTAGCTACCTTCATATATACAGACTCGCAATCTAACTAGGCGGCTAGCGATCGAGGATGTCTCTGGTGCGGCTCTTCGACACGCTCGCCCTGGACTCCTGGAAGAACCCCTTCAGCAGCATCTTCGGCACGGCGGCAGGCGGCGCCGACGCCTGGCTGGCCAGCGACACGGCCGCGTTCGCCGAGACGTACATCGAGAGCCGGGAGACGGCGGAGGCGTACGTGTTCAGCGCCAGGCTGCCCGCGGGGGTGACCAAGGAGGAGGTGCGGGTGGACGTGGAGGAGGAGGGCCACGTGCTCGTCATCGCCGGCGAGCGCAGCGTGCGGAGCGTCAGGAGCGAGCAGGCGGGGAGGACCGACCAGGCGGGAGGACGCAAGGTGATCGAGCGAAGCTGCGCCACCTTCTTCAGCAGGTTCTGCCTACCCGAGGACGCCGTCGTCGGCCAGGTCAGGGCCGCCATGGACGACAGCGGGGAGCTCGTCGTGACGGTGCCTAGGATGGGGGCTGCCGTGCCCGTGGTGGCGGCGCCCGAGCCGGTCTTGGCCATCGAGGTCGAGGCCAGCCCGTGCTAGCTGACCATTCCGATGCCAGTCCGGTTGTCCGGCTCGCGCGCACGGTAGGTTCTGTGGCTTGAACAGAAAACTAAGGTGCCTGCTGCACGTGTACGTACTTCCATGGATTAGTCGTCGGTGGTTTGGTGTGAGTCAGCTGCAGGCAGCATGCCCTGTAAGTGTAAGAGTCAGGAAATATGCATGCATGCTTTGCTTTGTGTTAGTATTACTACCTGTCAAATTGTGGTGTTCACGGTCAAATTAATGATCAAGAGCGACCTAAAATGAATTTACTACTCGGCCTAATTTTGGGCCGTAGGGAGGGGGCGCCACGACTTGGGGGCAGGGCACTCAGCTCTCGGTCGTACGCCCAACAATTTTGAAATTTATTTATTCGGCGATTTTTATTATATGTCTAAAAAATAAAACTAGTTATAATCATGTCTAGTCCTATAGTATACTGCCTGGGGGTTGCCATCATCGTCGCTTGCCACGCACGGCTGGAACCTGTGTCCTTCTGCGGTTGGAGGCGGGTAGCGGAGACCAGCGGCCATATCTACAGCAGCAAGCCACCATGTTGTCTTCTGCGCGATACAAAGAGGGGCGCATGGCCGCGCGCTGCCCCGGGAACTCCTATGGGTCCAAGCTGGCGCGCGGCCATAGCGTAATCCAGAGGCACCCGCCACCATGGCCTCGAAGGCAGGACGCCCGGAGGTGGCGTGTCTTGTTTGGCGAGGACGCTGCGCCCGTGGCCGCTGCTGCCCTTGCTTGGGCTCCGCGGTTGCTAAAAGTGCGGGTACTATAGGCGAGGGTGATCTTCTTCGGCGATGTGGCGCATCACACCGGAGACTGTCTGGTTCGCCCACCACGGCCATCGTCCAGCTTTGTTGTAGTTCACCGGAGGAGGGTCGTCTCCCTCGTACCTGGCGAGCTCTCTTTCCTGCCGATTGGCGAAGAAGGCGGTCTAGGTCGCAGTGTTGTCGGGGAGCCAATTGGGATACCTCCGTCGTAATCTAGAGGTAGTAGTGGCTCGTGATGGCCGTCCGGATGGCAGAACCGCGAGGCATAGGAAGGATAGGCACCCCTTCGGCGCTCAACATGCATCCAGTCGTGGGGCAGCCGGTACCCTACCGGACATGGGTAGCTGGAGGCTCACATCGCCTCCGTATCCTCGAGGGTGAGATAGGCCCAGTGTAGGGTGTCCATGGTGAGAGTGAGCAGTGTAGTTCTGTGGATTACAATGGCGGGCGCCCTAGGTATAGCGGGGAGTGCGGAAAACCTAAACATAAAGTGTTGGAAAGGGCGGGAACAAAAGGGCGCGCCACCGCGTGGCCAGACGACGGGACCCGTAGGCTCTGGAAACGAGACATCTATCTCACTGCCAGGGCTAGAACACGTCGTTTTTAGCTCCATCCGGTACCCCCGCTAGACCCCCTGTGGGATGATTTCGGCTTAGGGGCGCGCCAAAAAAGAGTTGGGAAATGGGCTAGGCGCGATTTCCAGCGCCGGAGCCCCAATAGCCCTTTAGGAGGGCTTTAGGGACCCCGAGTGGAGATGCTCTTATGGAACTAAATACATCGTACTACCTCCGTCTCAAAATAGAAATCAGAAATTTATTAATTTTTGATGTATCTATATACTAAATAGTGTCCAGATTGATCCAAATTTAATAAAATCTGTGACAACTATTTTAATACGAAGAGAATAGATAATTTGGGTCTCCGGTGCACGGTAAGACCAGATATTTTGGGTTCGAAAAGTCTACGATGCATGATGTATCTCGTGGACACCAGCTAGCTAGCTAGTAAAGTAGTAAGTCGGACGGGTCATTGGTGGATACTATGGGGTACAGAGAGAAAGAGGCGCAGCAGCCAGCAGCACGAGTTTGTGATCTTTTCAGGCGGTTTGGCATCCTATACTCAATATGGACCTTGCACCCACCACCACCACGTAGTACGGCAGGTCGACGGCGAATATATTTGTGTGCGTTGATTAATCTTGTGATTGTCAATATCGGAAATGTGCATTCGATTCTAGGGATGTCAGTCTCACAACCTGGACCACTTTTGTTTGGAGACTAGTAAGTATACAGATGCGAATGCATGTCTTCATCACATTATAGACTGACTTTGGCAGCATATAAAAAATTAGGTAATGGAGTGTCTTGTGAAGCTATAGAGGCAAATGAACATTGTGGATGCACATGCACCAATCGTAATGACAATCCCTATTTATTTGTCACATGCACCAATCTCTCTCTCTCATATATATATATACCGGGTGAGAGAGATTACAATAAACAAAAAATTTAACCCATGTGAATGAAAATATTAAAATGTACCGGGTGAAACTCGCACTCATTTAATTTTAAAGTTAAACAAGTTAAATCATGTTTGTGTGTTTCGTTAAATCTCGAAAGAACTACTATTTATCCCAAAGTAATGATCAAGAGGGTGCTGGAATGAATTTACTATCTCAGTTATTTTGCAATCTATTTTTTATTTGTAAATAGGATTGTGGTATTAAAAAAATATCGAACAGTATAAAGCAGCTTAATAAAAATAAAAATTACATAGAAATCATTGCAATGCCCGTCAACTTCAATCTCTAAACCGTGTCAACGGCACGCCACCGCTGCGCTCCTCCTTGAGTCAGCCCGAGGTTGTTGGTTACGGACAAAAAGTCACGTAACGGGTCAAAAAGACCACGTCCACCCCAAAGACGAAGAAGAAGAATGAATTAACTCAACTTGCTAAACCTTTTCACTGACCTTGACACGTTACATTATATATATATATATATATATATATATATATATATATATATATATATATATATATATATATATATATATAATCGTCACATTCATATGAACCTGTAATACATAGATATTTTGGGTTTTGCTCACAGAGAAAAAGATATTTCGAGTAGTACATATGAAAAAGCTAAGATGTAGTATCATGCATCTCGTGGACTCTAGCTAGCAAGTTGGTCGGCCGGCTCGTGCTGGTGGATATTGTGGGGGGCGCAAAAGAGCCACATCATCACGGCGGGGACAGTTCTTGTTGCGAGTTTGCGATCTTTCGCAGGTGGTCACGTAAAGGATCGCACCAACGTGTACGGCATGCAGGTCGGCAGGTCGACGGCGAGGATATTTGTGTGTGGCGATCGAGTATTCCCTTGAATCTCGTTCAAAAAACAGAGTATTCCCTTGAATAATATCGCGTGTGTATGTCAATGCGACCGCTCCAGCTTTTCTGTGATGTAAGAGCATGTCTTCTTTTAATCCTTCATATCATCTAGAGAAATTATTAGAGATAAGTCATATAATGCATTATTCTTAGTGTCATATCTAACAATTAATGAGAATTGTTTATTTTTACTAAGAAATTGATTTGCTAAGGCATATATAATACTGCCTTCTCCTAGTCCTCCACACCATCTAGAGAAGACATTTTATATAAGTTGTATAATGCATTCTCTGTTATTACCATCTTTAGTAATTAATGAGAATTAACTATTTTTAGTAAGAACTTTTTTTCAAAAAAAAAACATATAGTATAATAGAGAAAATAGTCTTCTCTTGAGGAAATATGGGTCAAACTCCCGGATGGCATGCACGATCTTGAGGAAGAGCTTCCGGCTCATCCTGAAACGGCGGCAAAACACGTCCTCTCCATGGAGTGGCTGGTCGGCGAAGTAGTCGACGTACAACATGCAATAGCCCTCTATCCTCTGTCTCGCCTTGCACTTCATGCGACATGGCGCCGAACCACCGCGCTTCGGCTTCGGCATCTGCATGTACAGCTGGGCGAGTGATGCGAGGATCTGCAAGTGCTCTTCACCTTCGGCGACCTCGGCGCTCTCCTCCTCCAGGAGTACGGCGAGCAACTCCTCGTCGTCGGAATCCATGGCGAGTATCTCGTCCTCGTCAGATTCAGTGGACAGTATCTCGTCCCGTCAGAGTCCATGGCCGAATCCGGCCAAATGTCGAACACTTGGCGGGCGTGGTGGTGGGAGCACGGAGCGAAGCAGAGCTACGGCGAGGCTAGGTCGGCGTAGGCGGCGGCGGAGAAGGCGTGGAGGTGGGCGGCAACTACGGCGAGCGTAGATAGAGGCGTGAGAATGTCTCGGCGCGGGGGAGCTCCGCCGGCGAAGTCATGGCGACAGAGCTCTTCGCGGCAGTCTGGGCGAGTGGACTGGGTGGGAATGGGACCGTCTCGCCGACAGAGCTGGCCCACACCCTTTTTTGATGCGTCCGGCGTCCCCAGGGCGTACCGGGGAACCTGGGTTCGGTCTGGGTAGGCCGGACCAAAACACGCCGAAACCCAGACGAAAACAGGTCCCTGGGTACGTGACTGGGCCAATTTTCGGCGTCCGAACTGAATTTTGGCGTCCGGATCGGCGTCCTGGGTAGACGAGTGGAGATGCTCTTATCCTTAGTGTCATCTCTACCAATTGATAAGAATTGTCTATTTTTAGTAAGAAATTGATTTGCTAAGGGCATGTACAATGCTGGAGAAGACATGCCTTCTCTTAGTCCTCCACACTATTTAGTGAAGACATTTTATATAAGTTGTATAATGTATTCTCTCTTATTACCATCTCTAGTAATTAATGAGAATTAACTATTTTTAATAAGAATTTTTTTAAACAAAAAACATATGGTATAATAGAAAAAATAGTTTTCTCTTATTTTTTAAGAGATCATCTCTTAGCTAAGGAAAGCCAGTCTTCTTTTTCTTATTTCTCTCACCTCCAACTAAGCAAAAATCTAATATGTCAATCATAAGAAAAGGCTGACATCATCGTATTGTACATTTCCTAAGGGAAGACGTATGATACAATTAAGAAATTAGCATTTTCTTATTTTTAAGAGATCATCTCTTAGCTAAGAAAAGAACTTATTTTTCTTATTTCTCTCTCCTCTAAAGCAAATATCTAACGTGGCAGTCGTAAGAGAAAGCTGACGTCCTTGCATTGTACGTGTCCTAAATTGACCAAGAACACTGTCGACCAACCGAGACATTGTCCAGCTCTACACACCGTCAAATGTTAGTCCAGTTGAGTCTACTTTTCTACTGCACGCACGTGCATCCCACACCCTCGGGTTGAGCCAAAGATGTGGGCGCGATTGTTCCTTGATCCGACACCGACGTCACGTTCGTCCGTCCGTGCGTGCTAAGCCTCACTCAGCTCCCATTACCTAACGCAAAACCTTCCGGTCCCAAGGACCACTAATCCTCTATGACAAGTATCGATCAACAGCACAACACGTAATTAAGTATACACATGCGATGCATGTCTTCACATTATAGAGTGACTTTGGCGGCATATATAAGTCATGGAGTGTCTTGTGAAACTATATAGAGGCAAATGAACATTGTGGATGCACATGCACCAATCATAATGACAATCCCTATTTATTTGTGAGAGAGAGAGAGAGAGATTACAATAAACAAAACATTTAACCCATGTGAATGAAAATATTAAAATGTACCGGGTGAAACTCGCACTCATTTAATTCTAATGTTAAACGAGTTAAATCATATTTGTATGTTTTGTTAAATCTTGAAAGAACTACTACTATATATCCCAAAGTAATGATCAAGAGGTTGTTGGAATAAATTCACTTCCTCTGTTTAAAAATATAAGATGTTTTAGGTTTGTAAAACAAATGTATCTAGACGCCTTTATTGTATAGGTTTAAGTGAATCTATACACTAAAATATGTCTAGATATATTAGCTTCGCATACCTAAAATATCTTATATTTTCAAACGGCGGTTATTTCTCAAGACAGATATTTTGGGTGTTGCTCACGTGGAAAAAGATATTTCGAGTAGTACATATGAAAAGCCCCGATGTATCATGCATCTCGTGGACTCTAGCTACCAAGTTGGTCGGCCGGCTCGTGTTGGTGGATATTACGGAGCCACAGCATCACGGCGGGGACAGTTTTTGTTGCGAGTTTGCGATCTTTTGCGGGTGGTCAGGTAAGGGATCGCACCAATGTACGGCAGGTCGGCAGGTCGACGGGCCAAGATATTTGTATGTGGAAATCGTGTATTCCCTCGAATAATGTCGCGGCGGGTGCCTGCCCAAGCGACCTGCCCGGGAGGCTGGATACTACTCCCTCCGTCTAAGAATAGATGTCTTAGTTTTTTCAAATTTTAGATGAATCTATATACTAAATAGTGTCTAGATTCATTCAAATTTTGACAAATTTAAGACATTTGTTCTTGGACGGATGGAGTACTAAAGATTCTTATTCTTATTAAACTTTTTTTTGAAATAATATAAGCTTCTTATTAATTAGTACTACTCCTTCCACCTCAAAAGATATTGGAAGTTTGTCTAATTTAAATATAGATCTATATACTAAATAATGTCTAGATTTATTTAAATTTTAATAAATCTGTAACATCTATTTTAAATAATGTTTAAAATATTGGACGTATTTTATATATGCCTCTATTTGCCTCTATACTAAATAATGTTTAAGATATATATAATTAGCACTGCTTTTCTGTTGTATTGGACGTCCAGCTTCTACGTGATGTAGATTAATGCCGTTGAACTAAAACACTGTGGACGAAGCGTCAAATACTCAAATGTTAGTGCAGTCGAGTCTACTACTACTTTTCTACTGCACGCACGTGCATCCCACATGCACCTTCCCCGGCCGGCGCGCGGGTTGAGCCATAAAAAGAAGTGGGCGCCATTGTTCATTCATCCGACGCCGACGGCACCTTCTTTGTCCGTGATTCGGCTTCACCTCCATTACCTAACACAGAACCTTCCGATCCCAAGGACATTATTGCACACCACGGAATCCTCTACGAGAAGTACTTATCAATCAACAGCAACTGCTAGCTTGTACGAGTATGTGTCTCGCAGTTTCTGCCTTCTTAAATGATGACAGAGTAGGCGCCGAGAGTATATTTAGATAATATAGGAGTAGCACTGTGGCAAAGAGATTATCATCTTTGACTTTTTAATGCATATTGCTTGGCTGGAGTTCGGTGCCCGGCCGGAAATGCTTGGTCACCATTTTGCCCGGAGGTGCACAGCACAGCATAACACGTAGTACGTACTACTCTATCAGGCTTTCACCCCGCTATATTAATATAGCCAACACCGATACAATAATACAGCAGCTGCCGGGCATCAACACAAACTCGCCCAAATGAAAAGAAAGAGAAGCAAAAAGGAAAACAAAGCAAGCCAAGGCAGGTCGACTAAACGAAGATGGCTCGCCACCGCTGTGCCCACCGACAGATTCCTACCGCACACCAAACCTACGGAACGCCGCGTATCAAGCAACTGTTAGAATTATGCCCTATAGGCAATAATAAAGATGTTATTATTATAATTCTTGTTCATGATAAAGTTTATATTCCATGCTAGAATTGTATTAAGCGGAAACTTTAATACTTGTGTGGTTTGTGAACAACACCGTGTCCCTAGTACGCCTCTATGGACTAGCTCATTGATCAATGATGGTTAAGGTTTCCTAACCATAGACATGAGTTGTCAATTGATAATGAGATCATATCATTGGAGAATGATATGGTGGATAGACCCAAACTAAGCGAAGCAATTAGATCGTGTCATCGTTTGCGAAGTTTTTCTTATGTCAAATATTGTATTCCTTAGACCATGAGATAATACAACTCCCTGGTATCGGAAGAAAGCTTTGAGGTCATCAAACGTCATCCTATGAGAGGGTGATCATAAAGGTGTCTCTCAGGTAATCGGAAAGTATCAGTTGGGTTGTATGTATCGAGATGGGATTTGTCCCTCCCAAAGTCGGAGAGATATACTTCGGGCCCACTCGGTAATCGATATCAACACCGCTTGCAAGCATGTGGTTAAGGAGTTAATCACAAAGTGATATCGGATTACGGAACGAGTAAAGTACTTGCTGTGGACGAGATTGAACTAGGTATGATGATACCGACGATCGAATCTCGGGCAAGTAAAATATCGCGAGACGAAGGGAATATATATGGGATTGATTGAATCCTGGCATCGTGGTTCATCCGATATGATCATCGATGAATGTGTGGGAGTCAATATGGGTGCCCAGACCCCGCTGTTGATTATTGATAGAAGATCATGTCTGCATATTCTCGAACCCGCAGGGTCACACACTTAACGTGTCTCGACGCTAGGATAGATTGGATAATTGGTTTATGAATTTTTTGTTCGGAGTCTCGGATGGGATCCGGGATATCACGAGAGGTTCCGGAATGGTCCGGAGAATAAGATTCATATAAGGCAGTGCAGTTTTTGGAGTTCGGAATTGTTCCGGATTAATCGGTATTGTACCGGAAGCTTCTAGAACCTTCCGGAAGGGGGCCAACGTGGTCCCACCTTCCGGGAGGGGGCATGGGCCTATGAGGGAGTGTCCTGGCCGCATTGGGCCAGGGACACAAGGCCCCATAGGGCCCAGACGATTCTAGATAAGTTTAAACTCGTTTAAACTAGAGATAGAATTTCTAGATAAGGGAGAGTTTAAATCGTTTAAACTAGAGATAGGCTTGGAGGAGAGGCAAGGGCTGGCCGCACCCCCCCTCTATATATAGAGGGCTGGTGCGCCCCCTTCCCCGACACACCTTCCTCCAAACCCTAGTTGCCCTGCTGCCCTCCTCTCTCCCTCCCGACTGTTTGTAGGCGAAGCCCTGCGGCAGAAATTCTCTACCATATACACCACGCCGTCGTGTTGTAGATCCAATCCATCTCTCCACCCTACTTGCTGGTCCGAGGAAGGAGGAGACGTCGAGGTGTTGCACGTGTGCATCTCATGGAGGCACCGCCACTTGTGGTGCTAGATCGGATCGGATCGCGAGGAGGAGAAGCGAGTACGACTACATCACCCACGTTCCAACGAACGTTCCGCTGTGCGAATCTTCAAGGGTATGAAGATCTAATCCAATTTCTCTCGTTGTTTGCATCTCCTAGATTAGATCTTGGCTTTCCCTCTATTCGCTTCCGTAGAAAAAATTTGATTTACTATGCTGCGAAACCCTTCAGTGATATCAGAGCTATATCTATGCGTAGATGTGATTCACGAGTAGAACGCAACATGGTTGTTGCGGGCGAAGATGTTTTCTGTTGCAAGCCTCTTGTTTGTGTTCTTCTTATGACGCGGGATAGTGAGATTGAAGCGGTCCAGGCCAACCTTACGCGACGTCGTTCGCGAGACCGGCTCCGCACTTGACGTGTGGCTTGTACCACACATGCGGCTGGTGGATGTTAGTTTCTCTCACTATAGTTGTCATGGGATTAACACTGGAGTTTGGCAACCATAATATCACCGTTGTGGCTTTCCGTAGGTAAGAATCGTTCTTAGCATCTACTCCCATAAGCCACGTAAAACATGCAACAACAAAGTAGAGGCGTCTGACTTGTTTTTGCAGGGAGTGTTTTCTGTGATATGGTATGGCCCAAGATGTGATGTGTATATTGTATGCGATGATCATGTTTTGTAATGTTTCACGACTTGCATGTCGATGAGTACACAACCGGCAAGAGCCATATGGTTGTCTTTATAATTGTGTATGACATGCGAGTCAACTTCTTATACGCCATGTAATAGCTTTACTTTATCGCTAAGTAGTTAGCAATAGTTGTAGTTGCTATTCGTGGTGGAGGCAATCATGGTGGAGTGATGGAGATCATGCCGGAACGCACAAGATGAAGATCATTGCGCGAAGATTGGCTATACCATGTCACATAAAGTTATATGCATGTGATGTTTATCGTTTTATGTATCTTATTATGCTTAGATCGCGACGGTAGCATTATAAGATGATTCCTCACTTAAAGATCAAGATAAAAACTATGTTCTCCCCAAGTATGCACCGTTGCGAAAGTTCGTCGTGTCCAAGCATCACGTGATGATCGGGTGCTATAGACTCTACGCTCACATACAACGGGTGCAAGCCAGTTTTGCACACGCGGAAATACTTGGGTCTAACTTGACGAGCCTAGCATGTACAGACATGGCCTCGGAACACAAGAACCGAAAGGTTAAGCATGAGTCATATGAATGATATGATCGACACTTCGTTGTCCACCATTGAAACCACATCTCTTCTCGTGATGATCGGATTAGGTGTGGTGAATTTGGATCGTGTTCACTAAACAACTTGAGGGATGTTGAATTTAGTGGGAGTTCATCTAGTAATTTGATTAAGTTGAACTATTTATCATGAACATAGTCTAAATTGTACTTGCAAATACTGTAGATCACATGGCCAAGTCCAACTTCAACTTCAACGTTTTTGCTGAGAAAGAAAAGCTTAGAAACAATGGGTCTAACTTCACCAACTGGTTCCGCAATCTAAGAATCATTCTGTCTGGCGGACAAAAGGACTATGTCCTTGGGAAAGCGTTAGGTGACCCCCCTGCTGCAATTGCGCCGGCTGATGAGAAAGCTGTCTATCAGTCACGCAAAGATGATTATGGTGTGATTAAGAGCACCATGTTGTTTGCTATGGAACCGGAACTTCAAAATCGTTTTGAAAACTATCCCGGGCCCTTTGAGATTCTCGAGGAGCTGAAAACCATGTTTCAGACTCAGGCCCGTTCTGAGAGATATGAGATCTCCGAGAAGTTCTTTAACTGCAAGATGGAGGAAGGGAGTTCCGTTAGTGAGCACGCCATTAAGATGCCGGGCTACACTCAACGCCTTGAGCAACTGGACTGCAAGATTCCAGAGGATCTCAAGATTGACAGGGTTCTGCAATCACTCCCTCCCAGCTACAAATTTTTTGTAGTGACTCATAATCAGATTGGTTCCACTGATACGATCACCGAGCTCTTCGCAAAGCTGAAGGCTGCGGAGGTGGACATCAAGAAGGATAATCATGTGTTGATGGTCAACAAGCCCTCCTTTAAGAAAGGTAAAGGTGCAAAGAAGCCCTTCAAGAAAAGCGGCGGCAAGCGCGTTGCCCCTGCTGAGAAGAAGCTCAAGTCTGGACCTAAGCCGGACACTGAGTGCTTCTATTGCAAGGACAAGGGTCACTGGAAGCGCAACTGTCCGAAGTACTTAGCGGACAAGAAGGCTGGCACCATCAAAGGTATATTTGATATACATGTTATTGATGTTTTCCTTACTAGCCCTCGTTGTAGTGCCTGGGTATTTGATACTGGTTCAGTTGCTAATATTTGTAACTCGAAACAGGAGCTACGGAATAGACGACGGCTTGCGAGGGATGAGGTGACGATGCGCGTTGGCAACGGATCAAGAGTTGATGTGATGGCCGTCGGCACGCTCTCCTTAGTTTTACCTTCGGGATTAGTTTTAAACCTTAATAAATGTTATTATGTGCCTCCGTTGAGCATGAACATTATTTCTGGATCGTGTTTATTGCAAGACGGTTATTCATTTAAATCGGAGAATAATGGTTGTTCTATTTATATGAGTAACATCTTTTGTGGTCATGCACCCCTTGTAAATGGTTTATTTCTTCTAAATCTCGAAAGGGATGAAACACACATCCATAACATTGAGGCTAAGAGATGCAAAGTAGATAGTGATAATACTACTTATTTGTGGCACTGTCGTCTAGGACATATTGGTGTAAAGCGCATGAAGAAACTCCATTCTGATGGACTTTTGGAGTCTCTTGATTTTGAATCATTTGACACATGCGAACCATGCCTCATGGGCAAGATGATCAAAACCCCGTTCTCCGGTATGATGGAGCGAGCAACGGACTTGTTGGAAATCATACATACCGATGTATGCGGACCGATGAGTGTTTCGACGCGCGGTGGATATCGCTATTTTCTCACTTTTACCGATGACTTAAGTAGATATGGGTATATCTATTTAATGAAACATAAATCTGAAACGTTTGAAAAGTTCAAAGAATTTCAGAATGAAGTGGAGAACCATCGTAACAGAAAGATTAAGTTTCTACGATCTGATCGTGGGGGCGAATATTTGAGTTATGATTTTCTCACGCATCTCAAGGCAAGTGGAATCGTTTCACAACTCACGCCACCCGGAACACCACAGCGCAATGGTGTGTCTGAACGCCGGAATCGAACCCTATTAGATATGGTCCGATCGATGATGTCTCTTACTGATTTGCCGTTATCGTTTTGGGGTTATGCATTAGAAACCGCTGCATTCACTTTAAATAGCGCTCCATCTAAATCCGTTGAGACGACACCATATAAACTGTGGTTTGGTGCTAAACCTAAGTTGTCGTTTCTTAAAGTTTGGGGATGCGAAGCTTACGTCAAGAAGTTGATGCCGGACAAGCTCGAACCCAAAGCGGAGAAATGCGTCTTCATAGGATACCCTACGGAAACTATTGGGTATACCTTCTATCACAGAACCGAAGGCAAAGTGTTTGTCGCAAAGAACGGTTCCTTTCTTGAGAAGGAGTTTCTCTCGAAAGAAGTGAGTGGGAGGAAAGTAGAGCTAGACGAGGTTGTTGAACCTTCTCTTGAATTGGAGAGTAGCGCAGCACCTGAAATTGTTCCAGTGCCGCCTGCGCCAACAATAGAGGAAGCTAATGACAAGGATCATGAAGCTTTGGACGATGCTGCTACTGAACGTCGCAGGTCGACAAGGTTGCGTGCCCCTCCTGAGTGGTACGGCAACCCTGTCTTGACAGTCTTGTTAGTAGAAGACAGTGAACCTACGAACTATGAGGAAGCGATGATGAGCCCAGACTCTGAGAAATGGCTAGAAGCCATGAAATCCGAATTGGGATCCATGAGCGAAAACCAAGTATGGACTTTGGTGGACCCTCCTAGCGACCGAAAGGCCGTTGAGTGCAAATGGATCTTCAAGAAGAAAACGGACGCGGATGGTAATGTTACCGTCTATAAAGCACGGCTTGTCGCGAAAGGTTTTCGACAAGTTCAAGGTGTTGACTATGATGAGACTTTCTCTCCCGTAGCGATGTTTAAGTCTATTCGGATTTTATTAGCAATTGCTGCGTTTCATGATTATGAAATATGGCAGATGGATGTCAAGACTGCGTTCCTCAATGGCAACATTGATGAAGAGTTGTATATGATGCAACCCGAAGGTTTTTTCGATCCTAAGGATGCTGATAAAGTATGCAAACTTCAGCGTTCCATTTATGGACTGAAGCAAGCATCTCGGAGTTGGAACCTTCGTTTTGATCAAGTGATCAAGAGCTTTGGATTTGTTCCAAATTGCTACGAAGCTTGCATCTACAAGAAAGTGAGTGGGAGCTCGGTGACGTTTCTGGTACTATATGTGGATGACATATTGATTATTGGAAATGACATCAACATGCTTAACGATGTGAAGAGTTATTTGAACAAGTGTTTTTCAATGAAAGACCTAGGTGAAGCTGCTTATATATTGGGCATCAAAATCTATAGAGATAGACAAAGACGCCTGATAGCTTTAAGCCAGAGTACATACCTAGACAAAGTTCTGAAAAGGTTCAGAATGGATAAGGCATTGAAAGGTTCAGTGCCTATGTTGTCAGGTAAGATATTGAGCAAGGCTCAGTGTCCAGCTACGGTAAATGATAGGGAAGCTATGAGCAAAGTGCCTTATGCCTCGGCCATAGGTTCCATCATGTATGCCATGCTGTGTACTAGACCGGATGTGTCCAATGCTCTTAGTTTGACGAGCAAATATCAAAGTGATCCAGGAGTGGAACACTGGACAGCCGTGAAGAACATCCTAAGGTACCTAAATAGGACTAAAGAAATGTTCTTAGTCTATGGGGGTGATGAACAGCTCGTCGTAAAAGGTTACGTCGATGCTAGTTTCGACACCGACAAGGATGATTGTAAATCTCAGACAGGATACGTATATATTTTGAATGGAGGAGCTGTGAGCTGGAGAAGCTGCAAGCAAAGCGTGATCGCGGGATCTACAGTAGAAGCGGAATACATGGCTGCTGCAGAAGCGTCAAGTGAAGGAGTTTGGATCAGGAACTTCATCACTGAGCTTGGCGTGGTTCCAAGTGCATTGGACCCACTGGAGATATTGTGTGACAACACTGGCGCCATAGCACTCGCTAAGGAACCAAGATATCATCCAAAGACCAAGCATATCAACTGCAAGTTTCATATAATCCGAGATTATATAGCAGATGGATATCTGAAGATCAGCAAAGTACATACAGATCTGAATGTCGCAGATCCATTGACTAAACCTCTTCCACGTGTAAAACATGATCAGCACCTCAATGCCATGGGTGTGAGATTGTTGCCAAATGTAAACTAGATTATTGACTCTAGTGCAAGTGGGAGACTGTTGGAATTATGCCCTAGAGGCAATAATAAAGATGTTATTATTATAATTCTTGTTCATGATAAAGTTTATATTCCATGCTAGAATTGTATTAAGCGGAAACTTTAATACTTGTGTGGTTTGTGAACAACACCGTGTCCCTAGTACGCCTCTATGGACTAGCTCATTGATCAATGATGGTTAAGGTTTCCTAACCATAGACATGAGTTGTCAATTGATAATGAAATCATATCATTGGAGAATGATATGGTGGATAGACCCAAACTAAGCGAAGCAATTAGATCGTGTCATCGTGTTCGTCTTTGCGAAGTTTTTCTTATGTCAAATATTGTATTCCTTAGACCATGAGATAATACAACTCCCTGGTATCGGAAGAAAGCTTTGAGGTCATCAAACGTCATCCTACGAGAGGGTGATCATAAAGGTGTCTCTCAGGTAATCGGAAAGTATCTGTTGGGTTGTATGTATCGAGATGGGATTTGTCCCTCCCAAAGTCGGAGAGATATACTTCGGGCCCACTCGGTAATCGATATCAACACCGCTTGCAAGCATGTGGTTAAGGAGTTAATCACAAAGTGATATCGGATTACGGAACGAGTAAAGTACTTGCTGTGAACAAGATTGAACTAGGTATGACGATACCGACGATTGAATCTTGGGCAAGTAAAATATCGCGAGACGAAGGGAATATATATATGGGATTGATTGAATCCTGGCATCGTGGTTCATCCGATATGATCATCGATGAATGTGTGGGAGTCAATATGGGTGCCCAGACCCCGCTGTTGATTATTGATAGAAGATCATGTCTGCATATTCTCGAACCCGCAGGGTCACACACTTAACGTGTCTCGACGCTAGGATAGATTGGATAATTGGTTTATGAATTTTTTGTTCGGAGTCTCGGATGGGATCCGGGATATCACGAGAGGTTCCGGAATGGTCCGGAGAATAAGATTCATATAAGGCAGTGCAGTTTTTGGAGTTCGGAATTGTTCCGGATTAATCGGTATTGTACCGGAAGCTTCTAGAACCTTCCGGAAGGGGGCCAACGTGGTCCCACCTTCCGGGAGGGGGCATGGGCCTATGAGGGAGTGTCCTGGCCGCATTGGGCCAGGGACACAAGGCCCCATAGGGCCCAGACGATTCTAGATAAGTTTAAACTCGTTTAAACTAGAGATAGAATTTCTAGATAAGGGAGAGTTTAAATCGTTTAAACTAGAGATAGGCTTGGAGGAGAGGCAAGGGCTGGCTGCACCCCCCCTCTATATATAGAGGGCTGGTGCGCCCCCTTCCCCGACACACCTTCCTCCAAACCCTAGTTGCCCTGCTGCCCTCCTCTCTCCCTCCCGACTGTTTGTAGGCGAAGCCCTGCGGCAGAAATTCTCTACCATATACACCACGCCGTCGTGTTGTAGATCCAATCCATCTCTCCACCCTACTTGCTGGTCCGAGGAAGGAGGAGACGTCGAGGTGTTGCACGTGTGCATCTCATGGAGGCACCGCCACTTGTGGTGCTAGATCGGATCGGATCGCGAGGAGGAGAAGCGAGTACGACTACATCACCCACGTTCCAACGAACGTTCCGCTGTGCGAATCTTCAAGGGTATGAAGATCTAATCCAATTTCTCTCGTTGTTTGCATCTCCTAGATTAGATCTTGGCTTTCCCTCTATTCGCTTCCGTAGAAAAAATTTGATTTACTATGCTGCGAAACCCTTCAGTGATATCAGAGCTATATCTATGCGTAGATGTGATTCACGAGTAGAACGCAACATGGTTGTTGCGGGCGAAGATGTTTTCTGTTGCAAGCCTCTTGTTTGTGTTCTTCTTATGACGCGGGATAGTGAGATTGAAGCGGTCCAGGCCAACCTTACGCGACGTCGTTCGCGAGACCGGCTCCGCACTTGACGTGTGGCTTGTACCACACATGCGGCTGGTGGATGTTAGTTTCTCTCACTATAGTTGTCATGGGATTAACACTGGAGTTTGGCAACCATAATATCACCGTTGTGGCTTTCCGTAGGTAAGAATCGTTCTTAGCATCTACTCCCATAAGCCACGTAAAACATGCAACAACAAAGTAGAGGCGTCTGACTTGTTTTTGCAGGGAGTGTTTTCTGTGATATGGTATGGCCCAAGATGTGATGTGTATATTGTATGCGATGATCATGTTT
Organism: Avena sativa; assembly: GCA_916181665.1. Taxonomy (NCBI): domain Eukaryota; kingdom Viridiplantae; phylum Streptophyta; class Magnoliopsida; order Poales; family Poaceae; genus Avena; species Avena sativa. The sequence goes on along the minus strand of OV702286.1, from coordinate 36,407,505 downwards.
TGTAATGTTTCACGACTTGCATGTCGATGAGTACACAACCGGCAAGAGCCATATGGTTGTCTTTATAATTGTGTATGACATGCGAGTCAACTTCTTATACGCCATGTAATAGCTTTACTTTATCGCTAAGTAGTTAGCAATAGTTGTAGTTGCTATTCGTGGTGGAGGCAATCATGGTGGAGTGATGGAGATCATGCCGGAACGCACAAGATGAAGATCATTGCGCGAAGATTGGCTATACCATGTCACATAAAGTTATATGCATGTGATGTTTATCGTTTTATGTATCTTATTATGCTTAGATCGCGACGGTAGCATTATAAGATGATTCCTCACTTAAAGATCAAGATAAAAACTATGTTCTCCCCAAGTATGCACCGTTGCGAAAGTTCGTCGTGTCCAAGCATCACGTGATGATCGGGTGCTATAGACTCTACGCTCACATACAACGGGTGCAAGCCAGTTTTGCACACGCGGAAATACTTGGGTCTAACTTGACGAGCCTAGCATGTACAGACATGGCCTCGGAACACAAGAACCGAAAGGTTAAGCATGAGTCATATGAATGATATGATCGACACTTCGTTGTCCACCATTGAAACCACATCTCTTCTCGTGATGATCGGATTAGGTGTGGTGAATTTGGATCGTGTTCACTAAACAACTTGAGGGATGTTGAATTTAGTGGGAGTTCATCTAGTAATTTGATTAAGTTGAACTATTTATCATGAACATAGTCTAAATTGTACTTGCAAATACTGTAGATCACATGGCCAAGTCCAACTTCAACTTCAACGTTTTTGCTGAGAAAGAAAAGCTTAGAAACAATGGGTCTAACTTCACCAACTGGTTCCGCAATCTAAGAATCATTCTGTCTGGCGGACAAAAGGACTATGTCCTTGGGAAAGCGTTAGGTGACCCCCCTGCTGCAATTGCGCCGGCTGATGAGAAAGCTGTCTATCAGTCACGCAAAGATGATTATGGTGTGATTAAGAGCACCATGTTGTTTGCTATGGAACCGGAACTTCAAAATCGTTTTGAAAACTATCCCGGGCCCTTTGAGATTCTCGAGGAGCTGAAAACCATGTTTCAGACTCAGGCCCGTTCTGAGAGATATGAGATCTCCGAGAAGTTCTTTAACTGCAAGATGGAGGAAGGGAGTTCCGTTAGTGAGCACGCCATTAAGATGCCGGGCTACACTCAACGCCTTGAGCAACTGGACTGCAAGATTCCAGAGGATCTCAAGATTGACAGGGTTCTGCAATCACTCCCTCCCAGCTACAAATTTTTTGTAGTGACTCATAATCAGATTGGTTCCACTGATACGATCACCGAGCTCTTCGCAAAGCTGAAGGCTGCGGAGGTGGACATCAAGAAGGATAATCATGTGTTGATGGTCAACAAGCCCTCCTTTAAGAAAGGTAAAGGTGCAAAGAAGCCCTTCAAGAAAAGCGGCGGCAAGCGCGTTGCCCCTGCTGAGAAGAAGCTCAAGTCTGGACCTAAGCCGGACACTGAGTGCTTCTATTGCAAGGACAAGGGTCACTGGAAGCGCAACTGTCCGAAGTACTTAGCGGACAAGAAGGCTGGCACCATCAAAGGTATATTTGATATACATGTTATTGATGTTTTCCTTACTAGCCCTCGTTGTAGTGCCTGGGTATTTGATACTGGTTCAGTTGCTAATATTTGTAACTCGAAACAGGAGCTACGGAATAGACGACGGCTTGCGAGGGATGAGGTGACGATGCGCGTTGGCAACGGATCAAGAGTTGATGTGATGGCCGTCGGCACGCTCTCCTTAGTTTTACCTTCGGGATTAGTTTTAAACCTTAATAAATGTTATTATGTGCCTCCGTTGAGCATGAACATTATTTCTGGATCGTGTTTATTGCAAGACGGTTATTCATTTAAATCGGAGAATAATGGTTGTTCTATTTATATGAGTAACATCTTTTGTGGTCATGCACCCCTTGTAAATGGTTTATTTCTTCTAAATCTCGAAAGGGATGAAACACACATCCATAACATTGAGGCTAAGAGATGCAAAGTAGATAGTGATAATACTACTTATTTGTGGCACTGTCGTCTAGGACATATTGGTGTAAAGCGCATGAAGAAACTCCATTCTGATGGACTTTTGGAGTCTCTTGATTTTGAATCATTTGACACATGCGAACCATGCCTCATGGGCAAGATGATCAAAACCCCGTTCTCCGGTATGATGGAGCGAGCAACGGACTTGTTGGAAATCATACATACCGATGTATGCGGACCGATGAGTGTTTCGACGCGCGGTGGATATCGCTATTTTCTCACTTTTACCGATGACTTAAGTAGATATGGGTATATCTATTTAATGAAACATAAATCTGAAACGTTTGAAAAGTTCAAAGAATTTCAGAATGAAGTGGAGAACCATCGTAACAGAAAGATTAAGTTTCTACGATCTGATCGTGGGGGCGAATATTTGAGTTATGATTTTCTCACGCATCTCAAGGCAAGTGGAATCGTTTCACAACTCACGCCACCCGGAACACCACAGCGCAATGGTGTGTCTGAACGCCGGAATCGAACCCTATTAGATATGGTCCGATCGATGATGTCTCTTACTGATTTGCCGTTATCGTTTTGGGGTTATGCATTAGAAACCGCTGCATTCACTTTAAATAGCGCTCCATCTAAATCCGTTGAGACGACACCATATAAACTGTGGTTTGGTGCTAAACCTAAGTTGTCGTTTCTTAAAGTTTGGGGATGCGAAGCTTACGTCAAGAAGTTGATGCCGGACAAGCTCGAACCCAAAGCGGAGAAATGCGTCTTCATAGGATACCCTACGGAAACTATTGGGTATACCTTCTATCACAGAACCGAAGGCAAAGTGTTTGTCGCAAAGAACGGTTCCTTTCTTGAGAAGGAGTTTCTCTCGAAAGAAGTGAGTGGGAGGAAAGTAGAGCTAGACGAGGTTGTTGAACCTTCTCTTGAATTGGAGAGTAGCGCAGCACCTGAAATTGTTCCAGTGCCGCCTGCGCCAACAATAGAGGAAGCTAATGACAAGGATCATGAAGCTTTGGACGATGCTGCTACTGAACGTCGCAGGTCGACAAGGTTGCGTGCCCCTCCTGAGTGGTACGGCAACCCTGTCTTGACAGTCTTGTTAGTAGAAGACAGTGAACCTACGAACTATGAGGAAGCGATGATGAGCCCAGACTCTGAGAAATGGCTAGAAGCCATGAAATCCGAATTGGGATCCATGAGCGAAAACCAAGTATGGACTTTGGTGGACCCTCCTAGCGACCGAAAGGCCGTTGAGTGCAAATGGATCTTCAAGAAGAAAACGGACGCGGATGGTAATGTTACCGTCTATAAAGCACGGCTTGTCGCGAAAGGTTTTCGACAAGTTCAAGGTGTTGACTATGATGAGACTTTCTCTCCCGTAGCGATGTTTAAGTCTATTCGGATTTTATTAGCAATTGCTGCGTTTCATGATTATGAAATATGGCAGATGGATGTCAAGACTGCGTTCCTCAATGGCAACATTGATGAAGAGTTGTATATGATGCAACCCGAAGGTTTTTTCGATCCTAAGGATGCTGATAAAGTATGCAAACTTCAGCGTTCCATTTATGGACTGAAGCAAGCATCTCGGAGTTGGAACCTTCGTTTTGATCAAGTGATCAAGAGCTTTGGATTTGTTCCAAATTGCTACGAAGCTTGCATCTACAAGAAAGTGAGTGGGAGCTCGGTGACGTTTCTGGTACTATATGTGGATGACATATTGATTATTGGAAATGACATCAACATGCTTAACGATGTGAAGAGTTATTTGAACAAGTGTTTTTCAATGAAAGACCTAGGTGAAGCTGCTTATATATTGGGCATCAAAATCTATAGAGATAGACAAAGACGCCTGATAGCTTTAAGCCAGAGTACATACCTAGACAAAGTTCTGAAAAGGTTCAGAATGGATAAGGCATTGAAAGGTTCAGTGCCTATGTTGTCAGGTAAGATATTGAGCAAGGCTCAGTGTCCAGCTACGGTAAATGATAGGGAAGCTATGAGCAAAGTGCCTTATGCCTCGGCCATAGGTTCCATCATGTATGCCATGCTGTGTACTAGACCGGATGTGTCCAATGCTCTTAGTTTGACGAGCAAATATCAAAGTGATCCAGGAGTGGAACACTGGACAGCCGTGAAGAACATCCTAAGGTACCTAAATAGGACTAAAGAAATGTTCTTAGTCTATGGGGGTGATGAACAGCTCGTCGTAAAAGGTTACGTCGATGCTAGTTTCGACACCGACAAGGATGATTGTAAATCTCAGACAGGATACGTATATATTTTGAATGGAGGAGCTGTGAGCTGGAGAAGCTGCAAGCAAAGCGTGATCGCGGGATCTACAGTAGAAGCGGAATACATGGCTGCTGCAGAAGCGTCAAGTGAAGGAGTTTGGATCAGGAACTTCATCACTGAGCTTGGCGTGGTTCCAAGTGCATTGGACCCACTGGAGATATTGTGTGACAACACTGGCGCCATAGCACTCGCTAAGGAACCAAGATATCATCCAAAGACCAAGCATATCAACTGCAAGTTTCATATAATCCGAGATTATATAGCAGATGGATATCTGAAGATCAGCAAAGTACATACAGATCTGAATGTCGCAGATCCATTGACTAAACCTCTTCCACGTGTAAAACATGATCAGCACCTCAATGCCATGGGTGTGAGATTGTTGCCAAATGTAAACTAGATTATTGACTCTAGTGCAAGTGGGAGACTGTTGGAATTATGCCCTAGAGGCAATAATAAAGATGTTATTATTATAATTCTTGTTCATGATAAAGTTTATATTCCATGCTAGAATTGTATTAAGCGGAAACTTTAATACTTGTGTGGTTTGTGAACAACACCGTGTCCCTAGTACGCCTCTATGGACTAGCTCATTGATCAATGATGGTTAAGGTTTCCTAACCATAGACATGAGTTGTCAATTGATAATGAAATCATATCATTGGAGAATGATATGGTGGATAGACCCAAACTAAGCGAAGCAATTAGATCGTGTCATCGTGTTCGTCTTTGCGAAGTTTTTCTTATGTCAAATATTGTATTCCTTAGACCATGAGATAATACAACTCCCTGGTATCGGAAGAAAGCTTTGAGGTCATCAAACGTCATCCTACGAGAGGGTGATCATAAAGGTGTCTCTCAGGTAATCGGAAAGTATCTGTTGGGTTGTATGTATCGAGATGGGATTTGTCCCTCCCAAAGTCGGAGAGATATACTTCGGGCCCACTCGGTAATCGATATCAACACCGCTTGCAAGCATGTGGTTAAGGAGTTAATCACAAAGTGATATCGGATTACGGAACGAGTAAAGTACTTGCTGTGAACAAGATTGAACTAGGTATGACGATACCGACGATTGAATCTCGGGCAAGTAAAATATCGCGAGACGAAGGGAATATATATATGGGATTGATTGAATCCTGGCATCGTGGTTCATCCGATATGATCATCGATGAATGTGTGGGAGTCAATATGGGTGCCCAGACCCCGCTGTTGATTATTGATAGAAGATCATGTCTGCATATTCTCGAACCCGCAGGGTCACACACTTAACGTGTCTCGACGCTAGGATAGATTGGATAATTGGTTTATGAATTTTTTGTTCGGAGTCTCGGATGGGATCCGGGATATCACGAGAGGTTCCGGAATGGTCCGGAGAATAAGATTCATATAAGGCAGTGCAGTTTTTGGAGTTCGGAATTGTTCCGGATTAATCGGTATTGTACCGGAAGCTTCTAGAACCTTCCGGAAGGGGGCCAACGTGGTCCCACCTTCCGGGAGGGGGCATGGGCCTATGAGGGAGTGTCCTGGCCGCATTGGGCCAGGGGAACAAGGCCCCATAGGGCCCAGCCGATTCTAGATAAGTTTAAACTCGTTTAAACTAGAGATAGAATTTCTAGATAAGGGAGAGTTTAAATCGTTTAAACTAGAGATAGGCTTGGAGGAGAGGCAAGGGCTGGCCGCACCCCCCCCTCTATATATAGAGGGCTGGTGCGCCCCCTTCCCCGACACACCTTCCTCCAAACCCTAGTTGCCCTGCTGCCCTCCTCTCTCCCTCCCGACTGTTTGTAGGCGAAGCCCTGCGGCAGAAATTCTCTACCATATACACCACACCGTCGTGTTGTAGATCCAATCCATCTCTCCACCCTACTTGCTGGTCCGAGGAAGGAGGATACGTCGAGGTGCTGCACGTGTACATCTCACGGAGGCACCGCCACTAGTGGTGCTAGATCGGATCGGATCGCGAGGAGGAGAAGCGAGTACGATTACATCACCCACGTTCCAACGAACGTTCCGCTGTGCGAATCTTCAAGGGTATGAAGATCTAATCCAATCTCTCTCGTTGTTTGCATCTCCTAGATTAGATCTTGGCTTTCCCTCTGTTCGCTTCCGTAGAAAAAATTTGATTTACTATGCTGCGAAACCCTTCAATGGTATCAGAGCTAGATCTATGCGTAGATGTGATTCACGAGTAGAACGCAACATGGTTGTTGCGGGCGTTGATGTTTTCTGTTGCAAGCCTCTTGTTTGTGTTCTTCTTATGACGCGGGATAGTGAGATTGAAGCGGTCCAGGCCAACCTTACGCGACGTCGTTCGCGAGACCGGCTCCGCACTTGACGTGTGGCTTGTACCACACATGCGGCTGGTGGATGTCAGTTTATCTCACTATAGTTGTCATGGGATTAACACCGGAGTTTGGCAACCATAATATCACCGTTGTGGCTTTCCGTAGGTAAGAATCGTTCTTAGCATCTACTCCCATAAGCCACGTAAAACATGCAACAACAAAGTAGAGGCGTCTGACTTGTTTTTGCAGGGAGTGTTTTCTGTGATATGGTATGGCCCAAGATGTGATGTGTATATTGTATGCGATGATCATGTTTTGTAATGTTTCACGACTTGCATGTCGATGAGTACACAACTGGCAGGAGCCATATGGTTGTCTTTATAATTGTGTATGACCTGCGAGTCAACTTCTTATACGCCATGTAATAGCTTTACTTTATCGCTAAGTAGTTAGCAATAGTTGTAGTTGCTATTCGTGGTGGAGGCAATCATGGTGGAGTGATGGAGATCATGCCGGAACGCACAAGATGAAGATCATTGCGCGAAGATTGGCTATACCATGTCACATAAAGTTATATGCATGTGATGTTTATCCTTTTATGTATCTTATTATGCTTAGATCGCGACGGTAGCATTATAAGATGATTCCTCACTTAAAGATCAAGATAAAAACTGTGTTCTCCCCAAGTATGCATCGTTGCGAAAGTTCGTCGTGTCCAAGCATCACGTGATGATTGGGTGCTATAGACTCTACGCTCACATACAACGGGTGCAAGCCAGTTTTGCACACGCGGAAATACTTGGGTCTAACTTGACGAGCCTAGCATGTACAGACATGGCCTCGGAACACAAGAACCGAAAGGTTAAGCATGAGTCATATGAATGATATGATCGACACTTCGTCATGGGCCTTTATATAGACTTAGGCAGGTCCCGGGCATAGTCCTAGTCGGTTACAAGTTCTAGGGTTTTACCCCTTTAAATTTCCTATCTCCGCTAGTCTTGCTCTCCAAGGATCCGAAGGCGTCATGGGCCTTGGCCACCCGAAAATCTTCATGGGCCAGCGTATATCTGCTGTGGGCCTTCCTTGGGCTGGACCAGGTATGCTGAGGTCACGTACCCGTAGGGTATAACCATGTCAGTAGCCCCCGAGTGATCAGTCGAATCGTAGATTCGGCTGAGGACTCTTCCATCCTTCGGGTGCAACTATATTTTAATAGTATGTGTAGGGATTGTTGATGCGTTTGCCTGACTCACCCGACGGATCAGGGTCAGTTAACTGTCGTAGGACGAAACGACACGATCTTCTTCAGGTTCGAGTCCCTCAACCCGGACCTGGAACATATGCTGGCGTAATTCAACTCAGGCCGCGGAGGTCTTACAGGAGTGGAATTCCAGTAGTTTTAATCGGTGTACCCAACGCGTCTGTCTGGATTTTTCATCGTACCTGCTGGTACGGATTCATACTAGCACAGCGCAGTCAGGTGCGTTGTCAGGCCATCAGATGATATCTGCAGGTCTTATCTTTGCGTCGCAGACGCAGCATCCGAACATTTATCACCTCGGAGGTGCTTCGGGTGGCCAAGGAGATTGTCGCTCACTTAGCGTTTTGTTGGGGCAGAGTTGCCAAAAAGTTTGCGTGCTGATCCGGAAGATCGCAGTCGAAGATTTCATAGGGTGTGCGACCAGCGCTCCCTATGGGAGTAGCCCCCAAGTGTCTGTTCGAGTCGTAGACTCGAACGGAGACTTTAGTTCAAGCATTGTTTCAGTCGTTAAGTCCGCAGGACTCGAAAATTTTCGGATGCTTAAATCCATCCTCCCTATGGAAGTAGCCCCCGAGTCCGTAGTGGAGTCGTAGACTCGACGTAGGACTCAGAGAAGTAACTTGTCCTCATTTGTCTGTCGGGTGCGCGGCCAGCGCTCCTGATACGAGTAGCCCCCGAGTATTTAATCGAATCGTAGATTCGAGTGAGTACTCTTAGCTGTGCAGCCGAAGTTGGTGCTAGTGTAGCTTTTGATGACGTCAGTGCTGATGATCGATGACCTCAAGCGTCTGCTACGCCAGAGATGACTTGACTGGACGAAGCGTGGGTCCCACTTCCTGACTTTGAATTGACCGGTCACGCGCAGCGTGGAGATGATTATGGCGTCTCCTCGATTTCCGCGCGTAGTGGACGGCGTGGTAACGACGGTTCGTTGTGATGCTGACACGTGTACGGCCAGATCTACCATTGGCGTTAGGTCTTCTCGATGGACGGCCAGCGTGCGTCGTCTTCGCTATTATAATCCTTGGTGAAATCGTGGTTTGTTTTTCACCGCACCAGTTCATCTGTTCACTGCCTCCTTGTTCTTGAGCTATTCTTGCTGCGCGCTGAGATTTTCTTCCACATTGCCTTCGTTCTTTCTTCGTTGGCAACGCCACCACCGCCGCAGCGCCATGGGGAAAGCGAAGAAGTCTTCATCTGCGGTTGGGACCAGCGCCGCCGGAGGCAAGAAGGGCACCACCGCTGCTCGTGTCACCGATGGTGGCTGGCGGCGGTCAGAGACGCGGGAGAGCGATCTCCGCAAACTGCGCGAGCGGGGCCTGATCCCGCAAGATACGACGGCCGTCAAACTCCCCGGCAATGAGGTAATCCCCCATCCCCCATCTGGGTACCGGGTTATGTTTCTTGCCTTCGTGGTGCGCGGGTTTTCTTTTCCGGTCCACGACTTCCTCCGTGGACTGCTCTTCTTCTATGGGGTTCAACTCCATCATCTGTCTCCCAACTCTCTTCTCCACATTGCGTGTTTTATCACATTGTGCGAGTGTTGGCTTGGCATTGAGCCGCACTTTGGCCTCTTCCGGAAGCTTTATTCCGTGAAGAGGCAGTCTGGTTCGGATGGTGTGTATCCCATTGGGGGTTTCATCATCTCCCTTAGTCCCAATGTGCAATTCTTTTCCTTTTCCATGTCCGAATCTGTCCAGTACTGGCGGAGGCGATGGTTTTATATCCGCGACTCCGTTTTGCCTGGGCAAGATTTTGGTCTCGTTCCCTTTGACCCCTCCCAAAAGATTGAGAAGAAAAGGTCTTGGAAGAACCAAATCTTAGACGGTGAGGTGGCGGAGATAGAGTCCCTTTACCATCGGGTGGAGGATCTCCAACTGATTCCTGAGAAGGAGGTGAACGGCGTGGACATCATCCGGACGTTTCTTGAGCGTCGGGTGCAGCCTCTCCAAGCGAGGGCGCACCCGATGTTTCTTTATTCTGGGCGCCGTGATCCGACGAGGGTTTCGAGTGAGAAAATCTCCGAGGTGGATCTTGACAAGGATCTTCGCGTGCTGCTGAAGTTCAAGGCCGGAGAAGAAATTCCGGGGAAGTCGCTGATTCCTCCCTTTTCTTCGACGTTGGTCGTGCCGAAGGTGTAGATTTGTGCACGTAGTGCTCCCCTTTTTTTTTTTGTTAGGTGTGTGTTTGTTTCCTTTGTTTGCTAACAAAGTTCCTTCTCATCTTGTAGAGCTTCAAAGTGCCGGGCATGGTACCACCATTGCCCGAAAGGTATCCGAATGCCCCGGATAATGAAGTGGTTGATTTCGTGTCCGAGCTTCCTTCGGCGCGATCTCTGGCGGAGGATGCCGACGATTCGAGTGAGGACCATACGCCCAAGCGATCATGGATCTCGAGCGAGTCTTCAGATGCCTCGACTCCTCCGACTCCCAGAAATCCTCTGGGCCTTGAACGTCATAGTGATGGTCATGGAGGTTCTTCCTCTCCCCTTCCTGCTATTCCTGTGCGAGCTGTTGCTCCACACCCGCCAGCAAAGCGGAAGAAGGAAGAAAAGAAGGAGGAGAAGAAGGAAGAGAAGAAAGAGGAGAAGAGGGCCCGAAGGGCTTCTCCTATCTTCGACCTGAGCGCATTGGGCTCATAAGTTTTCTTGTTGTACTGTTGTCCTTTTCCCTTCATGATTTTTTGCACTTGTGCTGATTGGTTTGTATACAGGCAATCCTCCGACGACTCTAGTGATGGTGCGCGGGAGATGATGGGGGAGTCGAACATTGCGTCGCCTCCTCCTCAGACGGTGGCAACTTCGGGTGGCGTCGCTCCAGATCCTCCTGTGCGGGAGGGGCTGGTGGTTGCGCCTCAGAATTTCGCAGGCGGGCCTTCGGGGTCGCCATCGGAGCATGTAAGTTTTTCTGCTTCATGTCACGGGGGGAGCCCCCGAGTGTCTTCGTGTGCTGATGTTGTTTTTGCTTCTTTGTGTTGGGCGTAGCCCCCAAGTCCTGTTCTTACTGCTATTGCCTTTTTCTGCAGCCTTTTGTCCAAGAGGCCAAGCGGCTGGTGGAGGAACGCCTGACGCTGGAGGCGAAACTGCGGCAGCTTCAAGGTATTCGTCTGCCTTTTAGTACCTCTCTTGTTTATCCTGGTCCTGTTCTTTGACACTTGCTTGTCTTAAATGCAGAGGAGCATAATGACTCTCTCCGTGAGGTCGACGCTCTTAAAAAGAGCCATGGCCAATCGGAGCAGAAAGCCGAAGCCGCCGTCGGCGCAAAAGAGCGCCTTGAGCTAGAGCTGTCGAAGGCAGCCGAAGCGAAGGAGCGTCTGCAGCAGGAGGCCGCAGATCGTGAGGAGCAGCTGGCCACCGTTGCGGCTGCTCGTGAAAGAGGGGTGGCGGCGAAGCTCATGGCTGCTGCCAAGGCTATTTCGGGTGAGTGCTGGATTTTTGTACTTGTTTCTTTTTCTACGGGTCTTCTTCTATGTTGCCTTTCTTTATGCTTTTCTTCATTTTAGTCTCAGATGCCGCAGGCATCGAGTTCGACCGCGGTGCTCTGGAGCACGGGAGTGTTCTAGATGATGCCACTGTGGCGATCGAAGACCGCTGCGGCACCGTCGTCAACTCCCTTGCCAAGGCGAAAGAGGTCCTTGGTCGCTTCTACCAGGAGCTCTTCCCGAAGGGTGCAGCCCTTGAAGATGTGGATGCCCTGGCAGAGGCTCTGTCAGCCGAAGCGCCTGCGGCGTACAAGCGCAAGCAGAAGGGCATCGGCGCATCCATCGGGCTGGCGATGGCCATGGCGGCTGGAGCGGAGCTGGACCTGCCCCAGATCACTTCTCGGATGCCGACGGCTGCGGATGGATCCGAGGTAGCCTTCGCTGCCTACTCCGCTCGCTGCAGACGATATGGGCCCAAGCTCATTGACTTGCTGTCTGAGTACGCACTACGGCAGCAAGGCGAGGCCAAAGCTAGGCAGTCTGGCTCCGAGGCGACTCAGTGTCCTGCTCCTTAGGCATAGTAGACGTAGGGTAGTGTGTAGTCTACTTTTGTTGTAAATATCTTGAGGAGTATCTTCTTTGTGCCACGTAGTGGCTTTATATATTCAATGAATTTTCTCTGAGTTGTGCTCCATACTTGGCTGAATGTCTGTGTTCCTTTCTTTTGCTGTCGTTCTAGGTTCCTTCGGGTGCTGACCCTGTTGACGCCCCATCCGCAACGCCGTTGCGTCCATCCTTGGATGACTCCTCGCAGCTTACTTTCCTTCGGGATCGTGTGCGCAGTCTGGAGAGGGAGTTGCTCGGGCTACGCGGTCGTGCCGATGTTTGGAAGTCCAAGGCGGATCGTGGCGCAGCCAGAGAGGAGTACTTGATGGCGGAGCTGGGTCGGCTGTCCGAGCAGCTGCAGTGTGAGTTGATCCTTCTTTCGGGCTGTAGCTCAGTTCTTCGGGTGAGCCTGCTGGCCTTATTCTTGTCTTGTGCGGTTGTCGCAGGTGCGAATCTTGCTCCGAGGGAAGAAAAAGAGCGTGTCGCTGTTCGGGTCAACTGCTTGACTCAACAGGACATGGAGGCCGGCGGCTTTCTTTTGGATGGATCGTGATCGCGCCATGGTTCTGGCGACGGTGCAGGATCGTGTTTATCAAGTTTCGCGGGTGCTCCACCAGGTGCAGACATCAGTTTCCTCGGTGCTGCACGTCATGTTTCCTTTGGATGCCGTGCCGACGACCCTTGCAGGTCTTCTGTCGAGGTTTCGGAGTGCCAGCAATGTCAAGGCGCTGGTGCGGCAGCAGCTCGTCGCAGGAGTGAAGGCTGCCTTGTCTCTTGTGAGGGTGCACCGCCCTGATGTAGATTTGGCTGCTGTGGCGGCTGGGCCACCTCTTCGACCGGATGGTGGCGAGTGGAACATGCGTCCGCATTACACGGCTGTAAGGCAGTATGCCGAACAGATTGTAGATTTGTTTGAGCAGCGTGCTCAGGTTATTCTTCAGAATAGGTAGGACCTGAAAATAAACAGATAGATGTAAAATTTGTATATTTCGGCTGGGCGTTTTTTGTGCCCTTTGTTGTAAAGGTTTGCTTGTTTGTGAGCACGCAGTGCTTTGATTGAGTACGTGTCCTTTTCGTTTGCCTGACGTGGTCAGCTACTCAGGTGTACATGTTTGGTCCTCAGTCGATGAAATCGTGAGGTGGGGGGAGCCCCCGAGTGCGTATGTAGCATGTAGTAAAGTTGCGGAAAAATAGTCAACCGAAGGTTGGGGGCGAGACACTTAGCTTTATTTATATCGTAATGGAGGAGGTACATGGTTCGGCTGAGTAGCCTTGGCTGAAAGCCTTATTGAAAGTAAAAGGGGGTAGGTACTACGGGTAGAATCGTCGCAGGTGCGAGATGTTCCATGGGTTGGAGTATGCGACTCCAGACTCCACGTGCTTGAGGCGATAGGCGCCACCTGGGATGACTTCGGTGATGACATAGGGTCCTCCCATGGTGACTCGAATTTATTCGGTCGCTTTTGCTTGAGTCGCAAGACGAGGTCTCCTTCGACGAAGGACCTTGGACGCAGCCGGCGGCTGTGGTAGTTGCGGAGACTTTGCTGGTACACCGCTGATCTAGCTGCTGCTATATCCCGTGCTTCGTCGAGTGTGTCGACGGCATCTTCGAGTGCAGCCGTGGATTCGGCTTCGCTGTAAGCGACGACTCGTGGCGCCTGGTGGCGTACTTCGGCCGGTAGCACGGCCTCAGCTCCGTGTACCATGAAGAACGGTGTGTAGCCGGTGGAGCTGTTTGGCGTAGTCCGTAAGCTCCACAGGACAGACGGTAGCTCTTTCGTCCAGTTTCCAGCTTTGTGCTCGAGTGAGCTCATGAGGCGCTTCTTGATGCCGGCGCCGATTAGACCGTTGGCCTTTTCCACTTGCCCGTTTGTTTGCGGGTGTGCCACTGAGGCATATGTGATGTTGATCCCGAGGCCTTCGCAGAAGTCCTGGAATTCTTCGGAGATGAAGTTCGATCCGTTGTCGGTGATGATGCTGTGTGGTACACCGAACCTGTAGACAATGGATTCGAAGAATTTGACGGCGGTTTTGCCCTTCTGGTTGGTGACTGGCATGGCCTCGATCCACTTGGTGAATTTGTCGACTGCGACCAGGAAGAAGACGTGACCTCCTTTCGAGGACTTTGGCAGTTTGCCGATCATGTCGAGGCCCCATTGGCCAAAAGGCCAGGCTATGGGTATGGGTCGAAGTTTGGACCCAGGTGCGTGCGGTTTGTCAGCGAACCATTGGCACCCGTTGCATCTTCGGACGATGTCCTTCGCGTCGCTCATGGCCGTTGGCCAGTAGAATCCTGCTCATAGAGCTTTGGCGACAAGGGAGCGGCTGCCTGCGTGGTGGCCGCAGATGCCCTCGTGGATGTCTTGGAGTATGGCTTTGCCGTCGTCGATGGTGACGCACCATTGTAGTACACCCATGATGCTGCGTTTGTACAGTTCGCCGTTGATGATGGTGAAGGCTTTTGACCGACGAGATATGCGCCAGGCATCTGTCGGGCTGTCAGGTAGTTCACCGTTTATCAGGAACTGGAGGTATGGTCGCGTCCAAGTTTCTTCGACTGCCATGACCTGCATCAGGTTGACCATGGCAACTTTCGTATCCAACTTTTCGGGTCCTTCATGACCTTCGGGTAGCGTAGCCCCCGAGTGTTCTGCTTCTTCGGGTGATCCCTTGGGGAATTTCTGCTTGATGGATGGCACGCAGATCTGTTCGAGGAACACACCTGGTGGTACCTTTGCACAAGTGGAGCCGATGTTGGCGAGTCTATCGGCTTCCTCGTTGCTTTCTATTCCAACGTGCCGAAGTTCGCAGCCGTCGAATTCTCCTTCGAGTGCGTTGTAGAGCGCTCAGTACGCGATCATGTTTTCGGCGTGTGCGTCACACTCATTCATCGTCTGCTGGACGACGAGGTTGGAGTCACCGTAGATGACCAGGGGCGTTGCGCCGCATATTTTTGCCATCCTCATGCCATGGATGAGGGCTTCATATTCGGCTTCGTTGTTGGAGGCTCTGAATTTCATCCGGAGAACGTACTTCATTTTGTCTCCTTGGGGGGAGGTTAGTATGCCCCCTGCTCCTGCCCCAGCTTCTCTCTTGGAGCCGTCGAAGTGCATCGTCCATGATTGCGACATGTCCGGGGTATCTGGCAGCTGCAGCTCCATCCAGTGCACCAGGAAGTCCGGAAGGACTTGAGATTTTATTGCGTGTCGCTTCTCATAGACGATGTCCAAGGGTGATAGTTCGATGCCCCACAGGGCAACCCGTCCTGTTGCCTCTGGATTATTCAGGATGATGTTCAGGGGTGCCTCGTTGACGACCATCACTTGGTGCTCCTGGAAGTAATGGCTCAATCGTCGAGCCGTCATGAACACGCCGTAGGCTAGCTTCTGGTAGTGAGGGTACCTCTGCTTTGTTGGAGTGAGTACCTCGCTGAGGTAGTAAATTGGGCGCTGGACCCCGTGGGTCTTGCCTTCTTCGGGTCGTTCGACCACGATTACGGTGCTGACCACCTGGTGTGTGGCTGCTATGTACAGCAGCAGGGGCTCGCGCTCCTTTGGCGTGACCAAAACGGGCGAGGTGGAGAGGAGCCGCTTGAGGCTTTCGAATGCATCGTTGGCTTCTGGTGTCCACTCGAACTTGTCTGCCTTGCGCAGCAGCTGGTAGAATGGTAGGGCCTTTTCGCCCATGCGGCTGATGAACCTGCTTAGTGCCGCTACTCGTCCTGCGAGCTGCTGGACGCCCTTGAGGTTTTTCGGCTTCTCCATTGTCATGATGGCTCTTATTTTCTTCGGGTTCGCCTCAATCCCTCGTTGAGAGATGAAGTATCCGAGCAGCTGACCCGAGGGGACGCCGAAGGCGCACTTTTCTGGATTGAGCTTGATCCTGTAGCGATCAAGGTTGTCGAACGTCTCGCGGAGATCGTCGATAAGTGTCCTTGCTTCCTTGGTTTTTATTACTATGTCGTCGACATAGACTTGGACGTTGCGACCGATCTGGTCTTTAAGGCAGGCCTGCATGCATCGCTGGTACGTGGCACCCGCGTTCTTTAGCCCGAAGGGCATTGTGTTGTAGCAGAATACTCCGAACGGTGTGATGAACGCCGTTTTCTCTTGATCTTCGACCTTGAGTCGAATCTGGTTATAGCCTGAGTAGGCATCGAGGAAGGAGAGTTTCTCACAACCTGCCGTCGAATCGATGATCTGATCGATCCGAGGAAGAGGGAAGTGGTCCTTTGGGCAATGTTTGTTTAGTGACGTGAAGTCTACGCACATCCACAGGATGTCCGTGTCCTTCTTCGGGACCATCACCGTGTTTGCCAGCCACTCGCTTTCCTTGATTTCCCGGATGAAGTCTGCTGCAAGTAATCTGTTGATTTCTTTGCCGATAGCTTCGGCTCGTGGCTCCGACAGTCTTCGTATGGACTGCTTGACTGGCTTGGTGTCTGGAAAGACGTTGAGTGCGTGCTCGGCGAATTCCCTGGGAACTCCTGGCATGTCCGCAGGACACCAGGCGAAGATTTCCCAGTGCTCACGGAGGAATTCGACGAGCGCGCCTTCCTATGCGGTGCTGAGGTCATTGGCGATCAGCGCCGTCTTGGAGGCGTCCGTCGGATGGACCTGCACTTTCTTGGTGTTGATGGTGGAGTCGAAGGACATGTCAGGTGCGTTCTGCCTTGTGACTGGTGGTAGCCCATTGTCCGTCACCTCGCGGAGCCTTACAAGCTCGTCTTGCATGCCGAAAGACTGGGAGATTTTGTTGAAATCCCTGTCACATTGGTCCGATCGGGTGAAGCTCCCGTGGACTGTGATGACGCCCCTTGGTCCTGGCATCTTGAGTAGTAGGTATGTGTAGTGTGGGACGGCCAAGAACCTTGCGAATGCTACACGCCCCAAGATGGCGTGGTATTGCGACGGCCAGTCCACCACTTCGAATTCTAGGCGCTCCTGCCGAAAGTTGTCCGGCTTCCCGAAGATGACGTCGAGCCCTATTTTGCCCAGGGGGAATATGCCCTTTCCTGGGACAATGTCGTGGAACGTTGTGTCTGATTGTTCCAAGCTGCATTGCGGGATCCGCATAGCTGCTAGAGTGCTTGCGAACATTAGGTTGATGCCGCTGCCGCCGTCCATGAAGACGCGACTCATCTCGAAGCCTCCGATCTGCGCCTCCAGCACCAGGGCAGCATGACCTGGGCGAGGGATCTGGCAAGGGTGATCCGCGCGAGTGAATGTGATGCAGGACTCCGATCCGCTGAGGTACTCAGGGATTGCAGGCGGAGTTGCCACGGCCAAGTTGATTTGTCGGGTGATTTTCTTCTGCACCCTGTTGGTGGGGCGTCCCTTCTGGATCATATTTAGTGCTCCCTTTGGTGGGGGGTATCCGACCCCGGCATTGTTTTGCGCTGGTGCGACTGGTTGGTTTGGGCCTCCAATAGGCGGCGGTGGAGGAGCTCCGTGTGCTATTTCACCTGGCGCAGGTGCGTTTCCGAACGCAGGAATTGGAGCCTGTTGCCTCATCTGCACCATGCCTTCGCTGAGTTTCTGGAACTCGCGGCAGTCCTTGAGCATGTGACTGGCTTTGTTTTTGCCATCCTGCTTGTCGATGTAGAAGTGGATGGTGCATGGACCCGAAAGTTTGTCGAATGCTGAGGGTCCGTTGTCGCGGTCGCGGCGTTGCCACGACTGCGTTGGTCGTCCGTTGTCGCGGAAGTTTCCGCCGCGGTATCCTCCGCTGTTGCGGCTGTTGTCGTTACGGCGGTCGGCGTAGCCAGCCGCGACCATGTCGGGTCCGTCGCGGTCCTCGTAGACGCGTGATCTCCTCTTGCTGCGGCGTTCACGTCTTCGGCCGTAGTCGTCCTCTTCATCTGATTGCGCTCGCTGGATGCAATCTTCGCCGTCTGCCCAACTGTTGGCGATTTCCATGAGGTGGTCGAGTGTCTTGGGCTTTACACACCCAAGTTCCTCCTTGAAGTCTGGGCGCTTGACGCCGTCCCTGAAGGCATCGATGGCCCTCTCTTCGGAGATGTGTGCTGCGAAGTTCTTGGTTGTAGACCAGCGTAGTATGTACGAGCGAATAGATTCACCCGTTCTCTGAGTGCAGGCTCGCAACTCTTCGATTGAGGCGGGCCTCTTGCTGGTGCCTTTGAAATTTCGGATGAAGCTGTAAGCAAGCTCCTCCCAGCTTCGGATGGAACCTGATGATAGGCTGCTAAGCCAGACCCGCGCCGCGCCTGTCAGCTGCAGCTGAAGGCATTGCATGGCGGTTTCTTTGTTGCCTCCGTGAAGCTTGACGGATGACAGATGGTCGCTGAGCCAGGACTTTGGATCTTGCGTGTCGTTGAACTTCGGAGTATCCGAAGGAAGCTTGAAGTTGCATGGCATCTGTGTTCGCCGAACGGATCTGCTGAAGCATCAAGCCCCGCAGAGTTCTCCTTCGTCTTCATCCATCTCAGATTCAGACGAGCATGCGCGTTTGGCGCGTGCTTTGTCGATCTTGCGCTATGTAAGCTTGTCTCTGGCGTCGTAGTCGCGTTATGGCGGTTTGAGCTCTTCTTCCTTTGAGGAAGATCGTGCTCTTCTTCCTCTTCGGATGAGGGGGTGGGGCTCCGGTCGCGCCTGGCCGGAGCTTTCTACTTTGGCTCCGCAGGAGCGTCTTCGTGGAGCGCAGCTCCGATTAGTCCTAGTCCGGTAAGTGCGGACCTATGCATGGCCCTTTTCGGGTCCCCCTCTGGAGGTGGGTGAGCTGCAAGATACGCAGTGGCTGCCATGATCGCAGCTTGTGGCGTCTTCGGGATGATGTTGCCGTCGGCACCCATATCCATGAACGATGTGTGGAGAGTTCGGGTCACGTCACGCCGCTCCTTGGGATCTATGTTTTCCACCCGCGAGCGGTGCTTGTTTCCCTGGTTTCCGTTTGTGCTAGAGCCGGGTGCCATGGCGGAGAGCGCAGCTCATCGCGCGCTGGACTCGGAGGCTGCTTGCTTGCGTTTGTCGAGCGTCTCCTGCATCTTGACTTGTTTCTTGTGCTCCTCGATGAGGAGGTAGTGGTATGCCATCAGTAGGTCACGTGAGGCGTCTGCAGGTAAGACGATGTCACCTGCGACGGCATGGTGCACCTACACCCATCCTTCTTTGCTAAGTTGGATGGCGTGGCCGTTGTTTTCCCTGTTGGGTGGGGGGATTGGCTTCTTCTGTTTTCGCCGTTTTCGCCGTTTCGGTTGGGCGACGGGTTAGGTGTTTCCTCGTCAGTTTGGATGACTGCGGCGCATAGATAGCGCTCGCAGATTGGTCGGCTGCTGCCGCAACTTTCGGATCCGGAACCGTAGGTCCCTTCATCCGAAGGTGGATCGCACAGATCGGAGTTGCAGCTGCTGCTGCTGTAGAACTCATCTGTCGATGGTGACGTGCGTAGCACGGGATGCGGAGCCCACGAGGCGGGCCTGATTGACGGCACGGGCACCCGCTCAGGGAGGCGGAGGGTGCCAGTTTGTCCCACCTGGAAGCAGAAGCTCCCGAACAAGATTTCGAGTCCGTCGCCTACGGGCTCGAAATCCTTCATGGTGGCCGGCGAGTGGGTGATGAAGTCGAAAGCGCCGAAGAGGAGGTGATTCTCCGTCGCCGCGGAGTTGTAGATCGATCGGGTCGGAACCGTCACGACCGCACAATCAGCAGCCCCAATTCCCACAGACGGCGCCAATTGACGAGGTTTAATCTCGTCAATGCCCATTGTTATGGACTTGGGTTTTGGAGAAGATGGGGATGCTGGAGATCGTGGCACGGTTAACAGACAAGCAACCAGGGGACACGAGATTTACCCAGGTTCAGGCCCCCGGAGGGAAAACCCTACTCCTGCTTGTCTGCTCTTGATTACGGCGGAACCGAAGGTTACAAGGTGCGCAGATTCGATCTGGCGTGGATGCGTGTGCGAAAATATGAGTCGAGAGATCTAGGACGTGCCCTCCTGGCCTTTATATAGACTTAGGCAGGTCCCGGGCATAGTCCTAGTCGGTTACAAGTTCTAGGGTTTTACCCCTTTGAATTTCCTATCTCCGCTAGTCTTGCTCTCCAAGGATCCGAAGGCGTCATGGGCCTTGGCTACCCGAAAATCTTCATGGGCCAGCGTATATCTGCTGTGGGCCTTCCTTGGGCTGAACCAGGTATGCTGAGGTCACGTACCCGTAGGGTATAACCATGTTAGACGATGACGACGCTGCTGCTCGGACTTGTCCTAGGGTTTCCCCCATACGCGGAGGTGAGAGGGAAAGGGGGTACATCCGACGCCCTCAGGAGGGAGAGGCGATACCCGTAAGCGTCACCCGTCGGTGTCGGAAGATCGACAGGGATTTCTCCCGACCCCCAAACGACCTCTACCCGGAACGCCCGATAGGCTTCCACCCATCCCTACCGCCCACCAACTCGCGCCAGGACGATCACGACACCACCAACGCTGTCTTACTGAGGACACCGAGACGAGGCCTAAGAGACGAAGACCAGGCAGCCGATCAGGACTCGGATGCAGCAGCACCGCCACGGCGCGGGAGGGAACAACCCCCACCGTTTTCACGGTAACCGACGGGACGCGGCAGCAAGGGCATACCAGGCCTGCGGGCCCGGCCAGGCCCAGGTTGGGCCCGCAAAGCCCCCGCCGCCACGCTGCAGTAGGCGCCCAGCAGCACCACCACCGTCCATGTCCCGCCACCGCCCAGCGATGCACTCCAGGATGCGCAGCCGCGCACGCCGCCGCCAACCCGACCCGACCCAGATGGGGCCCAAACGGGCTCAGATCTGGGCCGAGCGGCCACCAGCAACTCGGCGCCACCGCCGCGCGCTGCTGCCAAGGGGCAGCACCGCCGCCTCGTGACCTCCCGGGGTCAGCCACGCCACCACCGGACCAAGGCTGGCTGAGCCGCACCGCCACCATCAGCCCCCGCCCGGGTCGGGGCCTTCAGCGCGTGGGGAAGAACGATCCCGCCGCCGCCAGCACCGGGGATCCACACGGGCAAGGCCCGGCGGCGGCAGCCGACGGCGGCGGGAAGGGGGCAGGGGAGAGGAGGGGAGGTTCGAGGGGCGGGGGAGGGAGCCCCCGGTCGCCTCACTCGGGGAGGCGACGCGGGAGGAGAGAGCAGTTCCTCACGTGCGTTCTTGTTGCCGTAGTACGTACTACTCGTGAGAGATTTTTCTAGATCAAACTAAATGCAAGTTTCGTGGCAGCTACGCGAACAAAAAATATATATGCATGTAGACATAGCACGTGGATCAGTACGTGACAAGGTTTCCTCTGTGTCTTACTAGCGAAGGCAACAAGTAAATGCATATTCGGAGGGCGAATAAGAGAAGAAGAGAGAAATTTGCCATCTCGGTTGTCATTGTCAAATCATCGATCGGTCTCAGTCGACAGAACTAGTAACAAAATGCGTAGAAAGTTGTATGGCAAGTTAAGAAAATTTTGTTTGAGAGATGTATATGTGTTTTTTGCGGTTTGAGAGATGTATATGTTTACGTATTACAAATAATTGTTCATACGGTTATGTATTACACAATAAGAGAATCGTGTCATTTGTGGAAACAAAAAAGAACGAACAGAAGAAAGTAAAAGACAAACTTAAATAGAGTTTGAAATAAAAATTATATAAACATGAAAATAAAATAAAATAATCTGAACTAAAATGAAAATAGGGAAAATGAAGGACTCACCTTGCCAGGAAGACAACCCCCCCACCCCCCCACCCCCCCACCCCCCACACACACACACACCCCTTTGGTGGCCTTTTTGGCGGTACCACAGCGGGGTCTTCGACGGAGAGCTCCTATCACTAGTGGAAAAGAGGCCTTCGGTTCGAACCAAATCCTGGCACCAGTAGTGGTTTTTACGAACCAGGACTAGTGCGGCTACGAACCGGGGTAAACACTAGTCCCGGGCCGGACCAGACCTCTAGTCCCGGTCCGTAATACGGCCCAGGACAAGAGACCTCGAGCCAGCGAGCTTCCCTGTGCGTGGACAACTAGTCTCGGTCATGGCCCGGGACTAGTTAGTTCCCCATATAATGCAGCTGCTTCGTTCATGCCCGAGTCATGGCTATTTTTCCTCTCAAGCAAGACGAGTTCATGCCCTTTTTTCTCAAGATTTGTCAAAATTTGGTGGCAACCCTTGAATCCAAGGTTTTAAAAGGTTAGGAACTTCATCCTTTCATCTCTTATTGTTACCTGAGCTCAATGCGATAGAAGTAGAGATGGATTTGCATGCTCTAGAAGTAGACAATTTTTAGGTGTGTAACAAAATTTGATTGGGCACACAGTTTCTAAAAATAGAAATGTGTAATTTTAGAGCTTCAGAGCTTAGAATGTAATGAGGTTTTCACTATTAGAACAAAATAAAAAACTCCATATTTTTCATGTTAATTGTTTTCTCCAATTCAAAAATTGGTGCACGTATATTTTTCAAAATTCAAATTTAATGTTCTAGAAACTCTTATTATAACTTGTATTAAATTGGTCCCCGATCTCTATTTTTGATGTTGTGTAATGGTTTTAAATATACTTTTACAATAATGCAGATGATCCGGAATGGATATGCGGTACTGACCGACGCTCTGGCGAATTCATTAATAGCGTGCATGAATTCATCCGTGTGGCTGATGCGAACAAGCGGAATAATTTTGTATTCTGTCCATATAGTGAATGTAGGAATCAAAAGGATTACTCTGACTCAAAATCTCTTCACAACCACCTG
This sequence comes from Avena sativa, assembly GCA_916181665.1. Classification (NCBI taxonomy): domain Eukaryota; kingdom Viridiplantae; phylum Streptophyta; class Magnoliopsida; order Poales; family Poaceae; genus Avena; species Avena sativa. Next base: position 36,384,852 of record OV702286.1, on the reverse strand, counting down.
ATGAAGTCCGGTTTAATGCTCAATTTTAATTGTTGGACTAAGCACGAAGAAAGAGAGGTTATAATGGAATACAAGAAGAGGAGGATGATACCAACTATCATGGTTTCCCTGAGTACGAAGATACTTTCATGGGGAAAGCTGAAGGGGAGGCTGAAGAAGAGACACATGATGCAGGGGGGCCTCCAAAAATTACAAAAAGGTTCAAATTCAAAATTTATTGACTAGTTAGCTCTGCAGATTGGTCCCACCTGTCAGAAAGCATGTTAAAATGGTATCAGATGAAGGTTAGTGCGGTTAGCAACATTGTGCCTCCGATTAGGTAGTCCTTTAAGAAAATAACGAATATTGGTACTGACTCGCAAATCTCCCCCGAAATGTGGTGGTTTTATGCAATTTACTCAAGTTTTAAGACTGCGATCCGTAGAATCAAATGCAGATTTCCAATATTCACATGATTAATCAACACACACAAATATATTCGCCATCGACCTATACCAGTACCACGTGGTGGTGGGTGCAATGGTCTATATCGAGTATAAGATGCGTGACGGCCTGAGAATGATCACAAACTCACTGCTGGCTGCTGCGCCTTTTTCGCCTAGTGTAGACTGCCGACCTATGTGCCATCTGAGATGCATGATACATATTTCTTCGTGTGTCACCCAAAATATCAATGTATTTCCATATACAAATTTGTCAATGGTAATGTGGCAAGGTCAATTAAAAGTTTTAGCATGTATGGTTAATTATCTACCTTATGATTCGCAAAAAAAAATTATCTACCTTATGAAATACGTAGTAGTACTAACCGAGAGCACCTCTAACCACAACCCTATCCTTTAGATGATAAAAAGCCTTAACATCCATTAGTGGAATAGATTTGATCATCTATAAAAGTACGGTTCCTAACCGAACTTGTAAAATTAGATGACAAAAAAATGTTTTACACATAATTGATGCACTTGAGCAAAAAATACATAAGAATGTGTAATTTAAGATTCATAATTCATATAGATCGTTACACTGGTCTACAAATAGATAAAACATCATCATAATACACGGCAAATTGGATTAATCTACGTGATAAATAGTCGTCAAAGTCGCACACACCAACCTCGTGGGCATACATGATAATCCTAGTGTTTAGTTGTGCATTTGAGCATATTGTAAATTTGTGATAATAATAATAATTAATAATTGTACAATGAGAGAATACAATGGTTCATATAGGAGAGGGGGGGAGAGGAGGTGCAGCGCACCGGTCTAAACCCTAACTTGATATGCAAGTAAATATAATCTAACATCCCCCGCAGTCTCAACCGTGGGCTCGACAACGTTGAGACTGAAACGAATCTCTGTAAATGGTGTAGTAGCAAGTCCTTTGGTAAAAATATCTGCAAACTGGGTCGTAGAAGGCACATAAAGAACACACACTTCTCCCAAAGCGCCTTCTCTCGAACAAAATGGATGTCAATCTCGATATGCTTTGTCCGCCGATGCTGAACTGGGTTTCCAGACATGTAAACAGATGAAATGTTATCACAATATACCATTGTGGCCTGACCAATAGGTCGATGTAACTCAACAAGTAACAGACGCAACCAAACTGTTTCAGCAACTGCGTGAGCAATAACACGGTACTCAGCCTCTGCGGACGAGCGAGAAACCGTAAGCTGACGCTTTGAAGACCAAGAAATTAAATTATTGCCAAGAAAAACACAGTATCCTGAAGTGGATCGACGAGTGTCTGGACAACCAGCCCAGTCTGCATCGGAATATGCTGTCAATGATGTGGATGATGAGTGGTTGATATGCAAACTATGATCTAATGTACCTTTGAGATATCTAAGTATGCGTTTGACATGGTTAAAATGCGGGACTCTTGGATCATGCATGTAAAGACAAGCTTGCTGGACAGCATATGATATTTCTGGACATGTAATTGTGAGATACTGAAGGGCTCTAGTTAAGCTACGGTATAGAGTCGGATCAGGAAAAATATCACCATCCGAGGAAAATTTAGAAGAAGTATCTACAGGTGTACGGGATGGTTGACAATCTAACATTCCAGCCCTAGTTAGGAGATCAATAGAGTACTGACGTTGAGAGAGAAAAAGACCAGAAGAATCACGAGTGACAGCTATACCTAAGAAGTGATGAAGGGAACCTAGATCAGTCATAGAGAATTTAGTTTGTAGGAGAGAAATAATATGAGTGAGAAAAGTTGTGGAGGAGGCAGTGAGAACTATATCATCAACATAAAGTAGGAGATATGCAACCTGGGTGTTAGAGTGGTAAACAAAAAGAGAGTAGTCAGAAAGAGAGGGAGTGAATCCTATAGTTTGAATAAAGGTAGAAAAACGTTGAAACCAGGCGCGGGGTGCTTGTTTGAGGCCATAGAGAGATTTTTGGAGAAGGCAAACGTGATCAGGAAAAGAAGAATCTTCGAAACCGGAAGGTTGTTGAGAATAGACGACTTCGTTTAAGGAACCATGGAGGAAAGCATTTTTTACATCGAGTTGATGAATGGGCTAGGAAGAGGAAACAGCAAGACTAAGAATGGTTCGGATGGTGCTAGGTTTAACTACTGGAGAGAAAGTTTCGTCGTAATCTATGCCGTGTTGTTGAGAGAACCCACGACAAACCCAACGCGCTTTATACCGAGAGAGAGTGCCATCAGAATGAAATTTTTGACGGAACACCCACTTTCCAGAAACAACATTTGCATTAGGAGGTCGGGGAACAAGTTGCCATGTGTTATTGGATTGGAGTGCTTAAAACTCATCGCGCATGGCAGCGGACCAGTTCGGATCAAGAAGAGCAGATTTGTATGTTTTGGGAAGAGGTGAGAGAGTTGGAGAAGCATGAAGATTGAGGCGTGTTTGAGGAAGTCGAAAACCAGACTTGGCACGTGTGCGCATGGAATGGTCGTTGTTAGGTGCGATAATGGGAACGGCATGTGAAGGAGGAGTTGTTGCATCCAGCGCAGTGGAGGAGGAGGACGCAGCAGCATGAGGGGCAGAGGATTGGGTAGTTTGATTGTCGGGGGCATGAGTTTTGGGGCGGCGAGCGGAAACCTGGGTTATGGGTGGTCGAGACATGGGTGCTGATGGGGCTGTCGGGGCAGCCGAGTCGGCCGGGGCAGGGTTAGGGACTACCGTGGCAGGAGAATCGGGAGCGGTATTGGTCGAGGGAGGGTAGTGGGCAGCCGTGGCAGGGTTGTAGGGCAGGTTAGGAACGAAAAAGTGAGGTTTTATGGAATTGGCTAGGCGAGGGGTGGATGTGGTGGGAGTAGATGTAGGGGTTCTAGTGGCGAAAGGAAAGGTGTTTTCATCGAAAGTGACATGCCTAGAGATGTGAATGTGACCGGTCACAAGATCAAAACACCAGTAGCCTTTGTGTTCATCTGAATAACCTAAGAAGACACAAGGAAGGGAACGAGGAGATAGTTTGTTTGGGGAAGTTGCATAGACATTGGGAAAGCAAAGGCAACCAAAAACGCGAAGCTCAGTGTAGTTTGGGTGAGAGAGAAAAAGGGAGTAGAAAGGTGTGGTGTTTGGGTTAGTACTAGATGGTCGAATATTGAGGAGATAGGTTGCGGTTCTAAGAGCTTCGGCCCAAAACGTGGAGGGAATAGATGATTGAATGAGGAGTGTGCGAACTATGTCATTGATGGTGCGGAGTGATCGCTCAGCCTTGCCATTTTGTGGGGAAGTGTAAGGGCAAGAGAAACGAAGGAGAATACCATGTTGGAGAAAGAAATTACGGTTTGCAAAGTTGTTAAATTCTTTTCCATTGTCACATTGGATAAATTTTATGGGTAAAAAGAAGTGTGTGTTGACATAGGTTTTAAAGTTGATAAAAAGTGAGTGGACATCAGATTTGTTGCGAAGTGGAAAAGTCCAAACGAAGTGTGTAAAATCATCTAAAATAACTAAGTAGTATTTGAAACCGGAGAGACTCACAGTTGGAGAGGTCCATAGATCACAGTGCAAAAGTTCAAAGGGATAAGTACTATGAGAAGTAGAATGCACAAATGGTAAACGGACATGTTTTCCTTGTTGACAGAACTCACAAAAGGAGGAATTATGAACCTCTTTATTACAAGGGATCAAAAAATCACTAAGTAGAGAGGATAAAGTGGCTTTATTCGGATGGCTTAAGCGTTTATGCCATAGATCTACGGAGGCGAGCATGGATGATGGAGACGAGCGCCGAACAGAGTAGAGGTCGCCAGAGCTATCGAAGTGAGCATCTCCGCCTTGGTCATGAAATCCTTCACAGATAAGCCAAAAGGGTCAAATTCGACGGAAACATGGTTGTCTTTGGTGAAACGACGAAAAAAGAGATTAAATTTTTAATGAGGGCTGGTGCGACTAAGACATCTTTAAGTAGGAGTGGTTTGGAAGTGGAAGATGCAAGGTTTGTATGACTGACACATGAAATTGGTATGGAGGAACCATCGCCTAATGTAATGGATGAAAAATGAGATGGTTTGCAAGTTGACAGCATAGTATTCGATGAAGACATGTGACTAGAAGCACCAGAATCGAAAATCCAATCAGTACCTGAGTTACCTTGAGCAGCAAAATTATTCATGGCCTGTAGAAACGCAGCTTGGTCCCAGCTCGGAGTAGAGGGAGTCGGTGCAGTTGACGGAGCAGGTACTGGTGCATGTGGTGGCAGTGCAGCAGGAGTCGAGTACATGGTGTATGGCGAGTAGTAGCCTCCAGGATTATAAGTGACCGGTGCCGAAGGGCCATAAGGACCCATAGCAAAGGTCATCGGCGAGTGCATCGGCGAGGCATAGGGAGCCGGCGATGGTGCAGCATACATGGGCGGTGAAGGAGCGACGTAATGAGCTTGTGCAGGGACCCGTGGTGCAAGGAGGCCAGGTGAGCCTGTATGAGGATGCACGCCAGGCTGCCACGAACCAGTGTAGGCAGGTGGCGCGCCAACAGGAGAGGGCGCGGTCCAGGGCATTGGCCAAGCCTGAACCATGCCAGTCCAAGGGTCCTGAGAAGATCGCCAAGCTGGTGCTGCAGGTGGAGTCGGTGGTGGTGCCGGGGAAGGTGGAGGAGCCGGTGCTGTTGGAGGAGGCCGTGGTGCAGGCGGCCGATAGATAGGCCGAGTGCCTCTATAGTTGGGGCTGGGGCGCCAACCTGGCGGTGGAACAGGCGCAAGTGGCGCCGGAGGCGGTGGCGGTGCAGGAGGCCGTGGAGCAGCAGCATAGGCCTGAGGGCGAGACTCTTGAGTGGCCATGGCGTGGTCCGCCCAGGAGAGCATGGAGCGGACTTCTGCAAAGGAAGGCGACGGCCGCATCATGGGGATGAAGGACTGTTGCTTGTCGAAGCGCTGATTGAGGCCGACGAGGAGGATCTTGATGAGCTGTTTGTCCTCAACGGGATCACCGAGTTCACGGAGTTCATCGGCGATGGTCTGGAGGCGCTGGCAGTATACCCCTACGGGCAAGACGCCCTGGGCGGTGTTTCGAAGCTCCGTGTTGAGCGTGTTGACACGGGCGTCGGCGTTGTCCTGAAAAAGCTGACGGAGGGCTGCCCAAAGGGCGGCGGCGCTGGTGGCAGCCCTGAAAACGAGATTGAAAATCTCGGTGCTCACCCGCTGGTAGATCCACTGTATCACAGCGAGATCATCCTTGACCCAGCGGGGATCCGAGGGAGACGGCGAGATGTTGGGGTCGACGTGCGCCATGAGGTTGCAGCGGCCCAAGTGCACCTCAAAAAGATGCCTCCAATGGTAGTAATTGTGTTTGGGGAGATCTAAAGTGATGGGAATCAATGGAGTAACGTCGGAGATTGTATGGGCGAAGTTGATGGTGGTGGCGATAGGAGGTGGGGCGGATGAGGTGGATGGTTTGGCAGCCGCGACGGCGGCCATGGTGGCGTGCCACTCGAAGAACCCCGAAGGGGGCGACGGCGGCGGGGTGGGAGGCGTGGGAGCCATGCCCTAGAATCTAACCTTAATCTGATACCATGTAAATTTGTGATAATAATAATAATTGATAATTGTACAATGAGAGAATACAATGGTTTATATAGGAGAGGGGGGGAGAGGAGGTGCAACGCACCGGCCTAAACCCTAACTTGATATGCAAGTAAATATAATCTAACACATATCACTAGCAAATGCTACCTATTCATAATTGATTCTAATATGCTCCGCTTGTTTTTTTTTTTGCTTTGAATAATGTGTTATCAACGAGTGCTTGATGATGCCACGCGAAGTAAAATCATTGTCTTCAACCTCCGACCATTTTGATTCTCACTTAACCTTATTCATCGAGCTACATAGATGAAATAACATGTTTATTCACTCAGGTCGACTTGGCCCGATTCCGACGATGATAAAAAGTGTCGAGGGGGCAGACCTGTGTAGGAGGATCTGCGGAGCATATGGGGATGAACTAACGAGGGTTTAAATCGTCAATACACATTGTTATGGACTTGAGTTTTGGAGAAGATGGGGATGCTGGAAGTCACGAGACGGTTAACAGGCAAGCAAACGCGGGGACACGAGGTTTACCCAGGTTCAGGCCCCCGAAAGAAAAACCCTACTCCTGCTTGCCTATTCTTGATTATGGCGGAACCAAAAGTTACAGGAGTGTGCAGATGCAATCTGGCGTGGAGGTGTGTGTATGAGTTGGATTGTCCTCCTCGGCGTGCCCTCCTAGTCTTTATATAGATAGACCAGGTCCCGGGGGTAGGTCGAGTCGGTTACAGATTAGGGTTGAAACCCTTTGAAATTCTATCTAATCTAAACTTCTCCTCCAAGGAATCGAATTCGCCATGGGCTTAGGCCACCCGAAATCCTCCTGGGCTGCAAGTCTTTACGTGGGTCTTTCTTGGACTGGACTAGGTATACCAACGTTATGCACCCGTAGGGTATATCGATGTCATGAACTATGAGTCGACGGGGCGCGCGGGGGGGGGGGGGGGGGGGTACGCGCAGGGAAGGAATCGTCGAGTTCATTGGAAGGGGGAGGGGACTAGGGCCAACGGTGTGTTCGGCGGGGCGGCGGAGGAGTTAGATATTTTAGAAGCGCCGGGCGCGTCCGAACATTGTAGGAGCCGTGGACACCAGAATTGACAGGTACACTATGGTGTGTTTATGTAATATAAAAAGATGTACTCTAAGAGTAGTAAAATCTTTCTATCTCGTTGTTGATCATTAATTTGACCCTGCATATTCCCCGCTCTTACGCTTGCAGGGCATGCTGGCTGCAACTCAGTCATACCAAACCGGTGACGAGTAATCCATGGAGGTACAAGTGTAGCAAAGCGCCTTAGTTTCTGGCCATGCCACTCAGGGTGCAGGCGGGACTGTCCGCGCGAGTCCCGCGTAGGCCGGCACAGTCCCGCAACAGTTAAATGGGTTTCCCGCGGGAGCCCACTTATTTTATACGGGTGTCTATCATCCCACTTATGCCTATATATGTAAAATAGTAAATTATATACTCTCTTGCTCTTAAATTAGATGTCGAAAATTTATCTAAATTTAGATATATCTATATCTAAATAGTGTCTAGGTACGTCTAAATTTTGACAAATTTTTGATATCTATTTTAAAATATAGAAGTACTTCTATGGAAAATAAAATGATATAATATGATATAGAAAGTTAAGCCATGAATGAAGCTAACGGGCTCATGGAGGTCGAGCCCACACTAATCTGTTGCATGCTTGCTATCGGTGTCGCCACCTTCGAGCCGAGCAGGTGGGTGATCATCCTAGGAAGGTGGCGCAGGTGGCGCGTGTACATAACCCTCCCCACCAACATGGTCGTAGTGGAATCGACTAAGGAGGTGGATGTCAGAGCTCCAAATCCAGGGACTAGATGCCATGACGTGCAACTGGTACACCACCTAGCAGTCGCTGGCCAACCTCAGGGGAGCGAGTCATGATGAAAATGCTAGCACTAAACTAAGTCGCGAACTGGAGACAATGCGGGATAGACGTGGGATGTGGGATATCCCACTTATTTTTTTTGCTTACCCATGGGATGCCCGCTTAACATTTTATGCTGGCTTGGAAAGCGGGTCTCGTGGACAGCCCACACCCACCTGCACCATGACATGCCACACAACCCACCGTGAGCACGAACCGGACGCTGAGATAGGAAGTGTGTTTGGCACTTGGGCACTAGTGCTTCCTTCACTTTTAGATTTTTTAAAATTTCAAAATCTGACATTTCTATGTCTCTAAAAATTATGGTGTTAAATATATTCACTTTTAGGAGGAGTGTACGCAAAAAGTCTCGTTAAAAATACGTTGTATTTTAGGAAAGACGAATTTCACAAAAATATATACCATTTTACTACTATTTTACTACTATTTACTATTGTCTTTTTTGTATTTTCTAAAATATAAACTATTTTTAATGTGATATTTTTGCATAGACTCCTCATGTATATATCCATCTATATATTTAACTTCATAATTTTTGAAGACATAGAAGTTTGAGGTTTTGAAAAATTTCGAGAATCTAAAAGTGTTGTCGTCGAGAGCAGTAAATTCATTTCAGTTCGCTCTTGATCATTAATTTGACCGTGAACACCACAATTGACAGGTAGTAATACTAACACAAAGCAAAGCATGCATGCATATTTCCTGACTCTTACACTTACAGGGCATGCTGCCTGCAGCTGACTCACACCAAACCACCGACGACTAATCCATGGAAGTACGTACACGTGCAGCAGGCACCTTAGTTTTCTGTTCAAGCCACAGAACCTACCGTGCGCGCGAGCCGGACAACCGGACTGGCATCGGAATGGTCAGCTAGCACGGGCTGGCCTCGACCTCGATGGCCAAGACCGGCTCGGGCGCCGCCACCACGGGCACGGCAGCCCCCATCCTAGGCACCGTCACGATGAGCTCCACGCCGTCGTCCATGGAGGCCCTGACCTGCCCGACGACGGCGTCGTCGGGTAAGCAGAACCTGCTGAAGAAGGTGGCGCAGCTGCGCTCGATGACCTGGCGACGCGCCTCGTCGCTCCTCCCCGCCTGCTCGCTCCTGACGCTCCGCACGCTGCGCTCGCCGGCGATGACGAGCACGTGGCCCTCCTCCTCCACGTCCACCCGCACCTCCTCCTTGGTCACCCCCGCGGGTAGCCTGGCGCTGAACACGTACGCCTCAGCCGTTTCTCGGCTCTCGATGTACGTCTGGGCGAACGCCTCCGTGTCGCTGGCCAGCCACGCGTCGGCGCCGCCCGCCGCCGTGCCGAAGATGCTGCTGAAGGGGTTCTTCCAGGAGTCCAGGGCGAGCGTGTCGAAGAGCCGCAGCAGAGACATCCTCGATCGCTAGCCGGCTAGCTAGATTGCGAGTCTGTATGAATTAAGGTAGCTACTAGCTCGTTTGCTTGTCTGAATAATGGTGCTTGGCGAGCTAGCTAATGGCGAGGCACGGGCTATATATGGACTCACGAAAGTATCACACACCAGCTACTTGGCCCTGCAGCACAAGCTGTCTCTGTAGCTTCGGGTTGTCGTCGCTGCTGCCCGAGTGGCAAGAAGGTGTGAACGGGTCACTTTTGTTGGGTTGCGGATGGACTTAATGTGGAGAGATCACGAAAGCTCACGCCGAGCGATCCTAGCAATGGTGAAAGCAGACCAGACGGACGTAAACAATTGGACGAGGCTATTTCTCGGTCGACCTAAAACTTATCCTCGGTCATATGCAGGATATTCTCGGTCGACCTAAAAAAACTGCTCTCCGACAGATGACGTCACCTTACCTCATATGCAATTCATTTGTTGCCCTAACACGTAGTTTAAGAAAATATAAATTATTGTGTCACAAGAATAGTACTACTGTTGTGTCGAATGGTCCATTTTTCTGAAATACAATTTATATTTTATTGATAAAATTGATGGTCAAAGATTTTTTTCTCGAACTACATGTTAGCCCAATAAAACCGTACGGAAAGAGTAGGAAAAACCATGTACAAATGCGTGCACTTATGCAAATCATTTGCATGAATGATTGCATGAATGATGATCCAAATTTGAAGGTTATAGAGGCGACGAGAGAGGCTAGAACTCTCAGAACAGGATTTCGTCCCGCTATATTAATATTGCAATTCACACAATACAACATTGAGATCACTACTGGGGCAAACAACACAAACACGTTCAAAAGAAAAAACAAGTGAAAGAAAGAGTAATTAATGCCAACAGCGCCATATCAACAAAGCAATGATGACCATCGACCACTGCGCCCTCCGAAGAAAGACCCACCATGCTACTAAGCTCTAGATCGCCGTGTAACAAGCAACACCTTCAAGAAAAAATGCGTCAACGACACTGCTTCCAGAAGGTGTCGGACTGGTCCTAAGATTTCTCCCGGTATACAGACGGAAGTGGGAAAGGATTACACTCGTCGCCCCTCAAGAGGAAGGGTGACACCCACAGACGTCACTGCATCGGTGCTGGTCAAGCCGGTAGGGATTTCCCCCACACCCCAAAAGACCACAACCCCTAACAATCCATTGCGCTTCACCGACTTGCCCTTCACCAACATGCGTCACCATGGTCTTGTAATCACCATTTTCGTCTCACCAAAGCAAACACTGCGAGGCCGGACGGACAGAGAAAACACAATCGTAAACAAGGAGCGGCAACACCATCGTCACGCGGGAGGGAACAACCTCCATCGCCATATAGACTAAACCTAACTTGAGTCTTTATCGACTTAGAAAGAGCCTAGTTGTTGTATCGCAGTTGGCGCATCCCAGCAACCAGAGTTCGACCTCTATCAAGGATGAATTTTCGAAATTCTCACGCCAACCTGTTCCTCTTAACACTTACTCTTAACACTGTTTCATTTTTTTTAGACTAGCCGAAGGGTAAAATTCTACACAGTAGCACGCACGTTTGCCTCGGCCGTTCCTTGTCGACCCGCTTTTCCGAATCGTTGCCACGGCGACGTCGCCTAGCTAAGATTTGTTGGCACATCCTCGTCACCTCGCTCGCTAGAAAATGCGACTCACCCAAGAACGGAGCTTCCGTACGTATGCGTGACTCATCACACGCTGTGTGTAGTGTACCGGCCGGCGAAATGTTGCACGGTCGACGTCGTGGATTTAAGGGCGCGATGGACAACCCGTTCACACTTTTCCTCACTCGATCGATCGACATGTTACACCGGCGCTAGATTAGCCTCTGTTGCCGTACGTCTTGATGCTGAGGTAACAGTCTTGATGTACCGTCTCTCGATCTTGTCGTGATCTGCCTGTTAGGATGCAAGATTCTAATGGTGATGTTGCATAGACAGAGCTCAAATATATATAATCTCGATTGGGCTCAAGCTCAGCTTTTCTTGATCAATGTGCAGTGCAGATGCAGGTGAGTCGTCCACGTTTCGTTAACTAATTTAATTTTGTAAACAAAAGAAATGGAAGCTTCTTACTGTTAGTTGTGCAGTCGACGCGTGCCCGTTAGCTGTAGGGGCTCCTCCAGAACTCTGATTGAGTCGCGGTGGGCTATAAATGCCGTTGAACTAGTAGAGCACAATCGTCCAAACGCACGTGCACCATACGTTTTCCTGGAAGGCTAGCCCGGCGAGCTGAGCCAAAAAAAATGTGGGCGCGATTGTCCCTTCATTCGTCCGACGCCGACGGCACGTACGTCCGCTAACACGATTTCATTTCCGTGCCGGGAGAAGGCTCTAGGCCACGCAGCAAAACTTCCGACCCCAAGGATATGTCCGTATTGCAGACCACTCATTAAGGGCAGTACTAGCGTCTTCAGGGAGGATTTATGTTTTTTATCCCCGGTCCCAGCCAACCACGTGTCTTTTTTTTTTATCAAAATCCCTCTTTTGCTATAGACATAGTGACATACTCGTTTTTGTTACAAATAGTCCCGCTTTTGCTACAACGTAGCAGAAAACGGTTCGGCCTAAAAATAGAAAACAGACTGGACCTCGCCGGAGAGTTCGCCGGAGACCTTGTAGCAAAAAAAAGTTCTACTGTAGCAAAACCGACTTCGCCGGAGACATCACCGGAAAAAACGTCATCGGACACCTAGTAGCAAAAAAATTACTCTATTGTAGCAAAACCACAAAATGATTGTAGCAAACAAAATATGCTAATGTAACAAAAAAAGATTTCGCCGGAGACATTGTAGCAAAAAAGTTGCTACCTAGCAAAACGGGTCACCGGAGCCTGTCGTCAGTCATATTGTAGCAAAAGTTTTACAATATTATAGCAAAAACACACAACAGTTGTAGCAAAATATATATACGCATGTAGCAAATCCGGCAGATGTAGCAAAAAAAACCTAACACGAAAATCCGCTGCTCCGCTCGTAGCAAATCCGCCGGTCGTCGGTAGCAACAATGATGACCATCGGTAGCTAAAACACCTAACGCCTGTAGCAAAACCTCCCGGTGCAGGTAACATGCATGAGACGCTGCATCGAACTAGTGTTGCTCGCGGGAGATCGGAATAGCAGGGCGACGCCAGCGAGGCCCGTGCAAGGGAGCAGCGTCATCGTTCCCCTCCCAGGACCGGTGCTCACAATCTCGTTGCCCCGACATTCCACTTGTAGGTGGGTGAGCTCTGACAGGCAAGATGCGAAGGCGGCGAGCTCCGGCGGCGCGGCTGCACTGAGACCTCGCCGATGGGGAGCGTGGTGGCACGATCTGCACAGGCGGCGCCACTCGACCTGCAGGTGTCCTGGCGGCGTGCGTGACGGTGCGAGCTGCAGGCGTCATGGCGGCGTGGAACCGCGGGTTGCAGGAGGCGCGGCAGGACGGGCGGCGCGACGGTGTAGAGACCTCGCCGGTGGGGAGCGTGGTGGCACCAGCTACAGAGATGGCGGCACATGACCTGCAGGTGTCCCTGCGGCATGCGCGGCGGTACGATCCGCGGGCGGCATGGCTGCGCGACACCGCGGGTTGCAGGAGGCGCGGCGGGACGAGCGGTGCGACGGCATGGATGGCGCAGCATGGCGGCGCGAGAGCTACATGTAGGGTTTCGTAGCATGGAAAACAAAAAATTTCTATCGCATACAAACAAACAAGCCAAGATCTATCTACTAGATTGTAGCAACGAGTCGATGGAATCTCACCCTCGAAGATTCCAAAGTGTTTAACGAGAGCGGATTCTCGTGGGTGATGTAGTCGTACTCTTCCCGATGTCAAGATCGCGTAGACGATCCTTCCGGCGCTGCGTTCCGGCAGCGCTCCCGCAGTCGGTCACACGTTCGATACTCGACGAAGACCTTCCTCTCCCTTGTTCCAACAGGCAGAGGAGGTTGTAGCACTCTCCTCGCGATTCCGACAGCACAACGGCGTGGTACCGGAAGTAGAGGGGAGATCTCGCAGGGCTTCGCCTTAAGCCGGAGCGAGTATGGTGGACTATGAGAGAGCCCTCTGTGTTCTAGGGTTTAGACACACCAAGGAGGGGGTGCTAGGGCCGGTGGCTAGGGCTTGGAGGTGCCCAAGTCGGCGGCTAGGGGAGAAACCCTAGGTGGCGGCGGCTAGGGTTAGGTTTAGAGGGGGCAATCTTGTGTGTTAGGAGGGGAGCCCTGCCCCTCCTCTTATAGGAGGGAGGCGCCGGCCAAGGGGAGGGGAATCCCTCCCCAACTCGGATCCCAAGTGGGACGGCGGTGGAGGAGGGACTCCTCCCCAACTCGGTTTCCACCTCCCTCTCCACTTCCCAAAAATAGCCGTTTGACTTTCAAATTGGCGTTTGACTTTTCAAACAAGGATTTGATTAAATCCTCTATTTTGTTCAGCGATGACACTTAGTACATGATGCAATCATACCAACTTGATATAACACATTCATGTACCCTTCCCTCCGGAGTGCCGGACATTTCGGAACCTTCTAGAACATTCCCGATGAAAACACCGGAACCATTCTCCAACTCCGAAATAGGACTTTCCTTATATGAATCTTATTCTTCGGACCATTCCGGATCTCCTCGTGATATCCCGAATCCCATTCGAGACTCCGAACAACATTCGGTCTCTTTCCCATCATTCCATAACTACTCAAACAACGTCGAATCCTTAAGTGTGTCTCCCTACGGTTCGTGAATTATGCGGACATGATCGAGACACTTCTCCGATCAATAACCAATAGAGGAATCTGGAAATTCATATGGCTCCCAATTTATGATTACTTTGCGATCGAATGAACCACTTACATACGATACCAATTTCCCTTTGTCTCACGATAGTTTACTTATCCGAGGTTATGATCGTCGGTATCTCTGCATACCTAGTTCAACCTCGTTACCGATAAGTACTCTTTTCTTGTTCCCGTGATATGTGATCCCTTGTGAGCCAGTCACATGCTTGCAAGCTAATTGGATGACATTCCACCGAGAGGGCCCGGAGTATATCTATCCGTCATATGGATGGATAAATCCCACTCTTGATCCATGTGTCTCAACCAATACTTTCCGAACACTCAATGCCACCTTTATACCCACCCAGTTACGGTGTGGTGTTTGATGTCATCAAAGTATCCTTCCGGTGAAGGTGATATGCATGATCTCATGGTCGAAGGAATTAGGTTACTATGTATCAGAAAGCATATAGCAATTCAACTATTAAAATGACTTGATCTTTATGCTACGCTTATCTATAGGAGTATGTCCACCATATCATTCTCCTAACGATATGATCTTGTTGTTAATAACATCTCAATGTTCATGATAGGGAAACCACAATCATTTATTAACCAACAAGCTAGTGATGTATAGAGGCTTTACTAGGGACTTCAATTTAAGTTTACAAATCACACAAGTATTAATGTTTCCTTGTTAATACTATTACAACATGAATGTAAACATTTATCATAAACACAAAGATATAATAATAACTACATTTATCATTGCCTCTAGGGCATATCTCCAATAGTCTCCCACTTGCACTAGAGTCATCTAATCTAGATTACATGGTAATATACCCAACACCCATGGCAGTTTGGTGCTGGTCATGTTTTTCCCACGGGAGAGGTTTAGTCAACGGATCCGCCACATTCAGATCTGTGTGTACTTTGCAAATCTTTATGTCCCCATCTTGGACATGTTCTCGAATAGCGTGAAAACGTAGCTTGATGTGCTTCAGCTTCTTGTGTGACCTTGGTTCTTGCGCATTGGCTATGGCACCCATGTTATCACAGTAGATAGACATTGGGTCCAGCGCACTAGGAACCACACCCAGGTCTGTAATGAACTCTTTCATCCATATCACTTCTTGTGAAGCCTCTGAAGCAGCCATGTATTCCGATTCAGTTGAAGATCTCGCCACAACGCTTTGCTTTGCTGTCCTCCAGCTAACTGCTGCACCATTCAAAGTAAATACGTATCCAGATTGTGATTTAGAATCATCCGGATCGGTGTTCCAACTAGCATCGGTGTAACCATTAACAACGAGCTGTTCATCACCTCCATAAGAGAGAACCATATCCTTAGTTCTTCTCAAGTACTTAAGGATGTTTTTGACCGTTGTCCAATGATCCACTCCTGGATCACTTTGATATCTGCTAGTTAAACTAACAGCATATGCAATGTCTGGTCTAGTACATAGCATGGCATACATTAGAGATCCTATGGCTGAGGCATAGGGAGTCTTACTCATCCTTTTTCTATCTTCTGCCGATGTCGGACTTTGAGTTTTACTCAAGGTCGTATTGGGCAACATGGGCAAGAACCCTTTCTTGCTATCTTCCATTCCAAATCTCTTTAGAACTTTGTCCAAATATGTACTTTGTGACAATGATATTTAGCGTCTTGATCTATCTCTATAAATCTTTATGCCTAATATGTAAGCTGCTTCTCCAAGATTTTTCGTTGAAAAACTATTATTCAAATATTCCTTGACACTATTAAGAAGGTCTACATCATTCCCAATCAACAATATGTCATCTACATACAGTATTAAGAATGCTATAGAGCTCCCACTCACTTTCTTGTAAATACAAGCTTCTCCATAAGTTTGTATAAAACCAAAACTTTTGATTACCTTATCAAAACGTTGATTCCAACTTCGGGATGCTTGCTTCAATCCATAGATGGACCGTTGAAGTTTGCATACCTTGTTAGCATCTTTAGGATCGACAAAACCTTTGGGTTGCATCATATACAACTCTTCATCAATGTCTCCATTGAGGAATGCTGTTTTGACATCCATCTGCCATATCTCATAATCATAATATGCAGCGATTGCTAACATAATCCTCACAGACTTTAGCTTCGCTACAGGTGAGAAAGTCTCATCGTAGTCAACTCCTTGAATTTGTCGAAACCCCTTTGCGACAAGTCGAGCTTTATAGACAGTAACATTACCATCAGCATCTGTTTTCCTTTTGAAAATCCATTTGTTCTCGACAGCCTTCCGGCCATCCGGTAAGTCCACCAAAGTCCATACTTGGTTTTCGTACATGGATCCAATCTCGGATTTCATGGCTTCTTGCCATTTATTGGAATCTGGGCTCATCATCACTTCCTCATATGTCTCAGGGTCATCGGTGTTGTCCACCAACATGACACTCATAACAGGATCATACCAATCTAGGGTGGTACGAGTTCTCGTTGACCTGCGAGGCTCTGTAGCAACTACAACCGAAGTTTCATGATCATCATCATTAGCTTCCTCTCTTATTGGTGCAGGCACCACAGGAACTTCTTTCGGTGCTGCGCTACTCACAATTTCGAGAGAAGGTTCGACAACCTCGTCGAGTTCTACTTTCGTTCTAGTCACTTCTTTCGAGAGAAATTCCTTCTCTAGAAAGGATCCATTCTTGGCAACGAAGATTTTTCCTTCGGATCTATGATAGAAGGTATACCCAATAGTTTCCTTCGGGTATCCTATGAAGACGCATTTTTCCGCTTTGGGTTCAAGCTTGTCCGGCTGTAACTTCTTTACATAGGCTTCGCATCCCCAAACTTTAAGGAACGACAATCTAGGTTTCTTCCCAAACCATAATTCATACGGTGTCGTTTCAACGGATTTAGATGGTGCCCTATTTAAAGTGAATGCGGTTGTTTCTAATGCATAACCCCAAAATGATAGCGGTAAATCTGTAAGTGACATCATAGAACGAACCATATCTAAGAGAGTTCGATTACGACGTTCGGACGCACCATTACGCTGTGGTGTTCCCGGCGGTGTCAATTGTGAAAGTATTCCGCATTTCTGTAAATGCTCGCCAAACTCGTAACTTAGATATTCACCTCCACGATCAGAACATAGAAATTTAATCTTCTTGTTACGTTGATTCTCTACCTCACTTTGAAATTCCTTCAACTTCTCGAAAGTTTCGGACTTATGTTTCATGAAATAGATATACCCATATCTACTCAAATCATCCGTGAAGGTAAGAACATAACGATAACCGCCGCGCGAAGCTACACTCATTAGACCACACACATCGGTATGTATGATTTCCAATAAGTCCGTAGCTCGCTCCATCATACCAGAAAATGGAGTCTTAGTCATTTTACCCATCAGACATGCTTCACATCTTTCAAGTGATTCAAGAAGTCCATCGGAATGGAGTTTCTTCATACGCTTCACTCCAATGTGACCAAGACGACAGTGCCACATATAGGTCGAGTTATCGCTCGATTTCAAACGTTTAGCCTCAATGTTATTAATATGTGTATTTCCACTATCGAGATTCAATAAGAATAGACCATCTATCAAAGGTGCATGTGCATAAAACATATTACTCATATAAATCTAACAACTATTATTCTCAGACTTAAATAAGTAACTGTCTCGCAATAAACAAGATCCCGATATAATGTTCATGCTTAACGCAGGCACCAAATAACAATTATTTAAGTATAAAACTAATCCCGATGGTAGATGAAGGGGTAGCGTTCCGACCGTGATCACATCAACCTTTGATCCGTTTCCCACGCGCATCGTCACCTCGTTCTTCGCTAGCTTCCGTTTATTCTGCAGCACCTGTTTCGAGTTACAAATATGAGCAACCGAACCAGTATCAAATACCCAGGCACTACTATGAGTACTAGTGAGATACACATCAATAACATGTATATCGGATATACCTTTCTTCTTGATGTTGCCGTTCTTCAAATCCGCCAAGTACTTTGGGCAATTCCGCTTCCAGTGACCCTCTCCCTTGCAGTAAAAGCACTCAGTATCAGGCTTAGGTCCAGCCCTGGTCTTCTTTGTCGGCGCGGTAACTTTCTTACCACCCTTCTTGAAGTGTCCCTTTTGCTTAGACTTGCCTTTCTTGAATTTGGTGGTCTTATTGACCATCAACACTTGGTGCTCTTTCTTGATCTCCACTTCTGCAGATTTCAACATGGCAAAGAGTTCTGGCAACGTTTTGTTCATGTTCTGCATGTTGTAGTTCATCACAAAGTTCTTGTAACTTGGTGGTAGTGATTGGAGGACACGATAAATCTCCAAAGCATTAGGAATCACTATACCCAAGCTTTGAAGTTTGTTTGCGTGCCCAGACATCTTAAGCACATGCTCACTGACGGAGCTGCCCTCTTCCATCTTGCAGTTAAAGAACTTTTCAGAAGCCTCATAGCTTTCAATTGCTGCATGAGTCTCAAAAATCAATTTGAGATCCTCGACAATATCATATGGGTCTGAATTCTCAAACCTTTTCTGAAGCTCCGATTCTAAACCATACAAGATAGCACACTGAACTGTGGAGTACTGTGTCTTCCGAGCGAGGTAAACATTCTTTACTTCGTCGGTAGCATCAGCTGCAGGTGGGTCACCCAGCGGTGCATCCAGCACATAGGTCAAATTACCAGCTGTGAGGACAATCCTCAAATTGCGGAACCAATCCGCGAAGTTGCTTCCATTGTTTTTCAACTTTTCTTTCTCTACGAACGCATTAAAATTGCTGGTAGGGGCCGCCATTGATCTACAACATATTTGCAATAGTTTAGACTAAGTTTATGACAAATTGAGTTCTAATTAATAGTTAAATTAATCTAGGTGAACTCCCACTCAAAACAATATCCCTCACATTGTTTTAGTGATCACACGAACCAAATCCTCCACATCAACACCGATCATCACGAGAGTTGATATAGTTTCAATGGCGAACAATCGACATGTTCATCATATCTACTATATGATTCATGCTTTACCTTTCGGTGATCCGTGTTCCGAGACCATGTCTATACATGCTAGGCTCGTCAAGATCAAACCTTAGCTTCCGCATGAGCAAATCTGGCTTGCTCACGTTGTATACACTTGCGGAATCTAACACACCCGATCATCACGTGGTGCTTCGAAAGAACAAGCTTTAGCAACGGTGCTAACTAAGGGTGAACACTTTATGACTTGAAATTCATGTGCATGAGGGATCATCTTATAATGCTACCGTTGTCTACTAGGCAATACAAGATGCATAAAGGATTAACATCACATGCAATTCATAATATGTGATATGATATGGCCTTTCTTCTTTGTGCTTCCGATCTCCATCTTCAAGCACGAACATGATCTCCATCATCACCGGCATTGCATCAAGGTCAATGACGCTTCTCCATGGTTGTCGTCCACCGGCTTCAACTATTATAACTACTTTGAATAGACACGCGGGTCTTAACAAAAATTAAAGACAACCATATGGCTCCTGCCGGTTGCCAACTTACAATAAGGATCATTGCATACATCAAATATAATCACAATCATGGCCATATCACATCACTGCACACCCCTGCAAAACAAAGTTAGACGCCTCTACTTTCTTTGCATGTTTTACGTGGTTTGGGGCTTTCAATAAGTGTCGTTCTAACTTACGAACATGAAACACAACATTGATACTAGTATTGTTAATCACCCGTTGTAAATTGGATCTTAACTATGCTAGGAGAAACAGGCACCCGCAAAGCCACTTATGCAATACAAGTTGCATGTCAAGCGTGGAGCAAGTCTCATGAACGATGTCATGTAAGGTTAGCCCGGGCCGCTTCATCCCAACATCCCGCAAGATGCAAAGTACACAAGAAGCAATCGACAATAAAAGCATCAACACCCACAATGACCATTGTGTTCTACTTGTGCAACAGATCTACATATAGACACGGCTCTGATACCACTGTAGGGTTTCGTAGCATGGAAAACAAAAATTTTCTATCGCATACAAACAAACAAGCCAAGATCTATCTACTAGATTGTAGCAACGAGTCGATGGAATAACTCACCCTCGAAGATTCCAAAGTGTTTAACAAGAGCGGATTCTCGTGGGTGATGTAGTCGTACTCTTCCCGATCTCAAGATCGCGTAGACGATCCTTCCGGCGCCGTGTTCCGGCAGCGCTCCCGCAGTCGGTCACACGTTCGGTACTCGACGAAGACCTTCCTCTCCCTTGTTCCAGCAGGCAACGGAGGTTGTAGCACTCTCCTCGCGATTCCGGCAGCACAATGGCGTGGTACCGGAAGTAGAGGGGAGATCTCGCAGGGCTTCGCCTTAAGCCGGAGCGAGTATGGTGGACTATGAGAGAGCCCTCGGTGTTCTAGGGTTTAGACACACCAAGGAGGGGGTGCTAGGGCTGGCGGCTAGGGCTTGGAGGTGCCCAAGTCGGCGGCTAGGGGAGAAACCCTAGGCGGCGGCTAGGGTTAGGTTTAGAGGGGGCAATCTTATGTGTTAGGAGGGGAGCCCTGCCCCTCCTCTTATAGGAGGGAGGCGTCGGCCAAGGGGAGGGGAATCCCTCCCCAACTCGGATCCCAAGTGGGCCGGCGGTGGAGGAGGGACTCCTCCCCAACTCGGTTTCCACCTCCCTCTCCACTTCCCAAAAATAGCCGTTTGACTTTCAAATTGGCGTTTGACTTTTCAAACAAGGATTTGATTAAATCCTCTATTTTGTTCAACGATGACACTTAGTACATGATGAAATCATACCAACTTGATATAACACATTCATGTACCCTTCCCTCCGGAGTGCCGGACATTCCGGAACCTTCTAGAACATTCCCGATGAAAACACCGGAATCATTCCCCAACTCTGAAATAGGACTTTCCTTATATGAATCTTATTCTCCGAACCATTCCGGATCTCCTCGTGATATCCCGAATCCCATTTGAGACTCGGAACAACATTCGGTCTCTTTCTCATCATTCCATAACTACTCAAACAACGCCAAATCCTTAAGTGTGTCTCCCTACGGTTCGTGAATTATGCGGACATGATCGAGACACTTCTCCGATCAATAACCAATAGAGGAATCTGGAAATTCATATGGCTCCCAATTTATGATTACTTTGCGATCGAATGAACCACTTACATACGATACCAATTTCCCTTTGTCTCACGATAGTTTACTTATCCGAGGTTATGATCGTCGGTATCTCTGCATACCTAGTTCAACCTCGTTACCGATAAGTACTCTTTTCTCGTTCCCGTGATATGTGATCCCTTGTGAGCCAGTCACATGCTTGCAAGCTAATTGGATGACATTCCACCGAGAGGGCCCAGAGTATATCTATCTGTCATATGGATGGACAAATCTCACTCTTGATCCATGTGTCTCAACCAATACTTTCCGAACACTCAATGCCACCTTTATAGCCACCCAGTTACGGTGTGGTGTTTGATGTCATCAAAGTATCCTTCCGGTGAAGGTGATATGCATGATCTCATGGTCGAAGGAATTAGGTTATTATGTATCAGAAAGCATATAGCAATTGAACTATTAAAATGACTTGATCTTTATGCTACGCTTATCTATAGGAGTATGTCCACCATATCATTCTCCTAACGATATGATCTTGTTGTTAATAACATCTCAATGTTCATGATAGGGAAACCACAATCATTTATTAACCAACAAGCTAGTGATGTATAGAGGCTTTACTAGGGACTTCAATTTAAGTTTACAAATCACACAAGTATTAATGTTTCCTTGTTAATACTATTACAGCATGAATGTAAACATTTATCATAAATACAAAGATATAATAATAACTACTTTTATCATTGCCTCTAGGGCATTTCTCCAACACTACAGGTCTGCACGCGGAGCTACAAGTAGAAGACGGTGAACAGATAAGGCAGTTTTGTTTATTGGTGGGCCCAGCAAGAAAGACCGTGTGCGATCGAGCGAACCGGGGGATGGAATCCCCCAGAGGAACCGTATCATTTTCCCTGATTAATCCTCTTCGACAAGTACCCATCAACAGCAACTGATAGCTAGCTAGCATGTCTCGCTATTTTCTCCTCCATAATAGACGAAAGAGCTGCGTACATTTAGACAGGAGTAGCACTGTGGCAAACGAGATTTTCTTTGACTTCCTAATCCATCGCTCTTGAGGTTGGAGTTTGGTGCCGGGAAAATGGAGCATTAGACATGTACTATGTGTGCTAAAAGCGAACCATAGAGCTGGATGGTTCGCTTCAATACATAGTGAAACGTCGACTCAAATTACCTGACAAGAAAAGCAAACCAAGTTATTGGTTCGACTCAAAGAGCAAAATGTGTCAGCATGGCCCAACTTTCGGAGAGAAGAATCAGAGATAGACTACATAAAAAAGGTTACAAAAGGTACTGCATGTTGCAGGTTTGGCCCACACAAGAAGCGAACCTACACTGCAAGAAAACTGAAGCGATTTGTATACCTGACAGAGTTTTCTTTGAACCGGCGCTACATAGTGCATGGTCTTAGAATTCATGCCTCAACTTCCGTACGTGGGCGAATGAGTCGCCTCCAACCTATCGGTCTGTTTGTGTTTGGATCACGTCGCTAAAGCGTGCGCAACCTGTTCTCTTGTCCGTTTAGACCGACATAACCGATTAGGTCAATCCTCCAGAGATGCCCTTACCGTGAAAAGATTCTAGCAAGGATTGTGAACGCAAGTGATCGATGTAATGTTACACATACGGTGTTCTTGCGCTTCGACCGAGACATGATATTCTCTTCGCTCCCTCCCTCGTCGCTCCCGTGGGCAACATGAGGGAGACCTAGCTCCGCCGCCCAATTCCCTCTTCCCTCCACCTCCTCCCTCCTCCTCGTGTGGGGATCTCGGCATGGGCCGAGGGCCTCGGCTTGGGCGTCGTGCTAGGAATGGGGTGTGGCAACGCGGCGACCATGGTGGCTGCTTGGTGGCTAGCGGCAGCGTTCGAGTGGCGACGTTGGCCTGTGTTGCTTGGGGAAGGAACATGGACATGGCGGTTGGAGGCACTTCAATGGGGCGGGGCTGTCCCTCGGCGGCCATGACGGGACATGGACATAGGTGGTGCGCTCCAGGTGGCCGACAACGGTGACGGGACCTAGCGTTACAGCGGGGTTCATCAGGGGTCTGTAGGCCCAGATCTAGGCTCATAGAGGCCCGATATTGGTTAGGCGGGCCCTGTTTGATGGGTTGTTGCTTGCACCTACCTGGAGCTTGATGGCGACTAAGTTGAGTGGTGAAGGTCTCGACCAGGGTGTCACAACGAGCTATGAGGACGACGCCCCTTATTGGCGCTAGAGGTGGCCTTGGATTGGGACGGCAGACAAGCTCATGGATAGTGGATGGCGGAGCTAGCCCTACATGGGTTTTAGGGGATCCCAGCCCATGGGAACCCATCCCCCTGTCATGGTGTGACTAGGGTGCCAGATCCGGGCAAGGGGCCTAGATGTGGCGTCTGCCTACCCGCTCTAGTGGGGGTTGTGGGCATGATCGGCGGATGCATTCTACCCGTTAAGCCCTCGTTGTCTGAGGCTGGTTGGCTGACCCACACCTCCCTCATCCGTCCCGGTGGATTGCTGTCGTGGCGGCTGCCGTATCACGTGTGGGATATCTTGGCTGCCAAGGCGGCGGACTTGGGAGGTGGACTACGCTGGAGAATCTACGGCGATCAACGTGGCGATGGTGATGGACTCTCTCTTCGGTCATGTGGATGGCGAGGAGCGAAAGGTGGGGGATCCTGGTGTTGGCAATGCTTCAGCAGTGGAGCTCCCATATCGTGTGTTGGTGGCCTAACTCGGGGTCAGCGGGCGGCCCGAGTAGCAGCGGTGTAACATCCCAGCATTAGAGCCTAGAAATAAGCTGAACCCAGATGTGTGCATTGCATTCATGCATAGAAAATCCGAATAATTTTCGCACTTTTAAATAAGAACTTGTCAAAATGATTGAAGCTTCTCTCAACTTGATGGAATTGAAGTAGATCATCAAGTTGACTGTGATAAGTTTCATTATGACCTTTGTTAAAACCTTATTTGGGTAAACATGAATTGATCTAAGGATAGATCAAAGATAATAAAAGTTAAACCCTAATACATTATGATTTATATCTGATCCTTAAGGGGCCATATCATAATATTCAGCACAACAACTTATAAGTGCCAAGTTAAGATTATAACTGAAGTAATATAAATTTAATGACTAATCCTGACCTATCTTATTCTTATCTATTCTTACTATGAGTATCATAGTAATACCTAACTTTAACTCTTTAATGAGTTTGAGTTGGAAAGAGACTAAGTCAAGATCATTCACCATATATCTTTCTTTCCATATCAATATTTATGGAACCTATCTTAATATCTGTTGTTCATCAATGTTGAGTAATCAACCATTGATTCACAAATTCTTAAACTATCAATACTTGATCTACTACTTCTTGATCTTATCATAGAATCTACTTAAATCTTTTAAAGAGGGCATAGTCCATGAATACCCTTAATCCAATATGAGCTACTAAGAAGATAATTCCAATCCAATTGAAAAGTGGTATTGATGAAACCTTGGTTAGCCAATTGGAAACCTAAGCTATAAATGATTAATTAAAGGATTATAATGATCATGCCTTACTCACCAGGATTGTCCACCTATATCTAGTATAAATGATATTCGTGTGTAGAACATGATTAAAACCCTAGTATAGATAAGTTATCCTAGAGTAGTCATTACAAGCCACATTAATATAATGTGAGGTTGGAGTGTAAGTTATTAGAGTAAAGTAAATTTAAGACAGTATGATTCGATTACAGCTAGTATAGCATGGAGTTATAGAAGTAGTGTTATTCATCTTAAAGGATAGCAAGCTTTGGAGTAAGATAGTTGGATGTATACATCTAATGAAGAAATATTAGTGATAGATGATTAAGGAAGATTATAAGTGGAGTTGAAGGAACTACTTGTTGGATTGAAGATTATCAACGATAGAGTAGTGGATATAATCAAGTATGGATATGAGAAAACTATAAAAGCTTCAATGTCAAGCTCATTGGATTTATCAATAAGTTTAGAAGAATGATATGTGAATAAGAACATTTTTGTAAAGGAAAGCTCATCATGTTAACCGTGATGATAGATAGGAAGAAATAGCATATATAGGAAATGAATTTCTTAATTAGAAATTCAGGATTGTGAATTATGGAAAATAGACATTCTTGGTAAACAATCAACTTTAATTCTTAAACCAAGTCTAATATCCATTCCAGGTTATTAATCCATCATCTTATGTCCATATCCCTTTATAGGAATATTTTCCTATAGCAAATCACATAAGCACATCTCTGTCAATTCCAACCATCATAATTATATGTGCTTAGGAGTATCTTTATCAATTCCTTTTTATAAAACATTCTAGATATAAATTTCTATCATGAAAGGTGATGTCATCAAATATCACAAACAAAAGACAATATGCTTAGTTATTAAATCTTCTCTCACATCAACAAAGAATTATAATTAAATTAAGAACCCTAAACTTCTATGTTTAACATAATGGATTATATACATTAACATTTTATAAGTTAATGGAAGTAGTAATAACCATATTAATTTCTTTTGTATTTCATGCATCAAATAATGATATAGGATCATTATACATATAAAAATTTCTATTCAAACTATGAGCCAACTAGAGTTAAGTTTTATAAAAAATTAATAAAATATCATATAATAAAGCCATGGTTTAATGTAGAAAGAAAAATTAATAATAAGGGATTCTACATAATATAAAAAGGGTTTTTCATAGAAAACAAATAAAGAAATAATACCATTATATGACAAACTCATACAAGAACCTTAATATACTTTATTAATGCTGCAATCACTCAGCAAATCAATTCTATGGGTGAGAACTCAAATCAAATAAGGAAAATTCAAATCTGAAAGTAATACATAAAATGGAAAAAGGGAAAACAAATAAAAAACAAATCCTGGCCGTGGCCCAACTCCTTTTTGCTTACCTGTCGTCCGTGTGCAGCCCACAAAGGCTCAATAACCAGCCCAACTCGTTCTCGTCTCTGGATGACAGGTGGGACCGAAGAGGGACTGCGGGTTGAGAGGAAAGAAACGCCAGGGGGTTTTCTGCAAAATCGACTTTGTCGTCTACCTCGCCTACTGGAAGCAGCTCGCTGGCCGGAGCTCCGCCATCGATCGACCGCCGCGCTACGATGCGTGTCGCCATCCCTGGGAGGAGTAGATAAGATCGCCGCGTCCTCCTCTATCCTCTCATACCAATCTCATCTTCAATATCGCTCTCCAGAACCATCTTCGTTCCTCACCCAAAACCCTAGTTTGTCGTTTCGGTCAGGTCCGACCATCCCTCGCCTCGTGGTAGCCACCGTTGGACGCGCCGTCGTGGTCTAACTCACCTAGGACCAAGCACGGAAGCCCGCACGCTGGGAATCATGTGAGATCGAGCATTCCTTTCATCGGCCGCCGTGGCCATTATCGTCGATTCGCCGTCGTCACGCCTTCCCAAGTCTCCTCGACCTCTCTATCGTCATCAGGGTAAGCTTACGCATCTCTGGACCCTAATTTCGCTTGCTGATTCTCACCGTAGACCTTGTTACATTGAGCACCGCCGTTGGCCGCTGCAGAAGCTCATCGTCGGTGTATTTCCTGTGACCACTAGGTTGCAGCATTACCACTAATAGGTTCGCCTTGGTTCCCTCTGTCCGATAGCATCGACCTTGTTCACCAGAGCACTACGGTTCGCCACCGGCGACCATCCTCTGGTGGTGGAGGCCAGGCTGATGTCAGCATGACATAATGCTAGTGTCATCCTGCCACCCCAGCGCGGTTTGACCTGGTATGTATCTCATGTGGTATATGACGTGGCCTTGGGCCCATATGTCATTTTCTAGGAGTAGAGACATGGTCGGTAACAAATACATTTACTATCCTGAGAGCTGAGGTGGACATAGGCCCACTGGTCAGTGACTGGGGCTAGGTGTGGGTGCGGTGTAAAAAGTTAACTCTTGTTTAAGAAATAAATAAAATGTTATAAACTCAATTATTAATCTTCTAGAAATCAAATAAATGATTAAATCTTGTTTAATTAATAACGTTTGATTTATAATTCAGAAAAATGTGTACAATAGATGAAAATTTGGAGAAAAATAAAATCTACAACTTAAAGTTATTATCAAATATTATTATGATGATTATTTAAATAAATATTATTTAATAAAGGTTTTATAAGTAATAACACTTTGATAATTCATATTTTAATAATGGTAAATATTAAGAATATAAATAAATACCAAATATATTGGAAAAATAAAAAACAATATTTTTAAAAATATAATCATGTATTATTATTTTACGTAATTAAATATTTATTATTTATTAAGTATTTATAAAGTAATAAATATTGTCAAAATCATATCTTATTATTTAAAAATCACAAAAATAAATATAATATACCAAAATGATCACAAAAATAATATCTACATGTTAAAAATATAATATTCCACTTTTTAGTTAAATAAAAATTCAAATATTTTAATAACTCAAATTTAAACTTATTTACTTAGTTTAAAATTCATACAAGGGTAAATAAAATTTGTTAATATTTCTAAAATTAGTCAAGCAAGTCTAATAAATAAGTATTAGTATTGAATATTACTAATAAGTCATAATCATTCAAAACATTAGAAATACAATTATATTGAATTATCCTTCTACTATATGAATAAATTATATTTTAAAAAAGATCTTTAATAATTATAAAATCTTTAAGAATGATATATCAATCAAATACAACCTTATAATGGACTAAATCCAAAGATACTTCATAAGTAGTCACTAGTACTATTTATTTATCCACAAACCATAATCATACCTTTATAAGGAAACAAGAAATATTGTTCCACTACAAAATTAAGAGACCACTACTTAAATAGAAGAATAACCATTCTTGAGTACACCAGGTACAAAGGTTATAAGCATTATACTTTCAAACTATCTTTGTTTTAAAGTTAACTTTAGTCTACAAGAATATAAATATAACACTAAAAACATTGTTATATGTTTTATAGTTAACTTTGGTCTGAAATAGTTAAGTTACAAAGCATCTCAAGCCCAAACTATTCAAGCAAGCACAAATAACATCGACCGCCACTAACTAACCACGAAGATTGTTTAGACCTTAGAAAAGGAATCTTTTCTTCAAAAGTTATTCATTTTGCCACTTCAACAATATATCACAAATCATCAAGATCACATTACTTCATGCTACACTTGTATACTTAGGATCGATAACAATTAAGCTCTTTATAAGCGACTTTACTTGTAAAGTAAAGTTTGAAGATAAATAATTAAAGTGTAAACAATCTTCAATAGCATTTCATAGGTGTATATTTTATTGCTGCATGAATATGTGTTGTTCACACACACTCACAAGCCTTAATAAGAAGCAGAAGTGTGAAACTTATCTAAAAGTACAACACATTCTAAACCCTAGAACAACGTTACCCCCGGGATTTGCGTTCATAAATGTGCATCACATTACTTATGCATAGAGCATATTGCTTCTTTAAAAATTAGTCCTTACCAGACCAATGATGCTGATTTCAGATTTTGGATCTTATATTATCTTGAAGGCCGTGAGTGCATAATCTTGCAATCACAAAAGGCAAGTTCACACTTTCTCATGTCCTTTTTTTTATTTCTGTAAAGTATTTTACAAATCCAGTGTTGTCATCACCTGCATTTGAAAAAGGTCAGAAATCACTATTTTTGATAATAATGTGAGCTATTGGTTACTGATCTAGGGAGATCAACTAATCTAGTAAATCTAACAGTTGGAATATCACTGTTCAGAACTATATCACCTAGGACTTAACAACCAATGTCGCTAGTGATTCTTGCGCCATATATTACGCGTTAACCATGAGATTTGGAATGGGACGGAGAAGTTAGTTGTATCTTCTTCCTCTCACATGAAGCCGGATGTGCAGGTCGTGGCTGCTATCCTCGTAGCGTGCATATTAATTGGTAATTTGTAGAGGATATGCAGCATATGGGTGGGAACCCTCAACGTCCCACGATAGTTCTGACATCTAACAGTTTGTACAAACCATTGCCATAATCCAATGGGCATGGTGTACACCAAGGAGGCATGCGAGGTCGCTAAGGGGGCAGTGATTGGCTTGGATCATCTTCTGGGACCCACATCATGGAATTGTGGACGGGAATAAGCTGCCCGGTTGTGCAATAAAGAGTTGATCTCTCATGGGTAAAGTAACACACCTCTACAGAGTGTAAGAACTGTAACTTGTTACTCCCTATCCCGGGAAGGAGCTGCGAACGCGGCGGAAAAGGAAATCCATGAAAGTTCTGGTAAACCCGTGAAGGCTGATGGACATAGCTTTTCAGAATAAAAGCAACCTTTGAAGAAATGTTTATGAAAACTTGCATTGCCTATGACCTACGGTCTGTGGCTGTAGTTATAGTGCATCAAACACTCCTTTTCTAGTGAATTTGTTGAGTACACTCATACTCAAAGTATCTTCTTAACCCTTGCTAGATTCTGAAGCCGAGATAGACAACATCTACATCAAGTTATGCTCCAGGACTCATCATCCAAAACTAAAGCTCTTCAATGAAGTCAAGGAAGTCAACATATACATCAACATAAGTGAAGACAAAGTTACTAATTAGATAGGAATATAATCTCTAGCCAAAGAACCTAATTCTATAGTGTATTGCAATAGCAGCAATGCCAATTTCTTAGATAAACTACTAGTCTTAATAGTATAATAGTTCTTGCGTTGTTTATCTTTGATTCTTCTTCGTAAGAAGTTCTTTCTCTCTCTCTCTTTAACCAAGAGTGTTCTCTGGATCTTGTGTAAAGAGTGAGTTGTAACCTTTAGCCTTTATTGGACCCGCTGTGTTTCTGTTGTGCCATTCTGAGGGATGTAATACTAGTGAACGGTGTTTCATTGGTGTTATGTCAACGACTATAGTATACTACATCATGCAGTGGTATGCCGGGTCACCGCAAGCGGTGCGAAGGTTTTTTCGATGAAAGCTCAGTGCTTCGGCTCCAATGGCGGCGATGCATGCGGATGCCGTAACCTTCTTGAGAACATCGTTGTGGCTACCTTTTTCACACTATAGTTCCGGTTAAAAACCCTTGACCATCACGATCTCGACGGTGGCGGTGCGGTGCGTCACTAGTAGAAAACAGGCCTTTCGTCCAGGCTATTAGTCCCGACTATGGCTGGGGCCGGGACTAATGGCCCTGGCCGGATGGCCCGAGACAACCAGAACCATATGTCCAGGCCATTAGTCCCGGTCTGAGGGTCAAACCGGGATTAAAGGGCCCTGGCCCTGCCGCTCGCTGGGACACCCCCTTTTGTCCCGGTTTGTATCTCCAACCGGGACTAGTGTTCTGGCCCTATATATACGCACACCCTCTCCCCCTCTCAACTGTTTTTTTCCTAGTGGGAGAGAGTGTTGTTGTGCTATTTTTTTTCTTGTTCATACATATGCACTAGAGGTGTTCGGTGAAATGTCCGTTAGAGCGATGCAAGTTTAGGTCACGCAAGACAGACATGATATGAGGTGCCCGAGCCACACTTAAGTTTTCTCATCTTTGTTTCCAAGTGTAATAAAAGGTTAGCAACTATTTTCTCGTTAAGACCGTCGTGCGGTACTAATTTTAGCATAGTGATTGCGTTTGACATATATTTGGATGATACAGATGAGCCATCCAT
Source organism: Avena sativa (assembly GCA_916181665.1). Taxonomy (NCBI): domain Eukaryota; kingdom Viridiplantae; phylum Streptophyta; class Magnoliopsida; order Poales; family Poaceae; genus Avena; species Avena sativa. The sequence goes on along the minus strand of OV702286.1, from coordinate 36,353,934 downwards.
GGATGTACGGTGACCGACGCTCTGCCGCTTTCAGAGAAGGCATGCGTTCTTTTCGAGTTATGGCCGAGGAGAACAAGCGACGGGATGTTTTATGTGTTGTCCATGTGTTGACTGTAGGAATGAGAAGGCTCACACTTCTGCAAGAGTCATTCAGAGCCACCTACTTCGGTCTGGTTTTATGGCCGGCTATAATGTTTGGACCAAACACGGAGAAAGAGGGGTTCTGATGGAAGACGGCGATGAAGAAGAGAACGATGATGATAACTACCGATCTATGTTACCTGAATACGCTGATACCGCAATGGAATACAATGAAGAAGAAGGAGGTGAAGAACGAGAACCAGATCGGCCCGCTGATGGTCTTGGTCGGGTCATTTCTGATGCAAAGCGAGACTGCGACACAGAAAAGGAGAGGTTGCAGTTTGAGCAGATGTTACAGGAGCACAACAAATTGTTGTGCCCAACTTGTGAAGATGGCCAGAAGAAGCTGGGTAGCACACTATAATTGCTTAAGTGGAAGAAAGAGACCGGTGTGACTGACTCGGGATTTGAAAAGTTGCTGGTACTCATGAAGAGGTTGCTTCCAAGAAATAACGAATTGCCCGCCAGTACATACGAAGCAAAGAAGCTCGTTTGCCCTCTAGGATTAGATGTGCAGAAGATACATGCGTGCCCTAATGACTGCATCTTGTACCGCGGTGAGAAGTATGAGAATTTTGATAAATGCCCGGTATGCAGTGCATTGCGGTATAAGATCAAAAAAGATGACCCTGGTGATGTTGATGGCAAGCCACCCAGGAAGAGGATTGCTGCCAAGTTGATGTGGTATGCTCCTATAATACCACGATTAAAACGCTTGTTCAGAAACAAAGAGCATGCCAAGTTGTTGCGATGGCACATGGAAGAACGTAAGAAAGACGGGATGTTGAGGCACCCCGCTGATGGTCGACAGTGGAGAAAAATCGAGAGAGACTTCCCGGACTTTATTGGTGAAGCAAGAAACTTATGGTTTGGTCTAAGCACAGATGGCATGAATCCTTTTGGGGAGCAGAGCTTCAGTCACAGCACCTGGCCCGTCACTCTATGTATATACAACCTTCCTCCTTGGTTGTGCATGAAGCGGAAGTTCATTATGATGCCAGTGCTCATCCAAGGCCCGAAGCAACCCGACAACGACATTGATGTGTACCTATGGCCATTAGTTGATGAACTTTTATAGTTGTGGGCCGAACTAGGTTTACGTGTGTGGGATGAGCACAAACAGGAGCCATTCGACCTACGAGCATTGCTGTTCGTAACCATCAATGATTGGCCTGCTCTTAGTAACATCTCAGGACATACGAACAAGGGATATAATGCATGCACACACTGTTTAGATGAGACTGAAAGTATATATCTGGATAAATCTAGGAAGAATGTGTCCCCGTACAATCGTTGTTTTCTTCCGCCCAGACACCCCTTAAGGAAAAAGGCAAGCATTTCGATGGCGAGGCAGATCACCGGAAGAAGCCTGCCCCCGTACTGGTGCTGATGTATTTGGTATGGTCAAGGATTTAAATGTAATATTTGGAAAGGGTCCCGGAGGACAACCTGTTCCAAAATACGCCGACGGACGCGCACCCATGTGGAAGAAGAAATCTATATTTTGGGAGCTACCCTATTGGGAAGTCCATGAGGTCCGCTCTGCAATCGACGTGATGCACCCGACGAAGAATCTTTGCGTGAATATTCTAGGCTTCTTGGGCTTGTATGGGAAGTCAAAAGATACACCGGAAGCACGGGAGGACCAACAACGTCATAAAGGACGAGACGGCAAGCATCCATGGCAGTTTCAAGGGCCTGCCAGCTACGCTCTTACTAAGGAAGAGAAGGAAATCTTTTTTGAAGTCCTTTTCAGTATCAAGGTCCCGTCTGGCTTCTCGTCTAACATAAAGGGAATAGTAAATATGAAAGAGAATCAATTCCAAAACCTAAAGTCCCATGACTGCCACGTGCTTATGACGCAATTGCTTCCGGTTGCATTGAGAGGGATTCTACAGGAAAATGTTCGGCTGGCCATTGTGAAGGTATGTGCATTCCTCAATGCAATTTCTCAGAAGGTTATTGATCCAGAAAGTCTATCAGGGTTACAGATTGATGTGGTCCAATGTCTGGTCAGCTTCGAGTTGTTGTACCCTCCATCTTTCTTCAATATTATGACACACCTCCTAGTTCACCTAGTCGAAGAGATTAGAATTCTCGGTCCTGTGTTTCTACACAATATGTTCCCCTTCGAAAGGTTCATGGGAGTCTTAAAGAAATATGTTCATAACCGTGTTAGGCCAGAAGGAAGCATCTCCAAGGGATATGGAACAGAGGAGGTCATTGAGTTTTGTGTTGACTTTCTTCCTAACCTTAAGCCGATTGGTGTTCCTGAATCTCGGTATGAGGGGAGGCTGACTAGAAAAGGCACACTAGGAAGGAAAACAATGGTATGTATGGATAGAGATTCTTTCAATAAAGCACACTACACAGTTCTACACAATTCCACCTTGGTGGCTCCGTATATCGAGACACACAAGATTATTGTACGCTCGGAAAACCCGGGGATGCCTGACTCCTCGATTAAAGTGGAACACGAGGACACTTTCAGCATTTGGTTGCAGAAGCATCTCATGAATAACAACACTGTTGAAGATCAGCTGTACTTGTTGGCACGGTTACCATCTTCGACTATATGTACTTTCCAAGGGTACGAGATAAATGGTAATACATTTTACACGATTTCCCAAGATAAAAAGAGCACCAACCAAAATAGTGGTGTCCGCTTTGATGCAACAGATGACAACAGGCAGAAGGACACATATTATGGCTACATAGAGGAGATATGGGAACTTGAGTATGGAGCTAATTTTAAGGTCCCTTTGTTTCGGTGCAAATGGGTCAAGATGACAGGAGGAGGTGTACATGTAGACGAAAAGTATGGCATGACAACAGTGGATCTCAACAATCTGGCGTACATGGATGAACCATTCGTCCTAGCCAACGATGTGGCTCAGGTTTTCTATGTGAAGGACATGTCTACGAAACCGAGAAAAAGAAATCAGCAAAAGAATACAACGTCCGATGAGGCAAAGCGCCACATAGTTCTTTCAGGGAAAAGAAACATCGTGGGAGTGGATGACAAGACAGATATGTCAGAAGATTATAATAAGTTTCATGAAATTCCGCCCTTCAAAGTGAAAACTGACCCAAGTCTCCTATTAAATGATGAAGATTCTCCATGGCTACGGCGCAGAAGAAAACAACAACACTAGATAGGGATGTTGGTGTAATATATTAAACCTTTTATGTAATCATATTGTTAAATGATGAAGGTTCTCCATGGCCATGATGAAAGCACTATAAATAGAGGTAAATGGCAGGGCAGGCTGGGCCAGGCAACACCAATAATAGGGGTTGAACCTTTAGTCCCAGTTGGAGAAACCAACCGCGACTGAAGGGATTGCGGCAGGCTAGGCCAGGTAGCACTAATAATAGGGGTTGAACCTTTAGTCCCGGTTGGATGAACCTTTAGTCTCGGTTGGAGACAGCAACCGGGACAAAACACGAGTGAGCGCTAATAATAGGGGTGAGTGTCGACACTATGTCGAGCTGCTTGTACTATAAATAGGCCAGTCCTCCAGCCAGTTTGAGGCATCTCCAAGATCGATGGTTTTCGAGAGCAGGGACACCACTACGGCCAGTTTCAGGGAGATGCCGCCGGAGCCCAATCCTCCGGCATCTCCAAGAAACTGGTCATAGAGGAACTCCCTAATATGTGAAATTAGGTTATCTCCCAGGCATATTGATCTAGTTAGAGAAGTTACAAGATGCAAGATGGTCTTCGAGAGTAGGGACACCACTACGGCCAGTTTCAGGGAGATGCCGCCAGAGCCCAATACTCCGGCATCTCCAAGAAACTGGTCATAGAGGCACTTCATAATATGTGACCGCGCGTGTTTGGAGATCAGATCTTCATGGTAAGTACGAATCGGAACTAAAGGTCCCCCTTTAGTCCCGGTCCAACCATAAAATGAGACTAACACTCAAGACATTTATTAATATTTAAAAACCAAGACAACGGAATCGGGACTAAATGCCCCCTTTAGTCCCGGTCCAGCCACAAACCGGGACTAACACTCAATGCATTTATTAATATTAAAAACCGGGACAAACCAGGGCTAGCTGTAACATCCCAAAAATATGAAACTTGGATCATCAAAATTTAGGATTAACAAAAACTTTTCTAAATAAAAATATGAAAGCATGCATGTGTGTATGCATTCCAATTTGGATTCTTTTGAATTACCTTGCTTGTGTGTTTCTTTGCTTGTAAAAGGATTACTAGGTGAAATAAACATCATCTAAACAATCCCCACACTTTTCCCAAAGACAAATAAAACAAAACAAACAAAATAAGGGAATGGTCACTTTGGCCAAATTAACTCCCATGCCTACTTTGGCTATCTCTAACTTTCAGAACTTAATAGAAACATGTTTGGATCTTTGCACCCCTTGATAGTACTCATAACAGAGTATCAAGGCCCACCTTGTGATCATCCAGAAACATCCAAATGCATAGTTTAAATGACAGTTTAAAATTGAATCTATATCATATGGAAAGATCCCACTTTTTCAAAAACCACACAAACAAGCTCAACTTTCAAAACCCAAGCATCTACAGACTCACCAGCACATGCCTAGCACACCCACCAAAAATCTTTTCAAAATTCAAAACTTGAATTCATGCGGCCATTTCATCAAACACCTTGCAGATGCAAATCAAACCAAATCAAAACACTATAGTGTGCAGTGTTTTGGGCCAAACTTGTTCCCTCTCTGGACACCACTAGCCTTAGTAGATCATCTAACAAACTTAACTAATCACTAGCACCACTGTGAGCTCGCCAATGTCATCAATGGTGAACAGCCGAGAGCACCCGTGTCACCCCAGTGTGGACAGCAGGCTAGCGGAAGAACTAGCCGTGCCAACCTTGGCTGGGAGGTAGCCCATGCCTCACCGCCCCCTCTCGACCAGCCCTGCCTCGCAGACAACAGCCAGAACCACCAGGAACGCCGCCCCCGTGCCGCTGTCGACCATGCCGACCCTCGCCGCAGAGCACGCGTCGTTCCCATTTAACCAGACCACCTCGAGCCCTCGCCGCCCACCAACATGCTCCCCACCGTCCCAGGAGACCGCCAGACATGCCCATTTCACCGCCCGTGCCCCGTAGCCACTGCTCGCTGTCGAAGACGCTGCCTCTGCCTCACAGAGCATCGAGTGTTCCCGACCGTTTGACACCGCCCCTACACGCGCATTAAAGCCATAGAGCATCGCCAGGAGACCACAGATCGATCTCCACCCTCGGCCATGCCTCTAGCAGCCCGTAGCCATGTCGCCACCGTCACCTGCCCATTCCGTTCGGTCTCACCGTCGAGCCTATAAAAGGAGACGACCCCCGCTTGAATTCTTCACACCATTCCACTCCCCTCTCACCCAGAACCACCCCGCCTTAGTCCCGGAGCAAGGCGAGCAGCGCATCACCGGAATTTGACCGGAGCCTGCCGCTGCTGGAGGAGAAGGAAGCCAGTGATTGGAGCCACCCTAGGAGAAGCTGCCGGTACCAGGAGGTTCGCCTTCGTCGACTTCGTCATTCCCCGCATTGCCGACCCTCGCCTGAGCCCCGGTGAGCCTCCCACGCCCCCCACCTACCGCGTTAGGGTTATGTCTCGCTGGCGCTGCCCGACGTGGACAATGAACCAGAGCCGTTGGATTAGAACTAGATCCAACGCACCATGTTGCCCCATACCGCTTCGCGTTTAAAGAGCCACTGACTGGTGGAACCCCCCTGTCAGTTGAGCCCCGTGCCGCGGAGTGACACTAGGCCGGCCCATTAGCAGTTCCCGCGCAGCCCAGTCGTTTGAATTTGGATTTTTCCATTTTCATTCAAACACAGTTCTATACCTAGTTTCAAAAATCAACCCAGCTCGATTCAGTGAACCAAATTGAATGAAACCAATTTTGTTAGAAAGGAATGGAAATGCTGAATCCATGCCCGTTGGATTCAAATCATTTGAATTTATATATCAACCTTGGTAAAAATAACAAGGCAGAACCTTTTCTGCATTCAAACATTTTTCAAATTTAAACCCTAATAGCTTTTGAGTTGATTCCAACTCTCAAAAATCACATTTGATCATACCTTTCATTATATATAAAAATATATGGGTTTACTTACAGAAATAATGTCCAATTAATAAAAGAATGCCACATAGGCATTTCTAGTCACTTTATTTAATTAAAATAAAAGGTTAAATCTTATTAAATTGTGACACCACTTTAAATCACATTCCCATGTAGTGAAATGTGTGGGGATGACATGTGTCAACATGATCCCATGTTTGGTTTGGAGAATATTAAATCTTAAGTAGTGTTTCAATGAGTAGAAATTACTTTTCTAAAAATAAAATAAATAAGACAAATGCCTTATTCTTGTGATGTTAGTGATGATGCTAGATCATCTATAAAACCATTGTGTGTGATGATTGAAAGTAGTTAAGTATTGTTTGTTGATTGTGTACCTCGTATTTATTCATAGACGCTAGTACCGACCAAGGATACGAGGAGGAAGGAGGATACTACGAAGAAGAAGCCAAGGAGAACTTCAACCACTGCTCTGCACAAGGCAAGCTAACACTTGCAAGATACTCTACTTTAGCAAGCCTAATACTACTAGTTGAATGTGCAAGCTAACACTTGCAATTATGAGAGTAAATAACCTATGCAATGCACTAAGCATGCTTGGTTAGATACATTTGATAATACCCAATCCTAGTTTTACTTGCAAGCTTTCTACTTTATTTCTTTCTCAAAGCTACTACTTAGAGTTTACTTGAGTAAATTGTAGATATTAGAAAGATAATTGAAGGTTGCATAAAGAGCATAAAACTTGGCCTAAGCTAGACAATATTTATGTCATCCTAAGGCATGAGATGGTACTTAGTTAAAACCCCACATGTTTACCACCCATCATTAGTACTTACCCCCACTTGTAGATGCTAGTGCTAAGCATAAAACTTGATCAACTTTAGATGGGAATACTTGGTGGAAAAATGGTTATGAAAACCTTGGAATGATGGATCATTCTATTGAAATGTTTTGGACATGTGTTTTCGAACACCAGATGATTTTCGTGATGAAAATGTTGAGGCATGAGCCTTAGCCCTTTATAAAACTGATGGTTGTCTGGATGCGATACCATTCCAATTTTACCGTACAACCACAATACCCGAGAATTGGGTAGGGCTTGACTGGAAACTTATATACCTTAGTATTAGTTCCCTCACGGCCAAGGTCTGAGCTGAGGCTACCTTGTGAAGATTGTCCACCTGTGCAGTACCCAAGATGACAGTTGGTCATGGTTGGGAGGCCAAACTCACAGGAGAGGTGTTTATACTAGGGCGTGTAATTGAAAGGTTAGGATTGATTATCCGCATACTGAGTATGGTGAATTCAGGATTTGTTCCTGACAGATGTATCGAATGTTATGGTGAAAGTGTACAATCTCTGCAGAGGGTCAAACTATTCGAATAGCCGCGTCCGTGGTTATGGACAGTTGGAGTGGCCATACTGTTCCCCCGTCAGATGTTTTCAAAATGACTTGTGAAATGGATTGAGATTTTGACTTGACCACAACAGAGTTGTGATATGAAATACAAGTTCCCACTTAGGTGTTATAAAACTTCAATTAGCTTTCTTCGTTTCTAAACTTAGTAGAGATAAATCTGGCTTTTGCAAAACAACCCTAGAGCTTAGTGTCCTATTACAAAAACCCTTTCCCTTGTTAGTATTACTTTGCGAGTACTTAAAGAGCACTCATGGCTTTGTCCCTGGCTATTCCCATGGCCAGACTATGAAGAGGAGTACATGGAGGATGGACCCCAGGAAGGTTACGACAACTAGGATCATCTCCCATCGTCAGCATTGCCTGTGACCCCGAAGATGGATCTTCGCCTACGCTACCGTTATTATTACGTATTTCTGTTGCTTGAGTTGTATTAAGAACTGGATCATGAGATCCTTATTTGTGTAAGACCTTATGTATGGTTTGTAATGGATGATGTACTGTCGTATCCAAATCTGTTATGTCTCGCAAAAATGGTAATCCTGGGATTGCGATGTATGGCATAACAGGCATCTAGGATTAAAAATCCGGGTGTTGACAAGTTGGTATCAGAGCCATCCTGACCATAGGAGACCCTAGTTAGACTGGACGTTTGAATCAAAAACTTAGTTTCAAAACCAAAGGAGGCAAATATTTACAAAAACTTATTCCCGTTCTTATCACCTTGATTCTTTCATAAAAATTCATGTTCCACAAAAACTTTTGCCAAATACATAAAATTTGACACACTTGATCACTCTACTAAATTACTCATCCTATATTCTTATAGATGGACGTGAAGTACAACAAGTTTTATCAGTTGGGGAATGGGGGAGACCTTATCTTTGATTGCGATGTATGGCATAACAGGCATCTGGGATTAAAAATCCGGGTGTTGACACTAGCTAACACTCAGGACTAAAGCCGCCCCCTTTAGTCATAATCATGCCTAGTCCTATAGTACATAGCTTCAGGGTCTTCTTCGTCATCGTCATCATCATTGTCATCGTCACCTGCCACTCCGGGGATCCTGAGCCCAGCCATGGCATATACCGGGGGAACCTGCCACTCCGGCCTCGGATTCACGGCGGGCGGGTGGACTTGTGGGAACCGCATGCGAGGATGGTCTCCCCCGGCGATGTAGCGCATCACGCCTATGATAGTACGGTTTGCCCACCACAGACGGCGGCCGGCTTCATTGTGGTTCACAGGGGGCGGGCCATCACCATCGTACCTGGCGATCTCCCTTTCCCGTCGGTTAGCGAAGAAGGCATTCTAGGTGTCATAGTTGTCGGGATCCCACTAGGGATCTATCCGCTGCTCCAGCGTGATCTCATGGTAGAAGTGGTTCGTGATGGCCGCCTATCGGGCGGAGCCTTGAGGCACGGGAAGGACAGGAACACCTCCAACACTCAGCATCCAGCCGGCGGGCGGCCGGTAGCCTGGTGGGCAAGGGTAGCTTGAGGCACACAGCGCCTCCGTCTCCTCGAGGGTCAGAATGGCCCAGTAGGCGTTGTCCATTTCTGTGAGAGAGGAAGGTGTGGATGTGTGCATAACCATGGCGTGGTCGGCCTATATATAGATGGAAAGGGCGGGAAAACATGGCGGGATGCGGTGGGAAATGGCGGGAAATATCTTTAGTCCCTATCAGTGGCTACAACCGGGACTAAAAGCTCGGTTCAGAGGAAAGGGAAGAAACACTTGGCAGGAAGCGGTGATAAATGGCGGGAAAAATCTTTAGTCCCTGTTAGTGGATACAACCGGGATTAAAGCTTCAGGGTCTTCTTCGTCATCGTCATCATCATTGTCATCGTCACCTGCCACTCCGGGGATCCTGAGCCCAACCATGGCATATACCGGGGGCACCTGCCACTCCGGCCTAAAGCTTATTCAGAAAATGGATTTGGATTAATTATTCAAATTCAAGAACTTTTCATGTGGAAAGTTTAGTGAGATTCAAAAATATGCAAAAAATAATAGTTAATGCATTTTTAAATTGATAATGGCAAAATGGTTAATAATTTGACTATTTAAAATAATTATTTGATAAAACAGAAAATGGATTTGGTTTAATTATTCAAATTCAAGAACTTTTCATGTTGAAAGTTTTGTCAAATTCACAAGTATGCAAAAAATAATAGTTAATGCATTTTTAAATTGATAATGGCAAAATGATTAATAATTTGACTATTTAAAATAATTATTTGATAAAACAGAAAATTGATTTGGATTAATTATTCAAATTCAAGAACTTTTCATGTTGAAAGTTTTGTCAAATTCACAAGTATGCAAAAAAGTATAATTTAAATGTTTTAAATGATATTTTTTTTAAATAAAAAAAAAGCACACGCGCGCCGGGGTTTTTGGCCCAGCACGCGCAAATTTGGGCCTTTAGTGCCGACCCAGTTTACTAGCCGGGACTAAAGGTCTGGCCCCAGTGCGCGAAAATGAAACGCCCCCCCTCTAGTCCCGGTGCGTGGCACCAGCCGGGACTAGAGACCCTCCTTTAGTCCCGGCTGGTGCCACGGACCGGGACTAGTGTAATAAATGTAGCCTTCTCCCCCGGTACGTTCCACGCACCGGGAGAAGAGGAGGCCAGCAGACGAGCTCGACGCCGCCAGGCTGCCCAACTCCGACGACGAGCAGCACACCGCCGCGCCCGCGCCTCCCTCTGCGTCGACCTGCCGCCGTGCCCCGCTCCTGCCGTCGCGCCCTGCTCCCGAGCCCGCCGCGCCCGATCCCGCCCCACGCCCGAGCCTGCCGCCCGCCCCGCGCCCCCGTCGACCGACCTGCGCGCCCTTCGTCGACGCCGTGCCCCGATCTCCTCCACCGCCAGCCTCCGGCCACCGCCTGCCGCCACCAGGTAGGACGATTTGTTAGTGTTAGCATTTTGTTATTAGTGTGTTTAATTAGGATTTGTTAGTGTTAGGATTTGTTAGTGTTAGGATTAGTGTTAATTAGGATTAGTGTTAGCATTTGTTAGTGTTAGGATTAGTGTTAGGACTAGGGTTTAGGTTTAGGTTTTATAAGTCAAGTGTAAGTTTATCGGTGAAGGGCATGGGCACAGCTAGGTGTCAAGGCCTAGGGTTAGGGTTAGGGTAATTACTGTAAGACCCTCTTTGTAACCGGAGTTAGGGTTAGGGTTAGGGTGTTGGTGCTCGGTGGTGACCGGAGTTAGGGTTAGGTTGGTGGTTCTCGCGGGAAGCCGCTTAGTCGCCCGCCTCTCCCGCGTCCACCATCACCGGCCACCGCACCTCCAGGTTTAGGGTTTAGGGTGGTGACCGGAGTTAGGGTTAGGGTGGTGGTTCTTGCAGGAAGCCGCTTAGTCGCCCGCCTCTCCCGCGACCACCATCACCGGCCACCGCGCACCGCACCTTCGGGTTTAGGGGTTTAGGTTTTATTTTGTTAAGTTCGAATAAATATTGTGTGCATTTTGCAGGAACTATGGATCCACCTAGTCCCCCAGTCCGTAGAGACCTAGATTCGGAACACTTTCTCGAGGATATGATTCACGATGCCGATGAGGGATCTCCCTCGAGGTATCTGAACTCATCCGGTGAGGGAGAGGAGACCAACAGACAGGAGGAAGAAGCCCATGGACGCGTAACGCAGACTGACAAGGTATATATATATGATGTCCGATGATCGTCACTAGATGTACCTAGTTGTATATATAATGTTGACGAATGTTTCTTCTCTTAGGCCTCTACATCGAGCAATAAAACCAAGCGCGGCCCAGCCAAAAAGTTGCCCCTGGGTACTGTTTATGAAATTACAGAGGTTTCAGGAGATGGCGAACCATTGGAACCAAAGAAAACAAAACAACTATTTGTACAACAATGTGGAGTTGTTGCTAGAGATCGCACCCTGATCACTGTTCGGGAGTGTAATAAGCCCAAAGAGGCGAAATGGAGTGATGTGTATATCGACGATAGGTTCAAAGATGAACTTTTTAATGACCTAATGGGACATTTCAAGCTGCAAGAATGTGACACTGAGGACGAGACTACTGAAATGAGAAAGAAAGTCAAGCAGTTCTCACTAAAGAAGATGGCCGAACTATTCAAGAACTGGAAGAAGTCATTATGGCAACAGTATCAGAAGGACAAGAAAACCCCATTAGTCGAAGGCTATCTAGCAAAGCAGCAGCCTTACTGGGATGCATTTGTGCTGTATAGGAGGTCAGGAGTTGCAGAGGAAAAGTCAGAAAAAACAAGCTAAATGCTGCAAAGAAGAAATATCACCATAACTTGGGGCTACGCGACTACCATGCCTAAGTGGGATGCAAAAGAGAAAGAGCTTCATAATAAAGGGATCATTTCAGAACCAATTCGCGAAGAATGGGATTTGAGGGCAAGAAATTGGTTCCTTGGGCATGGGAGTACATATGACGAACTTACAGGGGACCTTGTTTGCAGTGACGGGATAAAGGTACCCATGACTGTATGGCTAAAAGTTGTCAAAGATATTAAATATGGAATAAAACAGTTTCATCCCGATAGAGAGAATGACTTGCTGACCTTGGTCCTCGGGAATCGCGAACATACAGGACGAGTCCGAGGCCTTGACGGGAGTTTCATGTGGGAGACTGGGTTTCCTAAGGACCAAGGTACCTATAGAAGCCGAGCAAGAGAAAAGCAACGACGGGAGGAGGAGGAGGCAGACAAGTTCAAGCAGCTGCTAGGAAGACTTGACAAGCAGCAGCAACAGATCAACGAACTTAGAGGAATAGCGCGCTTGCAGCAAGATCCTCCACTCGATATTACCGCCAACCCATCTCAGCGGAGAAGCAGCGTCGCTGAAACGGAGGTCCTGTCTAACGATGCATCCTATACCACAGATGGCGGTCCCGGCTACCCTGTGGATGGAATTAAGGAGCAGATACCTTGTGAGCTCCATAAAAATTTAAGAACGTATCTGTGAAGGTGGCGGTCAGATCGGCTTTGCCTTGTCCGCCTGAAGCACGTTGGCATGGCCGTGAGATTCCAACTGGCTGTGCTAAAGTCGGGGTGGATCAAATCGTAAAGGAGTGGGAGTCAATGGAGTTGGACATCCCTGGACCTGAAGGTGATATCACACTGGGAGAAGTACTTGGTGGGATCATTCTCTGGGAAAAGAACAACATGCGGTTTCCAGGCTCGGCTCCAAGGATAACACTACCGCCTCCGAGTCGTCGCAGGTCTCCTTCACCTCCACCTCCACCTCCATCACCTCCAAGAAGCCCACCCCATGATGACTACGAACACCACATCCTGAGTCCATCTCGATCTCCGCCGCAGGCTCAGCAGTCTTTGCCGCCCGCTAAGGACAATAAGTGGAAGCGTGCTCCGTCAGTGAGTACTAAAGGACGCGGCATCCCAAAACGGAAAATGCCGCCCCTCCCAACAGTGCCTCATCAAAATCTTCCCATCAGACCTTACGATCGTACTAATGCGGAATCTGCAGTGATATCAAAGGCCGAAGTGGTGGCGCATTTTGAAAAGAAGAAACCCGAGCCCGCTCCGGTATACACCAAGAAGCAAAAAGCATATGCACTTGATTTTCTGAACACACCATCGCAATATGAGTTGCACCATAAGCCAGATGACTATCTACGCACACTTCAGAAAAAAGTGGTGAGAGCAAATCAAGTAAATCAAGCAAATCAAGTGCAAGCGGTAAAAAATCAGCAAGCACAGGTGCAAGCGGGAGCAAAAATGCAATCAGTAAAAAATTAGACGTTCCCCTTCTCGGACAACAGGCAAAACAAACGATCGCATTCCTCAAGGTGGTTTCACAAAACGTTCCACTCCTCGCACAACAGCCACTTGATATGTCAATAGTTGCGGAGTTGGCGGCCAGCATGGAAATTACACTTGATGAACTATTAGGCCCCCAACTCGACCATCTACCCAAGATGCCACTAGCCCCTAAATATGTGGCAGGTGAGGATTTGGTCAGCAAAGAGAGGCTAAGAAAACTGCCAACACAAATGCGGAATCTTCATCAATGGTACTCGACGGTCATAAAGCAGAGGAGAATATTTATTGTAGCCAATGTCTCACGTGAGTACTACTTCAGACCCGAAGAGGTCCATATTGATTTTCTAGAACTGTTCCAGTTATACCATCTCGACGCCCTGGACAAATCCATCCTCAGCTGCTATTGTCTGTAAGTTGTTGAATTCATTGTCTACATGTTCGGTTTTTCAATTGTTCAGTTCAGAACATGTGATTATCCTTATTATGCAGAATGAAGATGCTGGAATGTAAAAGAAAAAGAATCTATAATATCGGGTTCATTGACCCAGATAAAGTGCATATAGCCACGCTAAGGGATAACCCCGAGGAGACGGAGGAAAACATTCTAAGGTTTCTACTAGAGCAAAATTTCTCTGACCACATACTGTTTCCTTACAATTTTAGGTGAGGGTCTTACTTTGTTATACACATTCACTTTGATTAGTCGATGCTAATAATTTTAACTGATGTATATATAAATGTTTGTAGCTTTCACTGGGTTCTGCTAGACATTCAACTTGATAAGGGAAGAGTTGATGTCATGGACCCATCAAAGAGAAACCTGGAAGATTTCCGCAGCATGCAGGACATGCTCCAGAAGTAAGTTTCGCGCTATATCGGTATCTTTCGTTGATTTACCGAGATATCAGTTAATGAATAACTCATTCATTCATTCATTCATTCATTTTCTTTGCCGGGCAGGGTTTGGATCCGGTTCAAGCGCGAGGTTACGGGTGTATTTACTAAGAAGCTGACGTTTAAGGCGGTCTCGGTAAGTAGCACGTGATATGTCTGCGCATCTCTTTACTTCTAGTTTCAATACAATAATGATGCTCTAGATTATTATTTTAATTGAACTATATTCTCGTAAAGTGCGCAAGGCAGCCACGGAAGTCGAATCTATGTGGATTCTACGTTTGCGAGTTCATTCGCACGTTTACCACCGAACAGAACGATTATAGAGTCGACGTAAGCAATGCATTAACACCATCATTTTATTGCCGTCACCTTTTGTTATCATGATTGATACATATTGATCTCCTTTTTCTTATATATAGTTCGAGAGAATGCGGGATCAACTACTACCAGAGCAACGCGTACTAGCAATTGCGGAGGAGCTGGCGGGATTTATTTTCAAAGAGATCGTAGACGATGCTGGAGAATTTAGTGTGAATAGGCGCTACTGATCTCCATGTAATCGAACTATTTTGTGCTCTAGTCCCGATATTCTGTGATCTTCATGTAACTATATAAATTGTATATATTTGTATGCTCTAATACAAGTTATCTTATATATGCAAGAACGTGTACGATATGTGGTGGCGTACAAATATTAAAAACCATTTTAAAATAAAAAATAAAGTAATAAAACAATACAAAATGAATTTTGAGCCGCGGCAGAGAAAGGACACAAAATGCTGCCGCGCCAGAGAAATCACTAGTTCAAGGTAATGCTCTGCCGCGGCAGAGAAAAGACGCAAAATGCTGCCGCGGCAGAGACCCACTAATCCCGGCCTGTGGCACCAACCGGGACTAGTGGAGGTACACCCTGGACGCGCAGGGACAGCCACGTGGGCACTCACTAGTCCCGGCTGGTAACTGGGCCGGGACTATATTGGGCCTCTAGTTCCGCTTGATTAGTCCTGGTTCAAAAACCGGGACTAGAGGCCTTACGACCCGGGACTAGAGGCCCTCTCTCCACTAGTGTGTGTTACCTGCTTCTTAGGCCGGAGCTGCCGTACGTACGCCGTGACTCATCTCATCAGAAGTTGTGTAGATCTAAATGTTGCACGGTCGACGTCCTGGAGTTAAGGGCGCGATGTACAATCCGTTCACACTTTTCCTCACTCGATTGATCGACATGTTACACCAGCGCTAGCTAGCCACTGTTGCAATCTTGACGTTTGAAGTGACAATATGGCTCTCAGTAGCAACGGCTATGTAGCACGGATTGTGAACGCCAGTGATCGATGTTGATGTTACAGAGACATACTAGTTCTTTTGCTTAACGTTTTCCTTACTGTAGATATATACTTTCTCCGTTTTAAAATATGTAAATGTAATATATCTATATCTAAACATCTTTTAGTATATAGATTTATAATAAACCACTCTGAACCGAACACTAAAGATGTCTAGATACACTATCCTTATAAAACTAAAACATCTTATATTATAAAATAGAGAGTATATAGGTGAGTCGTGGACGTTTATGCATAGTCCAGATCGATGGCTCACCTAGCTATAAATGTCGTGGAACTAGAGCACAATCGTCCAAACAATTGTCCAACGCGACGTACAAAAACAGTCCAACATAGTCCAATCCAGAGTATACTTTTGTCGTGGAACTGCACGCACGTGGCAACCTGCATCGATCGATCTTCCTAGAAGCTAGCCCGGCCAGTTGAGCCAAAACTGTGAGCATGATTATTGTTCCTTCGCCCGACCTCGTCGGCACGTACGTCCGTGATTCGCTTCACTTCCACTAACACGATTCCATTTCCCTGCTGGGAGAAGAACATTCAAGGCCGCCGCTGACCACTAATTTTCTTCGACAAGTACTTCCTCCGTTTAAAAATATAAAATGTTTTAGGTTTATGAAAAAAATATATCTAGACTTCTTTTAGCATGTAGATTCACTTATGATTCACTCTAAACATAAGTGAATCTACATACTAAAAGTAGTCTAGATATATTTGCTTCACAAAACTAAAACATCTTATATTTTAAAACAGAGGGAGTACCATCAACAGCGTGTGCCTGTGTGTATCTTAGCTATACAGAGGCCGGATTAATAAATACGTCTATTTTAAAAAAAATAAACTGCTAGTACGTTAAACAGGTAGTACTCTGGTAATTCCTTCCTCCACAATTCAAGGCGGTTAGATAAGAGTAGCAGTGTGGCAAGGAGATTTTCTATCGACTTCCAAACTACTATCACGCGGCTGGAGTTTGGTGCCGGGAAATGCTTGGTGGCCATTTTGTAAGGTGTCAAGTAGTATCCCACCTATATATATTCCATTATTTTTAGTTTATTTTGAATTTTGTAATATAAGATTTGGTCAAAATTTTATATTAAATTTTTTAAAATGAATTAGAGGTGAGATTTAGATGGGATCCCGCTTGACGCTCTATACCATCTAGCTAGAAAGATCAGGAGGTGCCATCACAGTACAGCAAAATTTTGTTTTCCTGTAGTGGGTGCCATCACGATACAAGCGAGAACTATATACCCGTGAGAGATTTTTCCGGTTGGAACTAAATGTCAAGACTCTCGTGGCACCTACGCGGAGAAAATATATGTAGCTATGGCACGTCGATAATTAATCAATGCCAAGGTTCCTTTGTGTCTTAGCAATCAAGGAAGAATCACATGTGTACATACTACATATTGGTTGGACCAAACAAAAAACGTGAGAGAAACTTTGTCACACTCTATTTCCAAATCGTCAATAAAGTGACAAAAGCGGTAACAGTTTTGATAATATCCATTGGCTTGAACAGGTAAGAGAGTGACGGAGCACTTTGTGATTAAGCCAAAGATATGTGTGTATTTTTCAGTTTTTAGGTGTCCACTATAACTTTATTCTTTTGAAACAGGCTTTCGCCTCGCTTTATAAATAAAACACATAGATGAGATCGCTGCTGGGCCAGACAGCACATCGCCCAAAGGATGACCGAACACTTCTGGGACCGAACAGCACAAACAGAAGCCCAAGAGAAAATACAAAAGAAAGAAAGAGAAAAAATGCACAACAACGATGGATCGACAACCGACAAAGACTCCCAAATCGCTGTGCCCCCCGAAGAAATCCCACCCCCGATCCTATGCCTCCGAATTGCCATGTACCAAGCAACACCTTCAAGAAGGATGGCGACGATGACGACGCTACTGCCCGGAATTCCCCTAGGATTTCTCCCGGTACACATGGGGGAGTGGAGGGAGGTACATCCGACGCCCTTCAAGAAGGAAGGTGGCATCCGCAGATGTCACCGCGTCAGAGCCAGCCGAGCCGGCCAAGATTTCTCCCGGCCCCCCAAACCACAACCCCGGCCAACCCTTGCACTCCACCAAGCTTGCCGTCCACCAACACGCGCCAAAACGGTCTTGCAGTCTTCATCGGTGTCTCACCATGGCAAACACCGCGAGGTTGGCCGGACTAAAAAACCCTACCGAAGACAAGGGACAGCGGCGCCGCTGCCACGTGGGAGGGACCAACCTCCACCGCTATAGCAGTAGCAGACCGGACACAACCGCAGAAGCATACCAGGCCAATCTAGGCCCGGCTGGGCCCATGAAGCTCCCACCGCCGTGCTGCAGCAGACGTAGTGGCGTCGCCGCTCCCCCTGTCCCGAAGAGTTCCCAGACCAACCAGGGTAGCGGCCTGAGAACGAGCTAGCCCGCCCTAACCCAGACCAGACCCAAAGAGCCTAGATCTAGGGTTTGGGGCTACCGCCAATCTCGTCACTGCCACCACCGCCACCAACCAGTAGCCCCCTCGCCCCGCCGCCATCCAGACCACCGCCGGAGCGCCGCCTGCCGAAGAGCACCGCCGCGAGAGGAGACGCGGACGTGGCCTCGCCGCAGCCCACCATCTTCATCCAAGAGCAGGGCCTGGAAGGGCCCAGACCCGGAGGTCCAGACCCGACCTGGGCGGGTCCAGACAGCCCCCTCCGCGGCCCGCTCCTCGCCGGCCTCCCCGGAGCGCGCCGCCAGGACCACCACGGCCGGCCGCCGCCCAGAACTGCGCAAGCACTGCCGCCGCCAGGGTTCGCCGGCCCACGCCCCCGCCAGCTGCTGCCCGAGGGCCACCGTGCCGCCAAGCTCCCCCCCCCCCCCCCCCGCGCCGGCGAGGAAAGAGCCGCACACCGCCAGGCGCCGTGTCCCTCTGGGCCGCGCTAGACGACGAGAAAACGAACCCTGCCGCCTCCTTCACCGGCGGCGTGCACGGCGTCCGGCGGCCGTCTTCGGGGGCGACGAGGGGGGAGGTGGTGTTGGGCGGCGGCGGCAGGGGGTTAGGGTTTGGCTCCCCCCGTCGCCCTGGAGGGAGCGACGCGAGGGAGCGGTCGGGTCTTTTTCGTAGGGATACATGCGGCCTTGCTCAATGAACACACTACTCCGTAGGGATAACTTTATTCAAACTCAATGTTCATAGGGATATACGTACGTGCCATCCGGTGGCACCAACAGCCATACATGCGGCCTTGCTCAATGAACACACACTACTCCGAGCAAACAGATTATATTGGTCTCCTTGTTCGATCTTCTACTCTCATGGACAAACAGGAAATTACCAAATTCCCTTGCAGACTCCTTAATTTCCCGGACAACGTGTGTGTAGATGCCCATAGTCCCTTGCTCCAAGCTCAGAGTGACATTGTTCCGGTCACTCGCTACTCTCACTCGCCTGGTGTTCGGATCGTATGCAATTGCGACCGCCTCTCGACACACTAGAGCCTAAAGCGTCTTCGGTTGTGTCTTCCCAGGGTAGACCACAACCGACGCTACCATGATGCTCCCATTTGTCTATGGCCACGGCCACAACTGCACCCCGGCAGGTGTTCTTTCCCATAGCTACATCCACGTTGACCTTCACCCCGCCCTGTGGAGGTGGTATCCACGGTTGGAAATATAAGTAATATTTCATATGATTTAATCTGAATAATAAACTGATAAAGTATGGTCATACAAACGGTACTAAAACAAATTATGCAGATCAACAAAGTAGATGAACAGATTACATTTATAGGAGATAAACCTATCACATCTACACCAAACGCTAGAACAAAGAACTCTAACATAATGTGAAAAAGACAACTGAGGATCACATACAGTGTAGGCTGAATAGCAGCCGCAGCGGTCGCAGCAGCGTTTTCGCCCATGTTGAGGTTGTCGAAGAGATTGGTGACGTCCGGGAAGAAGTCGTCGTTCGAAAACTCGTCGTCGGACGACATCTTGGTTGCCAGTAGTCGCGCTTGAGCGCTCCCAAAAACCTGATCGTCCCTCACCCATACAGGTTCACGAGAGGCGGGGTTCCGGAGGCCTACTGTCCCGATCTGCAGTGCATGCCATAAGCCGGGATGGGGAACACGGAAGCGGCGGCGCAAGGTTCTGAAGGTAGGTGCCTGTTGTGGATTGATTCTACTGATTAGGTTTAGCGCAGATGCTTATATAATGCAGGTTAGGGAATCGTGGGGATTAGCCCACGTCCGAGTCGGTAACATCCCACGTCCATAAAAACTGGAAACGGTTGTAATTAACGCGTCCGTTAATGACTCATAATTAATTTTCCCAACCAGCAAATAAATGTCGGCTCGGCGAGATTCCCGCAACACGCGGCGCGTGCGTCGTGACGAGGCGAGACATGGCGAGGCGGGCGGCGTCGGAGGAGGAGTGCGTCAGGGCTTCTCTCCTTGTCACACCTTAGTGAGTGATGCAACACTCTACTATATAAGGTGGTCCAACTCCCCTTCCACTAGCAATATGAAACTAAACTTTAGCACCACTCCCACAGCCATATGCTGCCATATACAAGTGGGCCAAAGAGAATTTCAGAATTTGTCTAATGGGCCAACAACCCAAAACTCACCAAATTTCAACAATCCCCCACAAAGTCTCATTGGCATATCACATCACCTTTATTCCAGAATATTGTTTTATATACCGGTATGTAGTGGAGACTGTTAAGTTGAACTTCCACGCTAAACTTCATGCTACACTAGCTAGCAACTTGAATAGTGGACTATGCCTTGAAATACAAGTTTTCTGCGCGCTAGTTTCACACAAAATCTAGACCGGTATAGGGTTGCCGTCGGCTTCCCCGCGGTTCGGAGCTTATGCGTCATACTCCAGGGCCTTTCATGAGTTTATTAGAGAGCACTCAACTTTCACGGACTGCGACGTTTGACAGTCAGACTCATATAGGTGTGTTCCTCAAGAGATGTTCTGCAAGACAACATCTTCTCTTTTAAAAAGCCACTTGAAACACATTAAGATAGGTATCAACCTGCCATACAAATTAAGAGAGTATTGCATCTTTATGGAGATATAAATGTAATATGGGAATACTCTCCTCTTAGCTGATCAACAGCTTGTCTCCTAACTCTAATTCACGGGATCTCTGATCACATATAATGGGTTACCACTGCGATCAACTCATAGTGTAGGTCTTAAACCCATCTCCCTCGATGCATTATCTATCACATTACGTGATAATCCCTTTGTAAAAGGATCTGTCAGATTCTTAGATGTTTGGATATAATTCAACGCAATAACTCCGGAGTTTCTTAGTTTCCTGACAGATTTTAACATCCTCTTTACATGCCTTGATGACTTCATATTATCCTTAGAACTGTTTACTTTGATGATCACAGTTTAATTATCACAGTTTATCGGTATGGCGGGTATTGGTTTTTCAACCACAGGTAAGTCCATCAAGATCTCACGAAGCCACTCTGCTTCAATAGTGTTTGTGTCTAATGCTATGAGTTCTGTTTTCATTGTTAACCTCGTTAAGATGATCTGCTTGCAAGACTTTCAGGAAACAGCGCCACCACCAAGTGTAAACAAATAATCACTCGTGGCCTTAATCTCATCAGCATCAGATATCCAGTTTGAATTACTATAGCCCTCAATTACCCGTGAATACCCAGCATAGTGAATACCATAACTCGCAGTGCCTTTCAAATAGCGCAAAACTCTTTCAAGTGCATGCCAATGATTATCTCCAGGATTTGACACAAATCGACTCAGTTTGCTTACAGCAAAGGAGATGTCAGGTATAGTAGCGCGGGCTAAATACATGAGCGAGCCAATAATTTGAGAATATCTCAAGTGATCTTTAGCAGTCCTTCGATTCTTTTGAAGTAGCACACTCAGATCATAAGGCGTGGAAGAAAACTGTGGTCGCTATACTCGAAGCGACTCAATATCTTTTCCACATAGTGAGATTGAAGCAGTGTAATCCCACCATTGTCATTCTTTAGTAGCTTGATGTTTAATATTACATCAGCCACTCCCAAGTCCTTCATCTCAAAGCAGCGAGATAGTAACTCTTTGACCTCCTTGATTACAGCGACCTTGGTCCCAAAAATCAATATGTCATCAACGTAGAGACACATAATAACTTCCTCGCCCCCATCATGGCGATAGTACACACATTTGTCAGCTTCATTTACAACAAATCCTTCAGCAGTTAAAGTTCTTTCAAACTTCTCGTGCCACTTCTTAAGAGCTTGTTTAAGACCATACAAAGACTTCACTAACTTACACACCTTTCCTTCTTGACCATCTACTACAAATTCGTTAGGCTGTTCCATATAAATTTCCTCATCTAGCTCTCCATTTAGAAAAGTTGTCTTAACGTCCATTTGATGAACAAGAAGACGATGTGAGGCAGCCAAGGATAGTAGTACTCTAATAGTGGTCAATCTGGCTACGGGTGAGTAGGTATCGAAGAAGTCTTCACCTTCTTTTTGGGTATAATCCTTGGCCAGAAGACGTGCCATGTACTTTTCAATTGTACCATCAGGTCTAAGTTTTTTCTTGAGCACCCACTTACATCCTACAGGTTTGCACCCATAAAGACGATCAGTAACTTCCCAAGTACCATTAGATAAGATGGAGTCCATCTCTCTTCGGACAGCTTCCTTCCAGTACTCAGCATCTTGAGATGCATAGGCTTCTGAAATAGAAGTGTGAGTATCATCCACAAGATACACAATGAAATCATCACCAAATGACTTTGCAGTCCTTTGTCTCTTGCTCCTTTTGGGAGCTTCATTGTGATCCTCCACATGATCATCATGGTGTTCTATCGGCATAGTAGGTTCAGGAATTATAGCAAATTCCTGACTAGATGAACTAGTCATCTCCTGATTTGATGAGCTAGACATACCTTTCATAGGAAAGATGTCCTCAAAGAAAGTCGCATCATTCGACTCCATAATTGTACCAACATGCATGCCAGGTACCTCAGATTTTAATATCAAAAATCTATAGCCAATGCTATGAAAAGCATATCCCAGAAAAACAGAATCAACGGTTTTCGGTCCAAGCTTTCGCTTCTTGGGTATTGGAATATTGACTTTCGCTAAATAACCCCAAGTTCGTAAGTAAGAGAGTTTAAGCCCTTTATTCTCATTCCTCAAATAGAGTCATGGTTTTATCCTTTACAGAAACATGATTTAGGACATGACACGCAATCATTAGCGCCTCCCCCCACCATTCCTTGGAAAGACCCGATGTATCTAACATGGCGTTAACCAAATCAGTTAGAGTGTGGTTCTTCCTTTCAGTCACCCCATTTGACTAAGGTGAGTAGGCAGGCGTCCTCTCATGTATAATACCATGTTCCATACAGAATAAATCAAATTTGTTTGAAAAGTACTCTCCACCACGATCCGACCTTAGCCGCTTGATTCTAAGATCAAGTTGGTTTTCTGCCTCAGCTTTATAGATTTTGAAGTAGTTTAAAGCTTCATCTTTAGATTTCAGAAGATAACATAGCAGTATCTAGTGGAGTCATCAATCAGTGTCATAAAGTATCTTTTTCCACCTTTTGTCAACACACCATTCATCTCACAAAGATCTGAATGTATAAGTTCAAGTGGTGCTAAGTTTCTCGGTTCCACTATCGTATGATACTTACGAGCTTGCTTTGCTTGCACACAAACTTGGCACTTAGAACCTTTGACAGTGGTAAATTTCGGAATTAAACTCATATTGGCTAGCCGCGTCATGCAACCAAAGTTAATATGACAGAGTCGTGAATGCCAAATATTGAACTCATTATCATTGCAAACATGATTAATAACTTTAGTACATGAGTCTGACAAAGACAAGCGGAACAGACCTCCGCACTCATAACCCTTTCCAACAAATTATACATACTTAGAAATTACAACTTTATTGGACTTAAAAACCAACTTAAAACCATCTCGACATAAAAGTGATCCGCGTATGAGATTCTTATTGATGGAGGGAACGTGATGCACATTCTTCAGCTGTACGGTCTTCCCCGAAGTAAACTTCAGATTTACCGTACCAACACCATGAACAGAAGCACGTGAGCCGTTTTCCATCAGCACGGAAGAAGTCCTTGAGACCAGATAAGAGGAAAACATAGAAATATCAGAACATACATGTGTATTAGCACCCGTGTCTATCCACCAATCAGGAGAATGACATACTGAAAGGATAGTAGGTAAAATACCGTACCCAGCATCCTTCATCTCAGTATCGCTAATAACAACATTAGCGGCATTGCCGCTGTTCCCATGTTGACGCTTGTCAAAGCGATTAGGGCAGTTAGGAGCCCAATGATCAGGATCACCACAGACGTGGCAAGAGCCTTTCCTCTTATCATTTTTCTTCTTGAAGCTGGTTGAGTGTGTGGCCTTGTTCTTGCCATCGAACCTCCCTTTTCCTTCAGATTTGTTCTTGTTTTTGAACTTGTGGGATTGGAAGTTTTTCTTCTGTACCAAATTGGCACTAGAACCTCCCTCAAATCCTCAAGCAGTTTTGTCCTTTGCTCTCGCCTTCTCTTCCACATGAAGAGACCCAATAAGATCCGTAATGGAAAACTCTTGTCTCTTATGTTTCAGAGAGGTAGCAAAGTTCCTCCACAAGGGAGGAAGCCTGGCAATAATGCCACCGGCCACAAACTTGTCCAGTAAGGTACACTTGAACTGCTCAAGTTCTTTGGCAAGTGATTGTATCTCATGAGCTTGCTCAACGACGGAGCGCTCATCAACCATATTGTAGTCATAGAATTGCTCCATGACATACAACGTCCGAGACCCCAAACTTGGCCTCGAGCGCTTCCCACGCGTCCTTGCCATTATCAAATGACATATACGGGTCAACAATGTTGTCCCCAAGAACACTGAACAAAACCGCCATAAACATGGTATCGGCTTTCTTAAAGTTCGCTTCCTGCTTAGCAGAAAGATCTCCTCCACGCTTGCCAAGAGTGGCTCTATAGTAGTTTAGGTTTTCAAATCAGAAAACTGCTCTCTTGCGCCATCTCTTATAGTGCATGCCATCAAAAGGAGGCGGCCTAGTAGCCGCGGCTACACAAGTGAAATTCAGTTGCCTATAATTAGGTTTTTGAATTGTTGGAAATATAAGCAATATTCCATATGATTTAATCCGAATAATAAACTGATAAAGTATGATCTGCGAGAGACAGGGTTCCGGAGGCCTACTGTCCCGATCTGCGGTGCACGCCGCAAGCCAGGATGGGGAAGACGAAGGCGGCGGCACAAGATTCTACTTATTAACTGGAAACTGTTGTAATTAACGCGTCCGTTAATGACTCATAATTAATTTTCCCAATCAGCAAAATAAAGCTCGGCTCGATCCCCGCAATCCACGGCGCGCGCGTCGGGACGAGACGAGGCGGGCGTCGGAGGAGGAGTGCGTGAGGGCTTCTCTCCTTGTCACACCTTAATGAGTGGTGCAACACTCTACTATATAAGGTGGTCCAACTCTCCTTCTACTAGCAATGTGGGATTAAACTTTAGCACCACTACCACAGCCATATGCTGCCATATACAGTGAGCCAAAGAGAATTTCAGAATTTATCTAATAGGCCAACTGCTCAAAACTCACCAAATTGCAACATCCACTTTGATGCTTCCTCCCTTGGCGTAGGCACCATCTTCCTCTCCTTCCATTGGCAGCGATCTTATCCGTGTAAAAATTCACGACGAAAGCATGCACCGAGAGCGGCTCTGGAAAACCTGCTCGTGGATCAACTTTTGCCGCGCATGCTATATCGGCCATAGGGTTACAGAAACCCTTACTTGATCCTCTTGTCAGAAGTGTGGCAATCATTGTTTCTAGCCACTCCCTCGCTCCTGCTCCTTCTTCCGAGCTGTGTAGGTGCTCTCTCACTTTCTCATCAGCAAGAGCACATACGCATGGTGCCAAGTATCATGCGCACTGCACATCTAGCATCTGTCAGTTTTGACGGTGCTCTCTTACTTTCGATTGCGTACATCGTTTTTTTTTCAGTTTTTTTTTAGATAAACGTCGTTTTTTTTTCATGGAAAAGAGATGTGTGGTTGAGGGCATTAAGCCCACCAAATAGGTTGCTCCGTGAAATTTCGTGGGCTCACGGCCAGCCTTCTCTTGCTGAATATCCCCATGATGCATACCCCATCTCGCATTCTCGCTTACACCTTCTCCTGTTCGTGCTTGCTGGGCCGACCCAGAGTCGCTGGGACGGGCTTTGGGAAGCTTCCGCCTGGTTTTTTCCTTCTATTCTTCAGCCCCGCTATCGCTTGGCATGCATATGAAATTATCCCGCAGTTTTCAGCTAAGGCGGATTTCTGACCAGGACATGATGGCAAATGCTATTTTCCGTCCAAACGCGCGTGTTAATAGGCTCTGCTTACGCCGTGCATGCGTTGGTCCGGGCCATATAACATTTATTTATTTTTTACTTTTTTGTCTTTTTTATTTTTTGTTTTCTTTTTCTTTCCTCTTCTCTTTTCTGTTTTCTGAACAGTTTTTGAATTTGAACAGTTTTCAAATGTGAATAATTTTTGAATTTGAATATTTTTCAATGTGAGCAATTTTTGAATTTAAACATTTTTCAATTTTTTTTAATATGAATAGATTTTTATACGAATAGTTTTCGAATTCAAATAGTTTTATATATGAACAATTTTTATTTCGAACATTTTTTTAATTTGAACATGTTTCAAATTTAAATATTTTTCAAATTTGTTTTTCATCAAAACATTTTAAAATTTTAAAATATTTTCAATTTTAAACCTTTTTAAATTTTTAGTAGAACTGAACCTATGTACTAGGAAGGTACTGATCGGATCGGATCGGATAATACTCTCTCCATTTATTTATCATATTTATTTATTGGATTTAGAGAGGAGCGAATAATGGCCGGATGCGGATTTGAATACGGATAGAGCGGAGCGAATAATAGCCGGATGCGGATTTGAATACGGATACACGGAGAAATATTAAATAAATATAAATATAATTTCACCATTGCAAACAATTTAAAAAATATATGTAGACTTACCAGCTGTGGGATCTACGACCTAACAAGCTGACACCTTTTAAGTGAGAATCGTGCCGAACAGATGAAAAGAAAAACCACGGAACATTAGCCACGTACGAAAAGATTGATTTGGGCCTGGCCCACATACAAGAGGCACGCGCGCGTGGAGCCTATTCTCGCGCGCTTAGAGCGTGAAATAGCAGCCCCTGGACATGAGCGAGCAAGACGAGTATATCTAGAATGACCAAAAGAGCAGTCAGGAAATAGTGAATGTTTTTTAGAACCGTGAACATTTTCAAATCCGTGAATATTTTCAAATCCATGAACTTTCTAAAACTTTGTGAAAAACTTCAAATTTACGAATAATTTTGAAATCAGAAACACTTTTAAATTCAGCATTAGAAGTGGCTCGAAACTAATTGAGAAATTGGACTGCCTAAAGTGACAGGGTATATGTGTGGTACAATTTATTTCCTTCCACCCCGTACTAAAGAACACGCATGTTGTGGCCTGTCATGCATACCAACAATAATAGTATAGACTTTAGTGATAGGCATGTCATGCGTGCCAACCATAGTGACATGTACTGACGGCGTATTTTTGGACAAAATGACCGTTTTCCATAACTAATATCACATCTGATCTCTATAGAAAACTATTTTGGAATCTGAATGCTTGGTTCGGCGCCAGTTAGAGTGGAGACGAAAGTACACAGGTCGAGAGTGGAGCCGAAAGTACGCAGGTCGGCGCCGAATGCTACTAGTGCTAAGTCCTTGAGCGCGGGTCTAGAATATTCTAGGTGGCAAGTTTGGCTCCACTTAAATCGGAGCCGAACATATGTAGGTCAACTCCATTATTGGAAAACAGGTCTTCCGTTCGATCTGAATAATATCACCAGTCCTGGCCTACTACGAACCGCGACTAGTGCAAGCACTAGTTCCGGGCTGTGACGCCTCCAACGGCTAGTAATCGCGAGAGCCACTAGTCCCGAGCCGGACTGGACCTCTAGTCCCGGTCCGTAATACAGCCCGGGACTAATAACCTGGAGCAGGCCAGCTGCTCTTTACGGGGACTATTAGTCCTGGGTCGTATCACGGTCCGGGACTAGTTGTCCCTGAGTATATATACAACTTCGTGTCCACCTGCCTTAGCCATATGGTGGCCATTTTACTCAAAGAAGCAAGCCTAGTTTATGCCATTTTTTTCTCAAGATTTGTCAAGATTTAGTTTGTAACCCCTAAATCCAAAGTTTTATAAGGTTAGAACTTCATTTTTTCATCTTTTATTGCTACTTTAGCTCTATAATGCTCTAGAAGTATAGAGATATGAATTTGCATGCATGCTCTATAAGTAGAAGTATTTTGATATGTGTAACAAATTTTTATTAGGCACATAGTTACTGAAAATTGAAATGTGTATTTTGGAGCTTCAGAGCTTAGAATGGAATGAGGTTTTCACTGACAGAACAATAATAAAAAACTCCATATTTATCATGTTAATTGTTTTCTCCAATTCACAAATTGGTGCATGTAAATTTTTCAAAATTCAAAATTAATGCTCTAGAAGCTCTTATTATAACTTGTAATAGTTTTATCATGTTGTGTAATGGTTTTTGATATACTTTTAGCAGATGGTCCGGGAATGGATGTACGATACTGACCGACGCTCTAGAGAGTTCTTAATGGCATGCATGAATTCATTCGTGTTGCCGATGCAAACAAGAGCAATGGTTTTGTATTCTATCCATATAGTGGATGTAGGAATTAGAAAGATTAATCTGACTCAAAAACCCTTCACAGCCACATGTTGAAGTCTGGCTTCATGTTCAGTTATAATTGTTGGACCAAGCACGAAGATAGAGGGGTTATAATGGAAGACAGTGAAGAAGAGGAGGAGGATGACAACTATCATGGTTTCCCTGAGTACGGAGATACACTTCCATGAGGATGCTAAAGGGGAGGATGAAGAAGAGACACATGATGGACCCGATGATGATCTTGGTCGGACCATTGCCGATGGACCATTGCCGATGCATGAAGAGACTGTGAAAATGAAAAGGAGAGGGAGAAGTTCAATCACATATTAGAGGATCACAAAAAGTTGTTGTACCCAATTTGCGAAAATGGTCTGAAAAAGCTGGGTAGCACACTGGAATTGCTGCGATGGAAGGCAGAGTGTGCTATACCCGACTCCTCATTTGAAAAGTTGCTGAAAATGATGAAGAATATGCTTCCAAAAGATAACGTATTGCCCGCCAGTACGTACGAAGCAAAGAAGGTTGTGTGCCCTCTAGGTTTAGAGTTTTAGAAGATACATGCATGCCCTAATGACTGCATCTTCTACTGTGGTGAGGAGTACGAGAATTTGGATGCATGCCCGTTATGCACATCACTTCGGTATAAGATCAGACGAGATGAACCTGGTGACGTTGAGGACAAGCCCCCTAGAAAAGGGTTCCTGCCAAGGTGATGTGGTATGCTCCTATAATACCACGGTTGAAACGCTTATTCAGAAACAAAGACACGCCAAGTTGTTGCGATGGCATAAAGAGGAACGTAAGTCAGATGGGATGTTGAGACACCCCGCTGATGGGTCGCAATGGAGAAAAATCGATAGAAAGTACCCAGACTTTGCAGATGACGCAAGGAGTTTAAGGTTTGGTCTAAGTACAGATGGCATGAATCCTTTTGGGGAGCAGAGCTCCAGTCACAGCACCTAGCCCGTGACTCTATGCATTTATAACCTTCCTCCTTGGTTGTGCATGAAGCAGAAGTTCATTATGATGCCAGTGTTGATCCAAGGTCCGAAGCAACCTGAAAACGACATTGATGTGTACCTAAGGCCATTAGTTGAAGAACTTTTATAGTTGTGGCACGAACCCGGCATACGCGTGTGGGATAAGCACAAGCAGGAAGAATTTGACCTCTGAGCATTGCTTTTCGTAATAACCAATGATTGGTCTGCTCTTAGTAACCTTTCAGGACAGTTAAACAAGGGATACGATGCATGCACTGTAACTACCTCGGTGAATTACGCTCTTGGTTACAAGCCTGGATGACTGGAAATGGTTAAAATAGTACGGTGGGGCCAAATGCCACTCACAGGTAGACCTTTCGGCCGTCCTAACCATTTCCAAACATCGGGACAAGAACGAGCGGCGTAATCGGCAGGCGAAGGGATCAACTACATACACAAATGAGTATGTATGCAAGCCACCATACAACAGTCCTCAGAGCCATTCCATCTAAAAGAAATAGAAATATTGCAACGCCATACGGCAAGATCCAAATATCCTAGATAGATATAATAGTTTAGGATATCTCCTCATACATCAAACATCATAGTATCAGGCGGAAGCGGAAAACAAGATCCGAGTACGGATAAGAAGCAAATCGGCATAAGATGCCCATAAATAAACACATCCCGCCCACAGATCTCACGGATCCCCGTTCCCGGAATCTCTACACCGAGTGATCGTTGCCCACATCGTTCGTATCCTCCACCCAGTATCCATCTTGCGAGTTTACCTGTTCAACTGAATCAAACAATTTATCGTGTGAGACCCTAGGGGTACTCAGCAAGTCTTTATGCCTCAAAAGGGGACACAACCTGGGGTGACGCAATTGCAGCAAAAGATAATACCTAATAATTCTGGGGATACTCGCTAACCATCCGCATAACCAAAGATAGACGGATGTCCGTAAATTAATAACCACAGTTATAACAGTAATATTAACAGATCCATCCTCCTCCTCGCTTACCAACGAGGAAGCGGACGAACAGCCCCCCATCCGTTGGCAGTTTTATTATCCATTCCATGAGTGTTGCACTATTTACTAGTCAGGTACTTAGTCAAATTAAAAGCGGTACTTTAGTTATACTTGTCTATGATCGAGAAACTGTGCTCCAAGTCGTCCATAACCGCGGACACGACTTTCAGAAAGATTTACCCTGCAGGGGTGCACGAATAGCAACACACACTCGATCAACCTCGGAAAAACCAAATCAAAACCCAACGAGGCATTCACGACAAAGCGATTACAGGATTCAGAAATGTTTCAGGGGGCCACCCCACTAAGCTACCCGCAACGAAGTTGGCCGGCTCCGAAACGGACCCAGGGTTTGTGTGGACGGCGGTAAACGACTGGGAACCCGAAAATGTGACTGGGCTTGTCGATACAGCGAAAACGTGTCACGGCCCTAAACAGTACAGGTGCTCCACGCACAATCTTAAATAAAGCAGTAAAGCATGGCATAAGTACAGGATAGTAATAAAGCCCCAAACTACTTTGTGGCCCCAAGAAATAAGAATGAATCAAGCTCTGGCTCAGGGGGGTTCATAAGGCCTCCCGGATGTGGATAGTGCGAATAGTCAAGGAACAGGAATCAAGTACTCGGGGTCCTACGGGACACAAGTGAGCATGAAGAACCAAATAGCAGATATTGCCCATCGGTGCCACTGTCATTAGTTATCCCATTACTACTCAGGTTAAGTTGTTTAGGTACCTCGTTATCCATCAGACACTCACATACCCTACACATGCTGTTCTACGACCCGCATGGCTCAAACAACTCCTGTAGTAATGGCTCATGGGATGGAGGAACAAGCTTCGGTGGGGTTTAAATGTAAAGGCTATGCAGTACTTGGGATTCAGTTTAATGCAATCGCGACTCAATGATGCAAGAATAAGATAGAGGCAATAGGTACTATATGTATGCAAGCATGTGGTAGTGCTTGCCTGGCAGCTCAGTTGAAGCGAGGGACGGATCTGGGTAGTGCTCCTGGGTTTCTTGATATATCCCCTGCTCAGCGTCTATTCGAAGAAGAACCAAACAAACAAGGGCCAACATAAATAGAGTGCACAAGCATATGAATTAAAATGCGACATGCAAACAATCATGCCATGATTAATGATGCACAATTTGCATGGCAATAAAGTAGCATGGCATGGGTGAGGTGAGGAATACAAGAATAAAGCATTTTATGGAGTTTTAGTCACCTTTTATCCTCAAATAAGTTGTTGTATACTTTATATTTATATGATGCATGCTGCAATTCAGAACATGGAATGCATAGACAGAAAGGTCTCGTCGAGCTGATCATTTTAGACATATTATTTGTCAAATTCGGAGTTATAAAACAAAAGTTATTAATTAATTAAGGCAAAGGGCATTTTATTTGTAATTTTAATCAACTCGAAATTTTAAAGTGCTCAAACATTATTTTGAATGGCATATTTGAAATCCTCACATTTTTCTGATTTCAAAACATATATTACATGTTTAATTTGGAATTATATTTCACAAGTTATTTCAAAACAGATTTGAATTTGAATTTAAACCAAATTTGAAAAGGTTTTAATTAAACAGCAAGCAGAAACCATTTTGTACTCACACAGATCTAGCCACAGACACCGCCAAGTGGGTCCGGGCTGATCTGGCGGTAACAGGCGCACCGAAGGGTTTTCTGTACCGCGGCCTTAGCTAGCCCAGGTCG
This sequence comes from Avena sativa, assembly GCA_916181665.1. Classification (NCBI taxonomy): domain Eukaryota; kingdom Viridiplantae; phylum Streptophyta; class Magnoliopsida; order Poales; family Poaceae; genus Avena; species Avena sativa. Next base: position 36,321,722 of record OV702286.1, on the reverse strand, counting down.
CTGACCGGTGGGTCCGTCGGTGGGGCTGGGCCCACATGACAGCGAGAGGGGAGGGTCAGCCACGTGTCGCGGCGAAGGGAGCACGGGTTGAGGCTGGAAGAACTAGGGGGCTTAATTGCAAAACGGACGGAGAGGCTGACGGGTGGGGCTCGGTGTACCGCGGGTTGAGGCGAAAAATAAAAAGGAGGGGCTATTTGCAAACGACCACCGACCCGTACTGTTGTTCTTCTCTCTCTGACCCGCGGTCAGTTTCGGGCGCGACAGCGGAGCGCGGCGCGCGGGGAACTCGATCCGGGACCTGGGGCTCGCGCGCGGAGGCGGTAACCAAAGCGGCGGTTGAGGGTTGGTGACAGCAAGGTGGATGGGGGCTAGATATGCCGTCTGCGAGGCGCTACGCCGAGTGAACGCAGCGACCGCCGGCATGCAGAGGGTGTTTGGTGTATGGTCCAGCGCGGCCAGACAACGACAGCGAAAAGGGGGGTGTCTGGGAGGTACAGGGGCTCACCGCGGGCTCGACGGAGGGCTCGGATCGAGGCAGGGAGCTGCGGAGCGGCGAGGTTGCAGACGACCCAGAGCTAGGGTTTTGCGGCGGAGCGGCGAGGGTTCTCTCCGGTGAGCTGGGCCTTCTCCTCCTTACTGGCACGTACGGGGCGACGCAGAGGATGGTCCTCGTCCTTCCTCGACAACCACAGCTCCTCGCCACCGGCTGCAAGAGGGGGGGACGGTGGAGACCGACGGGTCGCCGGCCGGTGGAGAGAAAGGTAGAGTGGGAGGAGAGATGGTTGTGGCGCGAGGCCAGGGGTGGTTTGGTAAGGTAGAGGAAGGAGGGGAAGGGATAAGGGCGAGCCCAGAGGGAGGTGATGCCGTGGGGGACGCGGTGGTGGAAAAAGGTGGCTCGGCCACCTTTCCACCTCGCCCTCACGTGCTCGTCGTGGAGGGTCAGCAGAGGGGCTGCCAGTGGGCCTAGGCGAGAGGAGGGACCGGCTCGGAGCTGGGGTCGTCGGGTGGGGCTGCTGTGGCAGGGAGAGAGAGCTAGAGAGAGAGAGAGAGAGAGCTAGGGTAGGAGGGAGTAGGCTCGGGTTAGGGTTTTTGGTTAGGGGTAAGGCTTCGGCCTGGGGTAGGTTAGGGCTGGCAGTGAGGCTGCAGGGTGGGGCCGGCGTGAGGAAGAGAAGAGAGGGAGGGACTAGCTCGGGTTAGGTTAGATGGTGGCCTCGGGTTAGGTCAGATGGGTTAGAGAGAGGGGTGGCTGGGGTGTGGGCCAGGGAGAGAGAGGAGGTCAGGTGGCCCTCATGGTAGAGAGAGGAGAGAGGAGAGAGGGGGGCTTAGGGTTTTAGATTCTTGCATGCATCAAGCTAGATCATACAAGAATGGGTGGAAGTGGTGTAGGGTTTTAGCAAGCTCAAACAAGATCAAACAAAAAGGAGTGGTAGAGAGGGATAGAGGTGATGGATGGATATGGCCCCATAAAGAGAAAACCCATCTAAACCAAGAGAGAAACAAATGGCTAAAGGTGGTGGTACTCTTGCATGGCTCATGCAAAAAAATAGTAAATGCCCTGATTAAATTCTTGTGAAAACAATAATAATAGTATGGCATTATACTTATGCATTCCCAAGCAGTGGAATAAAGGCCAAGCAAAATAATTGATAGATTTAGATCCACCCCACCCACATGAGCTAGATTAAAAACAAAAGAAGAAGGAAAACAAGCTCATGGATAATGGGATGGTGGAATTCTAAGGTGGTGACAAAGAGAGGTTGTGGAATTGGAATAAAAGATATGCCCCCAACTCAACTTGGGCATTAAACAATATATCAATAACCAAATACAATATCAAGAGGCAAATACAATTAATAATGCATATGAGAGAAGAACCAAAGAAAGAGGGTTTTAAATGATGCTCAAATGCAAGGTGGCATGATGACATGAGCATGATATAATTATGATGCAACAATTATATATAGGAAGTAGCATATATATAGACTAGGCTAGTAGCATTGCAATTGTTAGACAATTGGGATGCTACAACTCTCCCCCACTAAACAAGAATCTCGCCCCGAGATTCCTAGGAAAAGGGAAACAACACAAGGAGAGGCGGTTGTTCGGGACGAAGGTGACCCTCATGTTCCCAAGTTGATGAACAACGGAATGGTGCGCCCACTACACCTTGCAAAACTTGCTAGACTTGTTGCGAGTCTTGCGTTTTGCTTGAGAAACAACGGGTTAGAAGAGTTGAAGGATTGTCGTGAGGCAAGAAGGTAGGATGAACATAGCTCCGGTTTTCTCAAGAAACATGATAAAAGAATAGAACCACTTGTGAAAGAAAGGGCAAGATGATGTATCATGGATAAAGAAAGACACACCGTTAAGATTAAAGATTTACTGATACGAGAGAGGATGAATCTTTATCTCGCCGGAAGAAAAAGAGCTAGATTGGAGAGGTTTTGAACCACTATGACAATAGCATCGTATCTTCTCTCGGATTTGAGAAATGAAGTTCGAAAACAATATTGCCTTCAAACAATAGAGTCCCTTGATATCAACAGAAAGATTTAGTTAGACATCGTCGGATTAGATTCTTCTTGCGCCGGTAAGACCCAAAGGATCACGCAATTGAGGTGCGCGGATAAAACTTCCAGAGACGGATGTGAAGCCAGATCATGGTGGAATCCCGAGAAGCAAAGAATATGGAGGATCTGGAGTTTATTGTAGATATACTTATTGCTTTCTTTAGCCTTGAGGCTAACGCAATAGATTTGCGGTGATGGCATCAACCATAATTGGCTTTACCACAGAAAAAGAATTGATGAAACAAAGAGAGATAGTTTCCTTTCATTTTGTTTGGGGATGCCGAGCATCGGTAGAAAGACGAAAGACGAGGAACGAAAGGAGTTTGCGTCTGTTTCCACCAGATAATTGAAGATTTTGCTGCATCTAGAATAGACAGACCACCAACAAGAGATTATTGATTACTTTCTTCGAGAGAGCACTCCGGAAAACAAGGACGGAAGTAAAAGTATCGAGGGATAAAGGCCACTTCTAACTTCCGTGGAATGAGTGAAATCACATTAATTCACCAATTCAATGTACAAGAGCGAATGATAAGAGTAATGGTATGGTAGCTACTCCATCCCGCACTCAAAGCATTACTCCGCACATGAATAAGAAAACCATGCAACCCAACTACCGAAACAGACTGAAGGTATTGACAAAAACTCATGGAACTTCGTTAGAAAACAAGGATAGATGCAAACGATTCGCCGGATTCATAGATAGATAAAGATGATGATGTTGTCGTCATGTCTGAAGTACCAAGCCACCAGAAAGATATGAGGGAAGATTACAGAAAACAACTACAAGATTCAACAGCTACAGAAAAGATAGCACCAACTTGAACGGAAGGAATACAAGATCTAGAAGGTCTCCATGGCCTCCGGTGGATTGAGCATAGACGATAGAGCGAGAGGGTTTCAAGAGATTACTTGAGGAGACTGAGGTGAAAGAACTCCATGTTCTTCTTGAAATGATTAAGGGAGATTTAGCAGTTTTGAGGAAATCTACGGCTGAACGACGATGATAACTCGCCAACAAGGAAACTCCGGGTTTGATTGAAGATGGAGGATGGAATTAACAATGAACTTGCTGATTCCAGAATTGAAGCGATCTATTTAGCAGAAGGACGTGGCCAAGATAGGTGACTTCAAAAAGTCAGAATTCTCACTTTGAGACTCTGCACACAGGCAGTGCTCACGAAGCTTGAGAGAAAAAGACACAGATGATCTTCCATGTCCTTCCATTGATATCGAATAGGCAAGCATATTATCAACATATACCACCATGGATTAACAGGATATTCCCAGAATATCAAGTTCAAGAGGCGGAAGAAACGAACAAATGCTCGAAACACTTTCTGAGCTCAACGCTCTTTGAAAGATCAACGTTACGAGTAAGGATTCCTGTTGAAGAAGATGCGCTGGCAGAATAGGTTATCTGGTCCTTCGGAAGAAAAAGAGATGTCACCTGGTTCACATTGTCGATTGGATCACCGGTTACAAAGATAAAGAGATCTTGGATAAGAACCGATGATAGCTCATACCTTAAGCAAAGCTATCAGAGACGAAAATATGCAATTCCCTCGTCTCAAAGAGAATTTTGGAGATATGGAGTTCAAAAAGATGTGCAGCATGATGGACAGATGATAGACCGCCGTAGTGCCTTGAGAAACTCCGGATTGCCAAAGATGCTTGAATATGCACAGATATGATCACGGTGTACTCAAAATCACAGGAGATAACCGTCACCATTTGGAGGATAGAGTTGATAGCATTTTCCATATTCCACTCATGATAAGTGTCATATAGCTATGCCGAGAACCAAATTACAATCACCAGCACCGGCTCGACACATGTTATGTAATTAGCCCAAGAGAATTGGAGATGAAATGAAACTCTAGGATTAAGCGCCGGTGACAAAAGAATGAGTTAGCATGGACATGCTGATAAAAGGGAGATAGATAATGTTTCACACACGACTGAAAAGGAGTGTGGAAGCACAGATGTATCAAAGAAAATTTTTCCGCATTTTCGGCATTAAAATACCAATAGATGCGCAAAATCACTTATCAGGTAGAGATTAGCAACTCCACATTCTGTGAAAGCATGCTGGAAGGAAGAACACCCTTAAGAAGATGGCACCGGTTAACAAGGAGTCGGATAGATCGTGCCGGTTTTCCAAAAGCCAGTCAGTATGGAATGTACCAACAGTTGATAACCAAAGGCAGATTGTGATAACAAATTGGATGCAACAGATAGACAAGGAATTACACACACACACAGTTTCTATGGTACTACGGAAACCCAGAACACGTGAATCCTAGTTTGAATTTTAAGAAGAGGATTGAAAACGTTACACTTCCTTACCAGAAAAGGGTGGGTGGGTGGGTAAGAAGAAAAGTGGAAGCAGTCCTACTCTCACGTTTTGTTTTTCCCTAGTATACATAGCTACCAAAAATATTTGCTAGACTGACAACGACCATTTGGCTGAGACCCTGAAGGGCGGGATGGCTCTGATGCCAATTGTAACTACCTCGGTGAGTTACGCTCTTGGTTACAAGCCTGGATGACTGGAAATGGTTAAAATAGTACGGTGGGGCCAAATGCCACTCACAGGTAGACCTTTCGGCCGTCCTAACCATTTCCAAACATCGGGACAAGAACGAGCGGCGTAATCGGCAGGCGAAGGGATCAACTACATACACAAATGAGTATGTATGCAAGCCACCATACAACAGTCCTCAGAGCCATTCCATCTAAAAGAAATAGAAATATTGCAACGCCATACGGCAAGATCCAAATATCCTAGATAGATATAATAGTTTAGGATATCTCCTCATACATCAAACATCAGAGTATCAGGCGGAAGCGGAAAACAAGATCCGAGTACGAATAAGAAGCAAATCGGCATAAGATGCCCATAAATAAACACATCCCGCCCACAGATCTCACGGATCCCCGTTCCCGGAATCTCTACACCGAGTGATTGTTGCCCACATCGTTCGTCTCCTCCACCTAGTATCCATCTTGCGAGTTTACCTGTTCAACTGAATCAAACAATTTATCGTGTGAGACCCTAGGGGTACTAGCAAGTCTTTATGCCTCAAAAGGGGACACAACCTGGGGTGGCGCAATTGCAGCAAAAGATAATACCTAACAATTCTAGGGATACTCGCTAACCATCCGCCTAACCAAAGATAGACGGATGTCCGTAAATTAATAACCACAGTTATAACAGTAATATTAACAGATCCATCCTCCTCCTCGCTTACCAACAAGGAAGCGGACGAACAGCCCCCCATCCGTTGGCAGTTTTATTATACATTCCATGAGTGTTGCACTATTTACTAGTCAGGTACTTAGTCAAATTAAAAGCGGTACTTTAGTTATACTTGTCTATGATCGAGAAACTGTGCTCCAAGTCATCCATAACCGCGGACACGGCTTTCAGAAAGATTTACCCTGCAAGGGTGCACGAATAGCAACACACACTCGATCAACCTCGGAAAAACCAAATCAAAACCCAACGAGGCATTCACGACAAAGCGATCACAAGATTCAGAAATGTTTCAGGGGGCCACCCCACTAAGCTACCCGCAACGAAGTTGGCCGGCTCCGAAACGAACCCAGGGTTTGTGTGGACGGCGGTAAACGACTGGGAACCCGAAAATGTGACTGGGCTTGTCGATACAGCGAAAACGTGTCACGGCCCTAAACAGTACAGGTGCTCCACGCACAATCTTAAATAAAGCAGTAAAGCATGGCATAAGTACAGGATAGTAATAAAGCCCCAAACTACTTTGTGGCCCCAAGAAATAAGAATGAATCAAGCTCTGGCTCAGGGGGGTTCATAAGGCCTCCCGGATGTGGATAGTGCGAATAGTCAAGGAACAGGAATCAAGTACTCGGGGTCCTACGGGACACAAGTGAGCATGAAGAACCAAATAGCAGATATTGCCCACCGGTGCCACTGTCATTAGTTATCCCATTACTACTCAGGTTAAGTTGTTTAGGTACCTCGTTATCCATCAGACACTCACATACCCTACACATGTTGTTCTACGACCCGCATGGCTCAAACAACTCCTGTAGTAATGGCTCATGGGATGGAGGAACAAGCTTCGGTGGGGTTTAAATGTAAAGGCTATGTAGTACTTGGGATTCAGTTTAATGCAATCGCGACTCAATGATGCAAGAATAAGATAGAGGCAATAGGTACTATATGTATGCAAGCATGTGGTAGTGCTTGCCTGGCAGCTCAGTTGAAGCGAGGGACGGATCTGGGTAGTGCTCCTGGGTTTCTTGATATATCCCCTGCTCAGCGTCTATTCGAAGAAGAACCAAACAAACAAGGGCCAACATAAATAGAGTGCACAAGCATATGAATTAAAATGCAACAAGCAAACAATCATGCCATGATGAATGATGCACAATTTGCATGGCAATAAAGTAGCATGGCATGGGTGAGGTGAGGAATACAAGAATAAAGCATTTTATGGAGTTTTAGTCACCTTTTATCCTCAAATAAGTTGTTGTATACTTTATATTTATATGATGCATGCTGCAATTCAGAACATGGAATGCATAGACAGAAAGGTCTCGTCGAGCTGATCATTTTAGACATATTATTTGTCAAATTCGGAGTTATAAAACAAAAGTTATTAATTAATTAAGGCAAAGGGCATTTTATTTGTAATTTTAATCAACTCGAAATTTTAAAGTGCTCAAACATTATTTTGAATGGCATATTTGAAATCCTCACATTTTTCTGATTTCAAAACATATATTACATGTTTAATTTGGAATTATATTTCACAAGTTATTTTAAAACAGATTGGAATTTGAATTTAAACCAAATTTGAAAAGGTTTTAATTAAACAGCAAGCAGAAACCATTTTGTACTCACACAGATCTAGCCACAGACACCGCCAAGTGGGTCCGGGCTGATCTGGCGGTAACAGGCGCACCGAAGGGTTTTCTGTACCGCGGCCTTAGCTAGCCCAGGTCGCTGACCGGTGGGTCCGTCGGTGGGGCCGGGCCCACATGACAGCGAGAGGGGAGGGTCAGCCACGTGTCGCGGCGAAGGGAGCGTGGGTTGAGGCTGGAAGAACTAGGGGGCTTAATTGCAAAACGGACGGAGAGGCTGACGGGTGGGGCTCGGTGTACCGCGGGTTGAGGCTAAAAATAAAAAGGAGGGGCTATTTGCAAACGACCACCGGCCCGTACTGTTGTTCTTCTCTCTTTGACCCGCGGTCAGTTTCGTGCGCGACAGCGGAGCGCGGCGCGCGGGGAACTCGATCCTGGGACCTTGGGCTCGCGCGCGGAGGCGGTAACCAAAGCGGCGGTTGAGGGTTGGTGACAGCAAGGTGGATGGGGGCTAGATATGCCGTCTGCGAGGCGCTACGCCGAGTGAACGCAGCGACCGCCGGCGCGCAGAGGGTGTTTGGTGTATGGTCCGGCATGGCCAGACAACGACAGCGAAGAGGGGGGTGTCTGGGAGGTACAGGGGCTCACCGCGGGCTCGACGGAGGGCTCGGATCGAGGCAGGGAGCTGCGGAGCGGCGATGTTGCAGACGACCCAGAGCTAGGGTTTTGCGGCGAAGCGGCGAGGGTTCTCTCCGGTGAGCTGGGCCTTCTCCTCCTTACTGGCACGTACGGGGCGACGCAGAGGATGGTCCTCGTCCTTCCTCGACAACCACAGCTCCTCGCCACCGGCTGCAAGAGGAGGGGATGGTGGAGACCGACGGGTCGCCGGCCGGTGGAGAGAAAGGTAGAGGGGGAGGAGAGATGGTTGCGGCGCGAGGCCAGGGGTGGTTTGGTAAGGTAGAGGAAGGAGGGGAAGGGATAAGGGCGAGCCCAGAGGGAGGCGATGCCGTGGGGGACGCGGTGGTGGAAAAAGGTGGCTCGGCCACCTTTCCACCTCGCCCTCACGTGCTCGTCGTGGAGGGTCAGCAGAGGGGCTGCCAGTGGGCCTAGGCGAGAGGAGGGACCGGCTCGGAGCTGGGGTCGTCGGGTGGGGCTGCTGTGGCAGGGAGAGAGAGCTAGAGAGATAGAGAGAGAGCTAGGGTAGGAGGGAGTAGGCTCGGGTTAGGGTTTTTGGTTAGGGGTAAGGCTTCGGCCTGGGGTAGGTTAGGGCTGGCAGTGAGGCTGCAGGGTGGGGCCGGCGTGAGGAAGAGAAGAGAGGGAGGGACTAGCTCGGGTTAGGTTAGATGGTGGCCTCGGGTTAGGTCAGATGGGTTAGAGAGAGGGGTGGCTGGGGTGTGGGCCAGGGAGAGAGAGGAGGTCAGGTGGCCCTCATGGTAGAGAGAGGAGAGATGAGAGAGGGGGGGCTTAGGGTTTTAGATTCTTGCATGCATCAAGCTAGATCATACAAGAATGGGTGGAAGTGGTGTAGGGTTTTAGCAAGCTCAAACAAGATCAAACAAAAAGGAGTGGTAGAGAGGGATAGAGGTGATGGATGGATATGGCCCCATAAAGAGAAAACCCATCTAAACCAAGAGAGAAACAAATGGCTAAAGGTGGTGGTACTCTTGCATGGCTCATGCAAAAAAAATAGTAAATGCCCTGATTTAATTCTTGTGAAAACAATAATAATAGCATGGCATTATACTTATGCATTCCCAAGCAGTGGAATAAAGGCCAAGCAAAAGAATTGATAGATTTAGATCCACCCCACACACATGAGCTAGATTAAAAACAAAATAAGAAGGAAAACAAGCTCATGGATAATGGGATGGTGGAATTCTAAGGTGGTGACAAAGAGAGGTTGTGGAATTGGAATAAAAGATATGCCCCCAACTCAACTTGGGCATTAAACAATATATCAATAACCAAATACAATATCAAGAGGCAAATACAATTAATAATGCATATGAGAGAAGAACCAAAGAAAGAGGGTTTTATATGATGCTCAAATGCAAGGTGGCATGATGACATGAGCATGATATAATTATGATGCAACAATTATATATAGGAAGTAGCATATAAATAGACTAGGCTAGTAGCATTGCAATTGTTAGACAATTGGGATGCTACATGCACACACTGTTTAAATGAGACTGAAAGTATATATTTGGAACATTGTAGAAGAATGTGTACAATGATCATCGTCGATTTGTTTTGGCCAAGCACCCCTTAAGAAAGAAAGGCAATCATTTCAACGGTCTGGCATGTCACCAGACGAAGCCTAAGGAGCGTACTGGTGCTGATATATTTGATATGGTTAAAGATTTGGATCAAATAGTAACCTTTTGAAAGGGTCCTGGCGGAAAATCTGTTCTGAAGGACGCTGACGGACAAGCACCCATGTGGAAGAAGAAATCTATATTTTGGGAGCTACCATATTAGAAATTCTTAGAGGTCCGCTCTGCAATCAATGTGATGCATGTGACAAAGAATCTTTGTGTGAACTTGCTAGGCTTCTTGGGCGTGTATGGGAAGAAAAAAGATACACCAGAAGCACGAAAGGACCATCAACGTATGAAAGACCCAGATGTCCTGCATCCAGAATGGTTTCAAGTTCATGCCAGCTACACTCTTACCAAACAAGAGAAGGAAATATTTTTTGAATGCCTGGGCAGTATTAAGGTCCCGTCTGGCTTCTTGTCAAATATAAAGGGGATAATAAATATGGCAGAAAAAAGTTCCAAAACCTAAAGTCTCATGACTGCCACGTGATTATGACGCAAATGCTCCTGATTGCATTGAGGGAGCTTCTACTGGATAATGTTCGAGTACCCATTGTGAAGCTATGTGCATTCCTCAATGCAATCTCTCAGAAGATAATCAATCCTGAAGATCTACCACGGTTACAGAATGATGTGGTCCAATGTCTTGTCAGTTTTGAGTTGGTGTTCCCACCATCCTTCTTCAATATTATGACGCACCTACTGGTTCACCTAGTCGAAGAGATTTCCATTCTCGGTCTTGTATTTCTACACAATATGTTTCCCTTTGAGAGGTTCATGGGAATCTTAAAGAAATATGTTCATAGCCGTGCTAGGATAGAAGGAAGAATCTCCAAGGGCTATGGAACAAAGGAGGTCATTGAGTTTGGTGTTGACTTTGTTCCGGACCTTAGGACGAGTGGTCTTCCTCAATCATGGTATGAGGGGAGACTGAGTGGAAAGGGTACTCTAGGAAGGAAATCAATAATATGTAGGGACAGACATTCTTACACTGAAGCACATTACACAGTTCTACAAAATTCTATCTTGGCAGCCTCATATATCAAGGAACACAAGAAATTTTACGCTCCAAAAACCCTGGAAAGCATGACTCTTGGATTAGAGATGAACACATGAATAGTTTCGACGGTTGGTTGTAACATCTCATAAAAACAACACTCTTGAAGATCAGATATACTTGTTGTCCAGGTCACCATCTTCGACTATATCGACTTTCCAAGGATACGAGATAAATGGGTATACATTTTACACGATCTCCTAAGATAAAAAAGAGCACCAACCAAAACAGTGGTGTCCGCTTTGATGCAACAGACAACAATGGGTCAAATACCACATATTATGGTTACGTAGACGAGATATGCGAACTTGACTATGGACCTACTTTTAAGGTCCCCTTGTTTTGGTGCAAATGGGTCAAGCTGACATGAGGAGGGGTTGAGGTAGACAAGAAGTACGAAATGACATCGTGGGATCTCAACAATCTTGGGTAATTAGACGAACCATTTGTCCTAGCCAATGATGTGGCTCGGGTTTTCTATGTGAAGGACATGTCTACCAAACCTAGAAAAAAAATAAGCAAAAGAATACATCAGACGATGATCCAAAGCGCCACATAGTTCTTTCATGAAAAAGAAACATCGTGGGAGTGGAGGACAAGACAGACATGTTAGAAGATTGTGATAAGTTTCATGAAATTCCGCCCTTCGCAGTGAAGGATGACCCAAGCATCATGTTAATGAATGAAGATGCTCCATGGATATGGCGGAATCAGAAAGGGACACACGCAAAGAAATGATGTGTAATAATGTAACATTTTATGAATGAAGATGCTCCATGTGCCCATTTTTATGTATTAAACACGGTTATGAATGAAGATGCTCCATGACTGCATAGTGTTGTCTGCAAACCATCTTGAGTCTGTTAGTCCTTTTTTGTGGCTAGACCAGGACTAAAGGGGGGCCTTTAGTCCCAATTCATACTTACCATTAAGATCTGATCTCCAAACGCGCGAGGTCACATATTAGGGAGTGCCTCTATGACCAACTTAAGGGACATGCCGGAGGACTAGGCTCCGGCGGCATATCCCTCAAGCTGGCCATAGTGGTGTCCCTGCTCTCGCACACCATCTTGCAGCTTGTAACTTCTCTAACTAGATCAATACGCCTGTGAGCTTACTAATTTCGCATATTAGGGAGTGCCTCTATGACCAGTTTGTTGGAGATGCCGGAGGACTAGGCTCTTCGACATCTCCCTCAAACTGGCCATAGTGGTGTCCCTGCTCTTGAAGACCATCTTGGAGATCCCTCAAACTGGCTGGGGGACTGGACTCACAAGGATACATATTTATAGTATAAGCAGCTCGGCATAGTGTTGACACTCACGACATAATGTCAACACTCACCCCTATTATTAGTGCTCACTCGTGTTTTGTCCCGGTTGGTGTCTCCAACCGGGACTAAAGGTTCAGCTTTAGTCCCGGTTGGCGACACCATCCGGGACAAGGTACAAGTCGCACGATGACGACCCACAAGTATAGGGGGTGTATCGTAGTACTTTCAATAAATAGGAGTGTCGATCCCAACGAGGAGCAGAAGGTGCTGAACAGTGGTATGGAGCAGGAAATCCCTGTGAATACTTAACAACGGATTTTTAGTGGTTTTGTGATAAGGCAACAAATCAAAGAGCAAGTAATAAAGACAACGAACAAACGGTGCAAGTGGCCCAATCCTTTCTTAGAAAAGGACAAGCCGGTGGAAATACTTATAAGGACCAAACGTTCTCGAGGACACATGGGAATTCTGTCAAGTGCTTTCGCTTCAAATAGCTGAGTACTCTTCTCTGGTGTTGTAAGTGTTGTGTGGGTGAACCTGTGCTAACATACCGACCTTACTTGGACTAATACATACTTGTGATTAAACCCCCTGCAAACATCCGTAACTACATGAAAGTAATTAAGATATAAATTTAACCACAACCTTAAACTCTGAGATCCTACACTCTCTTGTGCAAAGGTGTCCTAATGGGGGTTCAGGTTTCTGTCACTCCGGCAACCCCACAATTAGTATTCAAATACACAATGCATCCCCCTAGGCCCATAAATGGTGAAGTATCATGTAGTCGATGTTCACATGACACCACTACAAGAATAGCACCACAACTTAAATACTAAACCATTGAATAATAACTCAACACAAATCCACTACTAACAACATGACTTCTCCCATGTCCTCAAGAACACAACGAACTACTCACAAGACATCATATGGATCAAGATCAAAGATGATATGGTAATGGATAACAATCTGAACATAAACAATAATCCAATGGTTCCACTCACAAGCATCAACTACAATACTAATTAACACCGGGAAGGTTTCCCCTAAGAACTAAAGAAATATCCAACACAATTGTTATAGCGGGACAGAGTGGTGATGGTGGAGATGATGGTGTGGATGATGATGATGATCACGATGAAGCCTAGCTTGATGATGGTGTCGATGGCGACGGTCTCCCCTCTCCGGAAAGGAATTCCCCTGGCAGAAATTTGTCTGCCGAAGATCTCTCTCTCTCTCTCTCTCGGTGTTTTCTGCCCCCAGAGGCGGCGGAAATCTATCTGTGGTCGCCCCCTGGCCTTAGGGTTTCGTAGGGAAGATATAGGCGAAGGGGCAGAGTCGGGAGCCGGGCAGGTGGGCCACACTTGACCCACGCCTAGGGGGTGTGGGCCCCCTGCGGCCCTGTTGGAGATATGCCCAAGAGGCAATAATAAAGTGGTTATTATCATATCTTCACACTTATGATAAATGTTTACATACCATGCTATAATTGTATTAACCGGAAACATTAATACTTGTGTGATTTGTAAACTAAAATAAGAGTCCCTAGTAAAGCCTCTTGTTAAACTAGCTTGTTGGTTAATATATGATCATTGTTTCCTGATCATGAACATAGAGATGTTATTAACAACAGGGTCATATCATTAGGAGAATGATGTGATGGACATACTCCTATAGATAAGCGTAGCATAAAGATCAAGTCATTTCAATAGTTCAATTGCTATATGCTTTCTGATACATAGTAACCTAATTCCTTCGACCATGAGATCATGCATATTGCCTTTACTGGATGGATGCTTTGATGTCATCAAACACCACACCGTAACAGGGTGGCTATAAAAGTGGCATTGGGTGTTCAGAAAGTATTGGTTGAAAACACATGGATCAAGAGTGGGATTTGTCCATCCACATGACGGATAGATATTCTCTGGGCCCTCTCGGTGAAATGTCATCCAATTAGCTTGCAAGCATGTGACTTGGTCACAAGGGATCACATATCACAGGAACGAGAAAAGAGTACTTATCAGTAACGAGGTTGAACTAGGTATACAGAGATACCGACGATCATAACCTCGGATAAGTAACATATCGTGAGACAAAGGGAAATTGGTATCATATGTAAGTGGTTCATTCGATCGCAAAGTAATCGTAGAAATATGTGGGAGCCATATGAATTTCCAGATTCCTCTATTGGTTATTGTTCGGAGAAGTGTCTCGATCATGTCCGCATAATTCACGAACCGTAGGGAGACACACTTAAGGATTCGACGTTGTTTGAGTAGTTATGGTATTATGAGAAAGAGACCGAATGTTGTTCGGAGTCTCGGATGGGATCCGGGATATCACGAGGAGATCCGGAATGGTCCGGAGAATAAGATTCATATAAGGAAAGTCCCATTTCGGAGTTGGGGAATGGTTCCGGTGTTTTCATCGGGAACATTCCAGAAAGTCCCGGAATGTCCGGCACTCCGGGGGGGAAGGGGTACATGAATGTGTCATTGCAAGTTGGAATGATTGCATCATGTGCTAAGTGTTCTTGCTGTCCCAAATAAAGGATTAAATTGAATCCTAAATTGAAAAAGTCAAACGGCTAGTTTGAAAGTCAAACGGCAAGTTTTGGGAAGTGGGAAAGGAGGAGGAGGTGGAGACCGACTTGGGGGAGGAGTCCCCTTGGCCGGCGCGCCTCCCAAGGCCGACTTGGGGAGGGACTCCTCCCCTTGGCAGCCGGCCCTCCCACCTATAAAAGCAAGGGCAAGGCCTCCCCTTTGACACACACAAGTTTCCTATCCTCTAAACTAAACCCTAGATCTAGACCCCGGTTTAGAGCTATTCGGTTTAGAGCCTTCTAATTGGTTTAGAGCCCTCTAATTGGTGTGTCTAATTACTAGACCACTAATAGCCTCTCTCATAAGCTCCACCATACTCGCACCGGCTTAAGGCGAAGCCCTGCGGGATTTCCCCTCTACCTCCGGTACCACGCCGTTGTGCTGCCGGAATCGCGAGGAGAGTGCTACAACCTCCGCTGCCTGCTGGAACAAGGGAGAGGAAGGTCTTCGTCGAGTACCGAACGTGTGACCGACTACGGGAGCGCTGCCGGAACGTGGCGCTGGAAGGATCGTCTACGCGATCTTGAGATCGGAAAGAGTACGACTACATCACCCACGAGAATCTGCTCTCGTTAACCACTTTGGAATCTTCGAGGGTGAGTTATTCCATCGACTCGTTGCTGCAATCTAGTAGATAGATCTTGGCTTGTTTGTTTGTATGCGATAGAAAATTTTTGTTTTCCATGCTACGAACCCCTACAGTGGTATCAGAGCCGTGTCTATATGTAGATCTGTTGCACGAGTAGAACACAATGGTCATTGTGGGCGTTGATGCTTTTATTGTAGATTGCTTTTTGTGTACTTTGCATCTTGCGGTATGTTGGGATGAAGCGGCCCGGGCTAACCTTACATGACATCGTTCATGAGACTTGCTCCACGCTTGACATGCAACTTGTATTGCATAAGTGGCTTTGCGGGTGCCTGTTTCTCCTAGCATAGTTAAGATCCAATTTACAACGGGTAATCAACAATGCTAGTATCAATGTTGTGGTTCTTGTTCGTAAGTTAGAACGACACTTATTGAAAGCCCCAAACCACGTAAAATATGCAAAGAAAGTAGAGGCGTCTAACTTTGTTTTGCAGGGGTGTGCAGTGATGTGATATGGCCATGATTGTGATTATATTTGATGTATGCAATGTTCCTTATTGTAAGTTGGCAACCGGCAGGAGCCATATGGTTGTCTTTAATTTATGTTAAGACCCGCGTGTCTATTCAAAGTAGTTGTAATAGTTGAAGCTGGTGGACGACAACCATGGAGAAGCGTCATTGACCTTGATGCAATGCCGGTGATGATGGAGATCATGTTCGTGCTTGAAGATAGAGATCAGAAGCACAAAGAAGAAAGGCCATATCATATCACATATTATGAATTGCATGTGATGTTAATCCTTTATGCATCTTGTATTGCTTAGTAGACGACGGTAGCATTATAAGATGATCCCTCATGCACATAAATTTCAAGTTCTAAAGTGTTCACCCTTAGTATGCACCGTTGCCAAAGCTTGCTGCTTCGAAGCACCACGTGATGATCGGGTGTCTTTGATTCCGCGGGTGACTACAACGTAAGCAAGCCAGATTTGCTTATGCGGAAGCTAAGGTTTGATCTTGACGAGCCTAGCATGTACAGACATGGCCTCAGGAACACGGATCGCCGAAAGGTAAAGCATGAGTCATATAGTAGATATGATGAACATGTTGATTGTTCGCCATTGAAGCTACATCAACTCTCGTGATGATCGGTTTTGATGTGGTGGATTTGGTTCGTGTGATCACTAAAACAATGTGAGGGATATTGTTTTGAGTGGGAGTTCACCTAGATTAATTCAATTATTAATTAGAACTCAATTTATCATAAACTAAATCAAAGTGAATTTGCATAGTTGTTGTAGTCATTGGCATCCGTTTACCACCTTGCGATTAGTTATAATTGAGATGATAGAACTATAGAATTCTGGTTAGTTACTTTACGAACTGGTATCGTATTGTTTTGAAGTGTTAATCTAAAGTTTAAAAGTCCTATTGCAAACTTTCAGTAAGTTCCGGTTACTCCATGAAGTTTAATAATTGGTATTAAAACAAGAGTAACAATTCCAAGTGTTAGTATATAAGTATCATGTTTGTATCCATGATTCTTGATATTCAAAGGATTCCCTTAATATCAAGATTATCTAGGATCTGAAAGAGTTGTTTCAGAAACCATGATGTGTGGAAGATATTGTGATATCTGAAACGAAGTTTTGGTTGCAACATGATAGAGTATAATATGGCAAAAGTCATGTTCTCATATTTGATGAGAATTTGCAAAAGGGTTGGAGACACTTGTTGTCCTAATCCTCCAAAAGGTTTTGGTTAGCAACATTATACTCATAATTCATCGTTATAAGCTAAAAGTAGCTTGATCATGGACGATTCCATGATAAGGGTGAATATTTGATGTAGGTAAAATGTTTACTACACCAAGAGATTACTAAAGAAAGGAATTTGAAAGAACACCAAATATTTGATGATGGTGATCTACTTCAAAGTGCAAGTCCAAAGACATTGGTATTTAATTATACACGCTTTGGACTAGATGTCATATGTATGACTCCACTATTGATGTTGATAGATTCTTTCAAACTGAAAAGGAAATACTGAAAGAGAATCTCATAAATATATGGCAGAAAAGAAAAGACTAGAATCGTTCAGTTTAAGTATATAGATGATATACATGTTATGGCTATATTCTTTGCTTGTTAAACAATGTGGTTCTTAAGTATTTGATACTGAATTTGTTGGTGTGAATCGTCATACGAAACAACACAATTCATGAACTACAATGGCCTAAGTAACTAGCAAAAGAATATGTGATGATGTTCATCGAGAACAAAATAAAGGGTTATTGTGTTGCTTGTTAAACATCAAAGCTTGCCTTCAAAGATTTGTTTTATCAGGTATTATGAGAACAAAAGGATTGTTCAAATAATTGCCGTAATCCATAAAAGATGGATGATTCGCAAATCTCGTTGGAGACATCACATCCATAAAACTAGTGCTAAAAATGTCGAAAGACAAATTGATTGAAAGATCACTTAGGAAGTGACATCGCCGTTTAAATTATATTGGAAAGAAAACATGAAGAAACTCCATGTGGATGGAATTTTGGAGTCTTCTGATTTTTGATCAAATGACGCTTGTGAAACTTTCTTAGAGATAATTAAAACTTCGTTCATAGGCCAAAAGGGAACGAATGACTAGCTTATTGGAACTTGTACATATTGTTGTACGAAGTCCGTTATGTGTAGTCAAGAGCGATGGATTTCAACTTCATATGCTTTCTCCGAAAATTTGAGTGAATATATGAATATTTACTTAATAAGGATGAAGTATGAAACATTTGAAAAGTTCAAAGACTTTCAAGATGAAGTGCAAAATCATTGTAACAAGAATATAAACAGTTTATGATAAAGATCATAAAGGAAGATATTTGAGTTACAAGTTTAGCATAATACCTAAGATTTAAGGAATCGTTCCGTGGATTTGCATTTTCCCGAAACACCATAAGAGTATGGAGCGTTCGAGATATGTAATTAAACCTTGTTTGACATGGTAAGATCGAAAGGTGTAATTCATAAAACTGCCATTGTATTTTAAAGATTAAAAGC
Organism: Avena sativa; assembly: GCA_916181665.1. Lineage (NCBI taxonomy): Eukaryota > Viridiplantae > Streptophyta > Magnoliopsida > Poales > Poaceae > Avena > Avena sativa. Next base: position 36,303,399 of record OV702286.1, on the reverse strand, counting down.
TTTAGAGATTACCGTTTTTCCACTGAAAAGAGCTCCATCATAATCCGTTGAAATGACACCATATAAGGTTATGGTTTGGGATAAAACCCAAGTTGTCCTTTCTTAAACATTGGTATGCTATGCATAAGAAAGATGTTTGCAACCAAAGTCGGATGAACCTGTCTTTGTATGTTATTTCGAATAACTGTTAAGTACTCCTCCATAACATCGGAGACAAAAGTGTTTGTCACTTAAAACGTCAAGTTTCTTTGAGAAGGAATTTTTCGTGAAAAGTTAAGTGGGAGGACAATAGAAACTTTGATAAGGTTAAAAGAACCTTAGCTGTATGTGCAGAGTTGCGCAGCGCCGAAAAGTGTTCCGGAGGCGGCAACAATACTCATGGCTCACGTGCCTCAAAGGTTGTGGTCACGGAGATCTAAGTTCCTATTGAAACAAGTAGATCGGGTAAACAATCAAATACCAAGATTTGAGGGTTGAATCATTATTTGAGAATAATGAACCGACTACATGCAAAGAAGCGATGATGGGCCCTGACTCCGTCAAATGGCTTGAAGCCATATAATCCGTGATAGTTCCATACACGAGAAATCAAGTTTTGAATTTGAAGGACCCTCGAAAAAGGTGTAAGACCTTACAGTTGTGTTTGGATCTATAAAGAAGTAGACATGGATGTTGCACATCTATGAAATGGTCGACATGTTGGGAAAGAGTTCACAAAATGTTCAAAGGTTGACTATGACAAGATTTGATCTTTCATAGTGATATTTAGTCTAGACGGATTAATGTAGCAACCACTACATATAATTTGTTATATGGTAGTTGAATAAACAAAACAAGTTCTTCTAATAGAATCGTTACCTAGGACATGTGCATAACACGGTCCATAGGGTTTTGTTAATTCAAAGGATGCTAAAAGCATATGCAAACTTCAATGGTTAAAGTAAGCATAGCGGAGTTGGAATCTTCACTATGATGAAACTGTTAAAAGAGTTTAATTTCATCGGAGACAATGAAGATGCTTGCATTTGCAAGAAATTAAGTGGGAGCGCTAAGACATGTTTCTAATACAATATGTGGAAGACATATTGTTGATTGGAAATAAATGTATCTTTTATTAACACATATTAAGAATTTCATTCCGATGAAAAGACTTAGGCAAAACCCAAATATTTGGCATCAATAGACGCTAATATGGTTGTGCCAGAAGTACATAGACAAGATATTGAATGAGTTCAATATAGAAACTACAAGAGAGGTTCTTGTCGCACAGAAAGGATTGAATGAGTTCAATGTTGATGATATATTCAAGTGTATTGACATTTGGTAAAGTGAAACAAATAATCAAGTATAGATTGATACTTGATGTATGAAATCACAAAGAGTATTTATATCAATCATACTGTGATATGTACAAATCCAGATATGTCCTATGCTATAAATATTATGAGCATATACCAGAATGATTCATAAGATGATCATTGGACGATAGTAAGGATATTCTTATGATCTTTTGGAAGAACTAAGAGTATATTATTTGTAGAAGTGACAAATAGATGATTAGTTCATTGTAAAAGTACTACATTGATACTAGTTTTGTCACAGAGTACAAATTAAGTTTATCTCAATCTAAATTAAGGGTGGCACAATATAATGGAAAGTGAGTTCCATAATGGATTTGGATGAGTTCCAAAGTTAAGACATTGTGACAGATACTACAACAAAAGGCTAAGTATATGACTGCTATTATAGCAGCAAAAGAAGACATTTGTGTCAAGTAGTTTGTTATCAAACTAGGTGTAGTTCACAGCGGGATAATACTATGAAGATATATTGTGCGACAATATTATCAACATGTTTTAACCCCAAAGAACTAAAGGTCACACCGAAAGACCAAATTATACAAAGCTATCTCATTAGAGAATGAGTGATGCGTAGAGACGCAAAGATATGCAATTACACACGGACCTGGAAGTGTCAGATCCGGAGATCAGTTGACCACTAGCAATCGTGTGCATACAACACCGGAAAGCCATAGGTGTTGAAAACACAAAGGTTTGAAACTAGATTATTGACTCTAGTGCAAGTGGGAGACTGTTGGAGATATGCCCAAGAGGCAATAATAAAGTGGTTATTATCATATCTTCACACTTATGATAAATGTTTACATACCATGCTATAATTGTATTAACCGGAAACATTAATACTTGTGTGATTTGTAAACTAAAATAAGAGTCCCTAGTAAAGCCTCTTGTTAAACTAGCTTGTTGGTTAATATATGATCATTGTTTCCTGATCATGAACATAGAGATGTTATTAACAACAGGGTCATATCATTAGGAGAATGATGTGATGGACATACTCCTATAGATAAGCGTAGCATAAAGATCAAGTCATTTCAATAGTTCAATTGCTATATGCTTTCTGATACATAGTAACCTAATTCCTTCGACCATGAGATCATGCATATTGCCTTTACTGGATGGATGCTTTGATGTCATCAAACACCACACCGTAACAGGGTGGCTATAAAAGTGGCATTGGGTGTTCAGAAAGTATTGGTTGAAAACACATGGATCAAGAGTGGGATTTGTCCATCCACATGACGGATAGATATTCTCTGGGCCCTCTCGGTGAAATGTCATCCAATTAGCTTGCAAGCATGTGACTTGGTCACAAGGGATCACATATCACGGGAACGAGAAAAGAGTACTTATCAGTAACGAGGTTGAACTAGGTATACAGAGATACCGACGATCATAACCTCGGATAAGTAACATATCGTGAGACAAAGGGAAATTGGTATCATATGTAAGTGGTTCATTCGATCGCAAAGTAATCGTAGAAATATGTGGGAGCCATATGAATTTCCAGATTCCTCTATTGGTTATTGTTCGGAGAAGTGTCTCGATCATGTCCGCATAATTCACGAACCGTAGGGAGACACACTTAAGGATTCGACGTTGTTTGAGTAGTTATGGTATTATGAGAAAGAGACCGAATGTTGTTCGGAGTCTCGGATGGGATCCGGGATATCACGAGGAGATCCGGAATGGTCCGGAGAATAAGATTCATATAAGGAAAGTCCCATTTCGGAGTTGGGGAATGGTTCCGGTGTTTTCATCGGGAACATTCCAGAAAGTCCCGGAATGTCCGGCACTCCGGGGGGGAAGGGGTACATGAATGTGTCATTGCAAGTTGGAATGATTGCATCATGTGCTAAGTGTTCTTGCTGTCCCAAATAAAGGATTAAATTGAATCCTAAATTGAAAAAGTCAAACGGCTAGTTTGAAAGTCAAACGGCAAGTTTTGGGAAGTGGGAAAGGAGGAGGAGGTGGAGACCGACTTGGGGGAGGAGTCCCCTTGGCCGGCGCGCCTCCCAAGGCCGACTTGGGGAGGGACTCCTCCCCTTGGCAGCCGGCCCTCCCACCTATAAAAGCAAGGGCAAGGCCTCCCCTTTGACACACACAAGTTTCCTATCCTCTAAACTAAACCCTAGATCTAGACCCCGGTTTAGAGCTATTCGGTTTAGAGCCTTCTAATTGGTTTAGAGCCCTCTAATTGGTGTGTCTAATTACTAGACCACTAATAGCCTCTCTCATAAGCTCCACCATACTCGCACCGGCTTAAGGCGAAGCCCTGCGGGATTTCCCCTCTACCTCCGGTACCACGCCGTTGTGCTGCCGGAATCGCGAGGAGAGTGCTACAACCTCCGCTGCCTGCTGGAACAAGGGAGAGGAAGGTCTTCGTCGAGTACCGAACGTGTGACCGACTACGGGAGCGCTGCCGGAACGTGGCGCTGGAAGGATCGTCTACGCGATCTTGAGATCGGAAAGAGTACGACTACATCACCCACGAGAATCTGCTCTCGTTAACCACTTTGGAATCTTCGAGGGTGAGTTATTCCATCGACTCGTTGCTGCAATCTAGTAGATAGATCTTGGCTTGTTTGTTTGTATGCGATAGAAAATTTTTGTTTTCCATGCTACGAACCCCTACAGGCCCCTCTTTGCTCCTCCTTTTGGCTTCCTCAATCTTATGCAAAAATAATATTTTATTTTTCTGATCTTCGCGAAATTGCACCGAAACGCCTTCTTTTCCATCAGAATCCAGACTCCGGCAGTTCATCCTCCAAGAATCATCCAACATGCATAAACAGATGAAAAGCCATAAGTAATACCTCATAATAAGACATATATCAATGAATAGACGTAAATTATGATATAGAAAGGTGATGCAAATTAGGCGTATCAACTCCCCCTAAGCTTGGACCTTCGCTTGTCCCCAAGCGAAAACTGAGCTCAGTAAACATGTCCACAGGTTTATGGAGTGAAGTGTCGATAGAATAATACGAACAAGAAGCATCACACTTACCATTGCAAAACTCATAGAAGAAAGCAACTCACCATTATATAACTTATCTTGCAACCAATTACATCAGTCACAATAGAGATGCATAAAGATAAATAATAATTGGAATTGGCAAACTCTTGTTCTTGGTCAGAGAACAGCTGGCAAACAGTTTCACAAATAAAGCTTTGTAGAAGTTTTCAAAACAGGAGCACTCTTTGCTCAAAAAGGTCTTTCACAAGTGAAGGCTTTCAAAGTAATACTCAATAGATAAGAGTTTTGTGTAAACAAGGAATATAAAGAACATGATTGAATAAATCATTGTCGTGGGAATGGTCACGGCAGATGCTGCAATCGGCAGCGAGTAGTAGAACGAGGGGCAAGGGCGGCCAGCCATCTGCGGTGCGAGATGAGGGCGGAGACACAGGGTTTTACCCAGGTTCGGCCCCCCGGAGGGTAAAGACCTACTCCTGCTAGATTGTATTATGGAGGTAGTACAATGGGCGAGCTCGGCGGCTAGGCGGCGAGTCGCTTGGGTGTATGATGGAACGTATCTCTACACGCCCTACAGGGAGGTTTATATAGGCTCACCTCCCCTAGGGTTTACATATCTCAACCGAATCAGTTAAGGCTTCGGTACTCGTTTAACCTAACCCGACTGGGCCTATCTACTCGCCTGGGCCTTCAGCTTCCAGTCGCTTGGATCCACGCCGGGCCTTGATCCAGTCGCCATCCTGCAGGCCCACTCGCCAGGTCTTGGGCCAGTCGGAAACGTCCTGCTGGGTATACCCCGGTAGGCGCATCCCCATCAGTAGTCCCCGAGGCCGTCGTCGATTAGGCGTAGGTGGCTGCTGGCAGTCGGATTATACGGCTTCAGAGTAGACATCCAGTCGAATCGTCGGCGGGCTCCTGTATAAAGGAGAAAACTAATCATCCAGATCGCAGCTTTGGCGAGTCGAGTCGGCGCAACATTGTCGGGTCGGCGAGCCGAGTGGCTGAAGTTGGACCGTTAAACGTGGTCAAACTAGCCGATGGGGTAATCCAACGGTAACTTTTGGCGTAATAACCGCGTAGTAACGGCTCCCTGATTTGGCGGGTAACAACCGCTATATAAGGGGAATGGCAGGCGATCAGAGAACCACCTTCTCGCCATTTCCTCCAATTGCGCGCACTTTTGCCTCCCTTCGTATTGCGATCCAGCCGACCAGAAATCCTCCGACCCCCCACAAATCCTTCCGCCATGGCCCTCTCCACCGAACCTTGGGGTAGATCTAAGTGCACGAGGGCACAACTGGCTTCCTTTGAGGAGGACGGGATCCTGCGAGCCGGCTGCTGGCGCATCCCTGCGGCCGGAGAGGTGACCCCGAGCCCGCGAGAGAGGGAATTCATCTGCTTCACCAGTCATCTAGAACGAGGGCTAGGATTCCCCACGTCCCTGTTCTTCCGGCGCTTCTACGCCTACTACGGGATCCAACCATCGGATCTGGGTCCCCACAGCATCGAGCAGCTCGCCATCTTCGTGGCGTTCTGCGAATGCTACTTGGGCTGTCGGCCCTACTTCCCTCTATGGCAAGATCTGTTCCACGGACGGATCAGCCGCGAAGAGGCGGGCGGCCCAATGCTTGCCACGGGCGGCCTAACCTTCCAGCTGAAGTCGAAGGCTTCGTTCTTCGACTTGATGCTGCCCGCCAAGGCGGCGAGCGACTGGAAAAAATCTTGGTTCTATGTTGCCGAGGCGACCCCGGAGGGTGAGACGGCGATCCCACGGTACTCCGCCGACCGGTCCGACCCGCGCCGTCTTCAAGCCGGCAAGCTCCCCAGCGACCAGCGGATGGTTGTGGACGAGATGCTCCAGACCATCCGCGGTCTGAAGAAGAAGGGCCTCCAGACAATAAACTTGTACAACTGCTGGCTCGGGCGGCGACTCGTCCCGCTGGCTCGGCGCGAGCACTACATGTACCAGTACACCAGCCGGGAGGACTCGACGAAGGCATGCCTCGCCGAGTGGAAGCTCGAGGACTACATCCCAGCACTGAAGAAGATCACCTAGGCAGTGTACCTGGACGCACAGGCTAGGGTCGCCCCCTACACCGCAAAGCGTCCAGCCCCAACGGTAATCACCTCGCTTCATTCGCAGTCGCAGTTTTTGCAGTCGCGGTAATTCTAATTTCATCTTGCGTTCATTGCAGCTATTCCAAGTGGTGGAAGGATGGCTCCCGCCTTCGGACGACGAGAATTCGAGCTCGTCCGTCCAGGACATGGGCGAGTCGCCTCCCGCCAAGGGCGACGCCGGGAGCGATGAGAGTGACAGCGACGACGAATCCGAGGAGGAGGTCGCCCCACTGGTCCGCAAGACCCGCGGGCAGCGTCAACGTGAGCTTGAGGTGAGCAAAAGCCTCGAGCGTCATGACGACGATGAAGAACTTCCGGAGACCACCTCGCGCCGCTAGGCTACTCCATCGAAAAAGAAGAAGAAGAAGGAGAAGGAGGCGAAGGCCCCTCCGAAGAAAAAGACGAAACCGACGAGGCCGGCCTCGCCGCCGTGCTCGGCGAGCAGCTCCGACGCCCCCAGCCCGACCAAGGACGAGGCGCCACCGACGGCAACCGCGCTGAACACGGCCGCTGTCGAGGTGCCACTGGCTTCGATGCCTCCGCCATTGGGGGATGTTCCAACTGCAGCGGCTTCGCCTCGCAGGGAAGCTCCTGCCGAAGATGTCCCAGAGGCTCCAGTTGCGGCCTCGACGATGAAAAAGCCGTCCGTGTCTTGGGCACGCGACGTCCTGGAGATGGGGCTCAGCCGCCGACTGGGCCCTGAACTGGAGAAGCCGGCCGGCCTCCGCACGGGGCTACGCTTCATTCCAGTCGCCAAGTGAGTACACTCACCTTCCTTTGTCTTCCATAGCAGCTTGAATTATTTTGCTTACATGATTGATGTACAGGACCGGAGTGAAGAGGATGGGCCACCCGACCGTGGCTAAGGTGCCATCCGTCGTCAGCGAGGAGGATCCTTCCCGTAAGAGGAAGGCGGACGAGGTCGTCGTCCCTACGGATGGCGGCAAGAAGGCCAAGGGCGATGACGTCGTCACGATTTCTGACGATGCGGCGGTCGCGCCAACTGAGCCCGTAACAGAGGCGGCCGCGTCCACGAAGGAGGGCGCTCCCTCGCCTGGAGCGGCCGAGCCGACCTCTTTTGGGGCGGGTGCCTCCATCGCGACATTCCCGCGCTTCATGGCCAAAGCGGCCGCGGCGAGTGGAACTTCGCCCTCGAGCCGTGCACCTGGGGTCGCCGATGCGGAAGTCGACCAGCGTCGTGGGTACACGCCAGCTCTCCTCGCGTACGTGGACACGATACAACTCCATGGCATGCTTGGCGCAGCCATCCAGGTATGTCCAGTCCCCGAGGATCAGGTCGGTGTTTTGCAGCGGTCTGATTCTTTTAGTGTCTTGTTATTATTTTTTGCATCCAGTCCCCGAGTGGGCACTCGCTGAATTTCAGCGGGTGGGCATTTAGGATTTCTTGATTGCCAGTCCCCGAGTGCGCACTCGCTGAATTTCAGCGGGTGGGCACTTAGGATTTCTTGATTGCCAGTCCCCGAGTGCGCACTCGCTGAATTTCAGCGGGTGGGCACTTAGGATTTCTTGATTGCCAGTCCCCGAGTGCGCACTCGCTGAATTTTCAGCGGGTGGGTACTTAGGATTTCGCTTTGGTTGACTGTTTGAACTGTGTGCAGGGTCTGCAACGTGAGTCAGCTGACCGATTGGCAGCGAAACATCGCGCGGAGAAGGAACTGGCCACCATCCAGGAGGCGAATAAGGGGCTTCAGGCGGTTGCCGCGAAGGCGGAGGAAGCTCGCCAGGGACTTGTCCCCGTGGGTGAATTGGCGGCAGCGCAATCGGCTTTAAGTTCGGCTGAAAAGCGGATCGCCGATCTTGAGCGCGAGCTGCGGGAGGTGAAAGAGGAAGCGAGCTCGGCTGATGGGCGAGCCAAGGCCGCCATTACAGCCGCCGAAGAGGATCGCAAGGTGTCGGACGCCCTTGTTGCTGGGCTTCAGGACGACCATACTTCGCTTCAATGCTTCATCACGGATCTCGCCCGCCCGTTGATTGGTAAGTGCATCTGCCTCTGCCAGTAGCGTGTGCCTTTTGTGATGTCCGTCGTATTCATTGTTGTCTTCTACTCGCAGGTCGCATCATTGATAGCGCGGAAGAAGCAAGCTCGTTCGACGCGCGGCAGTGTGTAGCCACTCTCGTCGACTCGGCGACGTGCATCCGAGCCTATCTCCAGGAGATATCGCCCACGGAAGTAATTCCCAGCGACCTCGTCGAGGAGTGGAAGTACTTGGAGAAGGCGCCCACGGTCGTTGACTTCATGACGCGATCGGCGTTTCGGCGCGGAGCAGCGACGGCGCTTAGCCTTGGACTTGCTCACTTCCCGGAGGACTTCGACCTCGACGATGTGACGAGTGGATACCCTTCGTCGACTGGCGCGGTGGAGCTTTCCGAGGTGCTCAAGTTGACGGACCGCACCGCGATGTACTCCGAGCGTGTCTGGGCAATGGGCGACCTCCTTCCGTACCAGGAGACGGTCGTCGCGCCCAACGACCCCGAGCCACCGCATCGGGATTTCAGGGTCGAGCAGCCCTTCCGCGCGGCGATGGCGGGTGAGCTGACGACGTACCCGTCGAACCCGTACACGCCGTTCATCCGCAATCGCCGGGGTGTTGGCGAGTCGTCATCGAAGCCTGCAGAATAGGATAGTTTGCCCTGGGGCGTTAGTAGAAGGTCTGCCATATGGGCATATTTTGTAATTTGAGACAATGCGACATGCTATTGAATGAGACATCGTGTCTATTTTGGGATTTGTCATGTGTTTTGTGATTGAGGTTTGAACGAGTCCCCGAGCGCGTCCGCCCTTTTGTGGGGTTTACCTCGTGTGTGATATGTTTGTTGTTTTTGAATATTTTGTTATTGTGGTCTACTCGCCCGGACTCGAAGAGCCAGTCGCAGGGCGACTCCCTTGAACGCTCTGTACTTCACCGTTTTCCCTTGCACGAACGGGGTCGGGTGTCCGAGTCCTCGAGCGTGGTACTTGGTTGTTCTAGGCGCGATTCGAGGGTGGGTGAGGACTTGGCGCGTTAGTTTGGGCGCGTCACTCCTGCCTGTCCCGTTGGGTCAGTCGCGTGGCGAGTCCTGGGCATGCTCTCCTACTTGGCGTTTTCCCGAGCCGCTCGCGATGAACTGGTCGTCAGTCCCTGAGCATGGTACTTGGCCGTTCGAGTCTCTATGTCGAGGATGCGGAGGACCATGGTCGCTGTAAGAAGCAAAGGCAGTTGTCTTGGCTCGTAGAGCCAGTCGGGCTGGGCGACTCCAATGGGGCTCCGGATAGGCATTTTTCATGGACGATGCAAGACCTGAGGTGACTCAGTGCTCTTGCACCGCACTACTTAGCCGTGCCGATCGCTGTACCAAAGGTTGACTTCTGCGGTTAGCTTGACACTGTTATTACGAGTGCGAGTGGCACAAGACACGGAGAGTAGGCGCAATTTGCGGTAACCGTTTCTTTTTATTTCATAGCGACTGGAGAGTACATATGTGGGTTTCTAGGAGTAGAACTTCCGTAGGAGGTTTACATTCCATGGTCGCTTGACGTCGAGTTCGCCGTCCCCGCGGACGTCGATGAGGTAGTAGGCGTCGTTGCCGAGTACTCGCCAGATGGCGAATGGCCCTTCCCATGGAGGGGAGAGCTTGTGCATGCCCTTCTTGTCCTGGATGAGGCGCAACACCAGGTCGCCTTCTTGGAAGGTGCGAGTTTTCACCCGCCGGCTGTGGTAGCGGCGGAGTCCCTGCTGGTAGATGGCGGTGCGTGACCGAGCGAGGTCACGTGCCTCGTCGACTTGATCGACTCCGTCTTGGCGGGCGAGTTTGTTTGCATCCTCCGTGTAGCGGACGACCCGTGGCGAGTCGTGCTCGAGGTCGGTGGGCATGACTGCCTCGGCGCCGTATACCATGAAGAAGGGGGTGAATCCTGTCGACCTGTTGACCGAGGTGCGGATCCCCCAGATGACAGAGGGAAGCTCCTCGACCCAGCACCCGGCGGTGCGCTCGAGTGGTACTTGGAGTCGCGGCTTCAGGCCGTGGAGGATGCTTTGGTTGGCCCGTTCCGCCTGGCCGTTGGATTCCGGGTGGGCGACCGACGCGAGGTCGAGCCGGATGTGGTGCTCTTCGCAGAATTCGGCCATGGCTCCTTTGGCGAAGTTGGTGCCGTTGTCCGTGATGATGCTGTTTGGGAACCCGTAGCGATATATGAGCTCGCGTAGGAATTTAGTGGCGGTCTTCCCGTCGCATTTCCGAACTGGCTTGGCCTCCACCCACTTTGTGAATTTGTCGAACGCGGCCAGGAGGTGGGTGTAGCCGGAGGGGGCCTTCTTGAAGGGGCCTACCATGTCCATGCCCCACACAGCGAATGGCCAGGTGATGGGGATTGTTTTGAGCGCTGAGCTCGACACGTGCGTCTGGTTGGCGTACTTCTGGCACCCGGCGCACCGCTGGACAATGTCGACAGCATCGGCGTGTGCGGTGGGCCAGTAAAAGCCATGCCGCATAGCCTTGGCGACTAGGGAGCAGGCGCCGGCGTGGTGGCCGCAGTCACCGGAGTGGATATCGTGGAGGATCTTGCATCCTTCGGCGGGTTGGACGCAGCGTTGGAACACGCCGGTGACGCTGCGCTTGTGGAGCTCGCCGTCGATGATGGTGTAGGACTTGCATCGGCGGGCGATCATCCGAGCGTCCGTCTTGTCTGCCGGCAAGGTGCCAGCCTCCAGGTAGGCGATGTAGGGCTTGGTCCAGTCGTCTGGCTCAGTGACGAGTGCGACCAGGGCTGCCTCCAGCTGTAACGGGACTCCGATGTCGATCTCCCTCGGGGGAGAGACTGATGGCTTGGTTATTGTGTCGAGGAAGATACCGGCGGGTGGTGCGAGTCGAGCCGACCCAATGCGAGAGAGGGCGTCGGCCTCCTCGTTCTTCCGCCTGTCGATCCACTCGACGGAGTAGCCTGTGAAGTGTCCGCCCAGCTTGTCCACTGCTTGGCGGTACGCCGCCATGGTGGGGGAGACGGCGTCGCAGGTGCCAGCGACTTGCCCCGCGACGAGGTCGGAGTCTCCGTAGCAGCGTAGGCGGTTGACATTCATCTCCTTGGCAGCTCGCATGCCGTGGAGCAAGGCCTCGTACTCGGCCATGTTGTTGGTGCAGGGTGTGAAGTCGAGGCAGAGGACGTAGCGGAGCTTGTCGCCCTTCGGTGAAGTTAGCACGATCCCTGCGCCTGCGCCGTCCGCGTTCTTGGATCCGTCGAAGTGCAGGCTCCAGTAATGGAGGTATGGCAGCTTCTTTGGCTGCTGGGCCTCTTCCCAGTCAGCGATGAAGTCCGCTAGGGCCTGCGACTTGATCGCTTTTCGTGGCTCGTATTTGATGTTGTGGACGCCGATCTCGACGGCCCACTTGGCGACCCGCCCGGTCGCCTCGCGGTTGCGGATGATGTCTTGCAGTGGTGCTGAGGAGACGACCGTGATCGGGTGCTCCTGGAAGTAGTGCGGCAGGCGCCGCTGAGCTCTGAAGACCGCGTATACCAGCTTTTGGTACTGCGGGTACCGCTGGCGCGACTCGGTAAGGACCTCGCTGATGTAGTACACCGATCGCTGTATTGGGCGCTCCTTTCCTTCCTCCGGTCGCTCGACGACCATGACGGCGCTGACGACGCGCTCGGAAGCCACGACGTAAACCAGCATGGGTTCTTTGTCGGCGGGGGCGGCGAGTAGCGGTGCGGCGAGTAGCACCTTCTTGAGGTCGCGGAGCGCGTCATCCGCCTCCTTGTCCCACTGGAAGGTGGGGTTCTTGCGCATCAGGCGGTATAGGGGCATCGCCTTTTCGCCTAGGCGGGGGATGAAGCGACTGAGAGCCGCTACTCGCCCGGCCAGTTTCTGGACGTCGCGCAGGCACTCGGGTTTGCCGAGCCGGGCGATCGTGTCGATTTTCGTGGGGTTCGCCTCGATCCCTCGCTTGGAGACGACGTACCCCAGTAGTTGTCCTGCTGGTACACCGAAGGTGCATTTGCCTGGGTTAAGCTTTATCTTGTATTTTCGCAAGTTGGCGAATGTTTCCGCCAGGTCGGCGAGTAGGTCACCCTGGCGAGCGGACTTTACGACCACGTCGTCGATGTAGACGTGGATGTTGCGGCCAATTTGGCTCGCGAGGCACTCTTGCATGCACCGCTGGTAGGTCGCCCCGGCGTTCTTGAGGCCGAAGGTCATGGCGGTGTAGCAGAAGGCTCCGAATGGCGTGATGAATGCCGTCTTCTCCTCGTCTTCGACGGCCATTTTGATCTGGTTGTACCCAGAGTAGGCGTCGAGGAAACATAGCGACTCTAAGCCCGCGGTGGAATCGATTATTTGGTCGATCCGCGGGAGGACGAACTGCTCCTTTGGGCAGGCGCTGTTTAAGTTTGTGTAGTCGATACACATCCTCCAGGTCCCGTTCTTCTTCTCGACCAGGACTGGGTTTGCCAGCCACTTGGAGTATTTGATTGGCCGGATGAAGCCTGCAGCGAGTAGACGCTGCACCTCCTCGGCGATTGCTCGGCGGCGCTCTTCATTGAAGGGCCGCAGGGACTGTTTGACGGGTCGCACTTTGGGGTCGGTGTTTAGCTTGTGCTCAGCGAGCTCCCTAGGGACACCAGGCATGTCGGAGGGCTTCCATGCGAAGATGTCCCTGTTCTCACGGAGGAACTCGATGAGCGCGCCTTCCTATGCTGGGCTCATGCCCGTCCCGATCGTCAATGTCTGACTGGAGTCGCCTGGGACCAGCTCGATGGTGCGGGTGTGCGTCGTCGCCTCGAAGGTTGAGGTGTTTGCGCCCTCCGAGTTGGTCTTCTTGAGTATGGTGGGGTCGTCGTTGTTGACCCCGCTCGCGTACTTAGCGAGCTCATCGGCGTGGTTGGTCTCCGCCGCGATGACGGCGTCAGCGAGTTCGGCTCCTTTGGCCTCGCACTCGGCGGCCATGTCGGGGTCGCCGTTGATGGTGATGACGCCGCACGGCTCGGGGAGCTTCATCGCGTTGTACGCGTAGTGGGGCGCTGCCATGAACTTGGCGAACGTCTGGCGCCCCAGGACGCAGTGGTAGGGGCTGTTGAAGGGCACCAGCTCGAAGACGATCCGCTCGGTGCGGAAGTTTGCTGGTGTGCCGAAGGTGACTGGCAGCGTGACGTTGCCGATCGGGTACGCCTTCCGACCGGGGACGATGCCATGGAACGTGGTGTGGGTCGTCTCGATCATCGACTGCGGGAGCCGCAACCGCCTGAAGGTGTCCAGGTACAGGATGTTGATGGAGCTGCCGCCGTCCATCAATGTCTTGGGGAGCCAGTAGTCGCCGACCTTAGGCTTGACCACCAGGGCGACTCGACCTGGGTACTCGATGCGTGGCGAGTGGTCTTGGCGGCTCCAGGTGATGGGCTGCTCCGACCAGTTGAGGAACTGGGGAACGTCCACCTGGGCCACCGCGTTGACAGCGACGGCGCGGGCGATGACCTTCTTCTCGCGCTTCGTGTTGAAGCCTGTGAAGGTATGGAGCGAGCCGGCCACTTTGCCGAATTTTCCGCCGTTTGGCGGGTCGTTGTCGGGGTCCTCCCGTGCTCGCCGTGCCTTCTCGATCTCCCTGAGGATGTGGCAGTCGGCGGTTGTGTGCATTGCGGGCTTCCCTTCCCTGCTATGAAACGCACACGGTTGGTTAAGGAGGGCCGCGGGGTCGAACCTTGGCTTGGCCTTGTAGTTGCCGCCGTCACGGCGTTGTCCTCCATCGTGGCGGAAGCTCTTGGGCTCGCGTTGTGCGTGCCCGGCTTTGGCGACGAAGTCGACTCGCCCTTCACTGCGGCGCTTGTCGGTGAGGCGAGTGTTGCTGTAGCGTAGGTCGGACGGTCGTCCGCTGTCGTTGCCGCTCGTGCGGCGTTGACCTCCTGACTCGTCGTTAGTTTCCTGGTTTGGATCTTCCTCCGCGTACCGTTTGGCGATCTCGAGGAGGTCCGGGATGTTGTCGAGTGTGCGAGAGTGTCGCTTGAGCTTGGCGACCAGGGGCTCGTAACAGCACGAGGTCTTGAAGCAGTGGATCGCGGTGTCCGGGTGGATGCTGACCGCGTTGTACCAGAGTTCTTGCCACCGTTGGACCCAGTTGCGGGTCGACTCGCGGGGTCCCTGGACGCATCGCTCCAGGTCCTCGATGGTGGTGGCGCGGGTGTAAGAGCATTCGAAGTGCCTGACGAAGGCGTCGCGCATCTCCTCCCAGGAGTCGATACTGTCCTGGAGGAGGGTGTTGATCCACTGCCTGCACGTCCCCTCCATCATCAGGGGGAGGTAACGGGCGGCTAGCAGGTCAGTGTGGCCTGCGATCCCCATCGCCATGAGGTATGTATCGAGCCAAACGGTGGGGTCGTACGAGGGGTCGTACTTTTCTATCTCCTTCTGTGCCTTGAAGTTTGGCGGGTACTTCTCGCCTCGGATCATTGGTCTGAAGCACTTGGGGCCGAGTCGACTGAGCGACCCCATGGGCTCGCCATCGCGGCGATTGGTCAGGGTGTGTCACAGGTCATCGGGCTGGCGTGCGCGCCAGCTTTGGTTGTTGATGATGTGAGTGCGGGCATGCGGTTGGGTGGAGGTGGGGCGCCCATCACCGTCGACCCTGGCGGGGGTCGGGCGCTTCCTCCTGGTGGCGCGTTCTCGCAGATCGCGCTCTCGGCCACGCGGGCCGGGTCGTTTTCGTCGTCGAAGTTCAGGGCGCGCCCCTGAACGGTGGGGTTCAGGCGCGACCTGATCCGCTGCTGATGGTAGCACGATAGTTCCTGCGCCGTCACCTGCTCGAGGCAAAAATTTTCACGCTCGGCTTGTTCCTTGCGCACCGCCTCCGCCAGTTTCAGGCGGAGTTCCTCGACCTCCGTCGCCGTGGCGTTAGGAGGAATTGGGGTGGAGAAGGGGTCCTCCGGCGGCTCGGTGCCGGTCGCCATGTAGGTCGCGGCGTGGCGACCGGTTCCGTCATGGAGGTCGGCGGAGTTTTCCGACCCGGAGTCAAATTCGAAGATCCGAGGATGGAGGGGTCCTCGAAGTCTCCCACGTTGGAGACCTGGGTGATGGAGCCCGCGGGTGAAGCCGCGGTGATGGACCCGGCGAGTTACGCCGGGGTCGCCAAGTCGGCGTCGTCGTTGAGGGCCGCGTCTTCTGTGGCCGCTGAGTTTTCGGCCACGTCGCTGTGGGCCGAGTTGTACTCGGAGGCGAGGCGATGGATCGTGCGGATCTGGCTCTCGGAGAGCCGATCGCGTGGCGGCGACTCGCGGATGCGAGCCGAGTCCTCCGAGACGATGACGTCGGTGAGGCCGACGAAGAGGCTGATCGTGCCGACCGGCAGGATCACGCTGTGCGTGACGGGTCGCGCCGCCGGGACGTAGCTGCTCGGCAAGATTTGGAGCATCTCGCCGATCGCTATCATGCGGCCGGTGGCGACCGTCTCGTTGATGGGCAGATTGGATCTCGCCGCAGAACACCGGCCAGACCGGCCAGGCCCCACGGTGGGCGCCACTGTCATGGGAATGGTCACGCCAGATGCTGCAATCGGCAGCGAGTAGTAGAACGAGGGACAAGGGCGGCCAGCCATCTGCGGTGCGAGATGAGGGCGGAGACACAGAGTTTTACCCAGGTTCGGCCCCCCGGAGGGTAAAGACCTACTCCTGCTAGATTGTATTATGGAGGTGGTACAATGGGCGAGCTCGGCGGCTAGGCGGCGAGTCGCTTGGGTGTATGATGGAACGTATCTCTACACGCCCTGCAGGGAGGTTTATATAGGCTCACCTCCCCTAGGGTTTACATATCTCAACCGAATCAGTTAAGGCTTCGGTACTCGTTTAACCTAACCCGACTGGGCCTATCTACTCGCCTGGGCCTTCAGCTTCCAGTCGCTTGGATCCACGCTGGGCCTTGATCCAGTCGCCATCCTACAGGCCCACTCGCCAGGTCTTGGGCCAGTCGGAAACGTCCTGCTGGGTATACCCCGGTAGGCGCATCCCCATCAATCATCATATGAATGCTTGAAACACAACAACTCAAATGCTTGCTGGAGATAGAGAGGAAGTAGGTTTATTGACTCAACTTGGAAATAGGAGAAGGGTCCCTTCAGAGAGGGAAGCAGGGATTACAAGTCATAAAGAGCTTCCAAAAGATTATGGTACTTACTAGCTTTGAGCCCTCATTGCCCCTATCATAGGCATCTTGAGATGATTAAGGTTAAAGTGCACAAAGATGGAGTATATGCTTGACGAAATATAAGTTGGCAATCTCATGTCCCTTGAATATGAGGGCCACTCCTCATGCTACTCAACTTCAGTTACATGTAAGTTCTTGTCATTGTAAGTACATGCGTATCATAGAGAACCGCCAACGGGGTACCACTTGCACATGGTACAGGAGCTTTCCCATAACCAAAATGACAAGGCAAGTAGACAGTGAGCATCTCAGCGATCTTTTCATTTACTATGTGCATAGCTTTTTATTAAGGATGCTTCATAGATAGCTCACGATGGTGATGCTGCAAGTTTCCACCATGATTAGGCATGGCTTAGGCTAGCGTCTGAGGCATTTGTCTAACACAAAATACAGACTCCATGGACTAACAAGTTCCCTCTTTATTTCACACTGTTGACATCCATAGACACAAGATCACGATATCAACTATGTACAGAGTACAAGTGCAATGTTGAAAACGTTCCCCGTGACAACACGGTTCTGCTAACTCCAACGTATAGGTGCAAGCATATACAACTTCTATGGCACAATGGTTCAAGTCTATTAGGGGCAAGGAAATAAGGTGTGCCATCAAGTTCGTGAGAGCTTTACTAACTAGTTTTCTCATAACAAAATACTTTTTAATTCGAAAGATAGATGAAGCTTGAGAATTTTCTTGGAATAGCAACAATGCTACTAGGTAGATATGGTGGACACAAATGGCACAGGTTTTTGGTTCAAAGGGATTTGGAAACATGAGAAGTATGCCTTCTCAAAACAGGTTTTTGGCTAGCAAGGCTGGGTAGCAAGCAAGAGAGTTGAAAGAAACAAGCAAACATACAAGTAATAAAGCCAAACATGCAATCTTTCTTGAAGACACAAAAGAATCTTAAATAGAGAATACTAAGCTTATGAGCCAAAAAGAAAGAAAACAAATGATACAAAATACCTGTAAGCTTTTTCTCTTTTTCTTTCAAACTTCAAAAGGTATTGCTACTAACCAGAACTCGGTTTGCCAAAACCAATTTAGAATTACTTGATGATCCCAAAGTGATGAGAATACCGATCAACAAGATCCATCATATAATAGAGATTGCAAACTAAAATAAGAAGTGCAAAAAGTAAAAGATGAGACTTCTCATTAATATTCAATAAAGACACTCACACCAAGGGATACATAGATAATCAACTAAAGGAGAGATACTTCCACATGCAAACCAAACTATAAGATAACTTCTCTACCAAATATATGAATCCACTAAAAAGGTAAAAGATAAAAGATAATGGTTGTGATATCGCGACACTCCCCCAAGCTTGAAACAAGCCAAGGGGACGCCAAACCTGATGACGAATTACTCCTTTGGTGGTGGTGGTATTCCCTTGTCGTCACAAAAATTCCAAGGCAATGGTTCCCCATCTAGAAAGGATGTCCTTGTCTCCGCAATCCTGAAACTAGCATCAGAGCTTATGCGATCAAATCTAGCCTCATACTCACAATTTTGGTTCTGTATGTCATAGAGCTATGCTTGCAATTGGTTGGTGGTCTGACGGAGTGAGAAGATCTCTTCTCGGAGCTCAGCAACTTCTCCCTCGTGCTTGGTGATGAGTTCTGAACTTATCTTCTGAATAACATCCACTTCGCGTTCTGCCATCTTATTGTACCTGAAAACTTCTTGTTCCAATGCTTCCATCCTGTCTTCCAAACTGCCTTCTCCTTTAGGGCCTTGAACTTGTTTCATCTGTACCTTACCCTCTTTGAGAATGAACTCCTTGGTATGAATCCTCAACTCATACAAGTACGGGTTGAGAACGTCCGCAGAGGAATCCTCCATGGGTGATCCAGAGGAAGACACTGAGGCTCTAAATTTGAGAATTTGCCTGATAGAAATAGATCGAAATGAAAACACGACGAGAACACAATGCAAGAACCTCGGGGAACCCGGGGGGTTATATATTACAAAGTTTCAATGCATAAGGAAGTTTCTAACATGGAAACGAGGTGGAGACGGAGTTTGAGGGTGGCACACCCCCCTCAGGCGCGGCCAGGCTGGGCCCGTGCCAGGTGTGGGTCTGTCCACCCTGGACTCTGGTTCCTCCTCTGTTCCGTCTCGTAGTCTTCCTTATGTATTAAAAACATCAAAAATATAAAAATATTGGATTTTCACGAACCTTCTATTTTCACCACTTTTACCTATTCAAAGACGAACTCTGCAGACTCCGGTGTTTGGCTTCTAATAAATTCTTCCGGAGTCACAAGTTGAATTGTGTCAACATCTTCATTATATGAATCTCCAGAAATATAATGTTTTAGTCTTTTACCATTCACCACCTCAGTTGTGTCATCCTTCAAAGAAGATATTTTGATGGCACCTGAACGGTATACTTCCTTGATAACAAAAGGTCCTTCCCATTTTGAGAGCAGTTTCCCTGCAAAAAATCTGAGACGAGACCTATACAAAAGAACTTTCTCACCAACATGGAACTCCCTTTTTAGAATTCTCCTATCATGCCATCTTTTTAATTTTTCCTTAAAGAGCCTAGCATTTTCATAATCTTCACCTCTCCACTCATTTAGATTACTTAAGTCGAGCAGTGTTTTCTCACCAGCAAGTCTAAAATCTCTATTCAACTCTTTCACTTCCCAATAAGCTTTGTGTTCTAATTCTAAAGGCAAGTGACAAGATTTCCCATAAACCATTTTGTAAGGAGACATCCCCATAGGATTTTTATAAGCAGTTCTATAAGCCCACAAAGCGTCATTCAACTTTTTAGCCTAGTTTTTTCTAGATCTATTGACAGTCTTCTGCAAGATAGATTTAATTTCCCTATTGGAAAGTTCTACTTGCCCACTAGTTTGGGGGTGATAAGATGAAGCAATTCTATGGTTTACATCATACTTAGCAAGAATTTTTCTAAAACCATGAATAAAATGAGAGCCTCCATCAGTCATAAGATATCTAGGCACACCAAACCTAGGAAAAATGACATCTTTAATAATTTTCAAAGAGGTCTTACCATCAGCACTGTTTGTAGGTATGGCTTCTACCCACTTTGTAACATAGTCAACCGCAACCATTTTGAAGGAGTAAAAGGCCCCATAAAGTCAAATCCCTAACAATCAAAAGGTTCAATAACAAGAGAATAATTCATAGGTATTTCATTGCGTCTAGAGATGTTACCTACTCGTTGGCATTCATCACATGATAAGACAAACTTCCTTGCATCTTTAAAAAGGGTAGGCCAATAAAATCCAGATTGTAAAACCTTTTGTGCAGTCCTATCCCCAGCATGATGTCCTCCATAAGCACTGCCATGACATTTTCTCAATATCTATTGTTGTTCAAACTTTGGAACACATCTTCGCATAATGCCATCTACTCCTTCTTTATATAAGTGTGGGTCATCCTAAAAGTAATGTCTTAGATCATAAAAGAATTTCCTTCTTTGCTGAGTTGTAAAGGTTGGAGGCAAATATTTGGAAACAATAAAGTTAGCATAATCAGAATACCAAGGACTCTCATGCGGACTTACCCTTATTGCAGCTAACTGCTCATTTGAAAAACTATCATTAACAGGCAATGGGTCAAAAGAAATGTTTTCCAAACGAGATAAATTATCAAGAACAGGATTATCAACACCTTTCCTATCCCCAATATGCAGATCAAACTCTTGCAAAAGCAACACCCACCTTATAAGCCTAGGCTTAGCGTCCTTCTTTGTCATAAGGTACTTAATAGCAGCATGATCAGTATGAATAATGACCTTAGAATCAACAATATAAGGTCTAAACTTATCACAAGCAAAGATTACAGCTAAGAACTCTTTTTCATTAGTAGCATAATTCTTTTGAGCAGCATCCAGAGTCTTGCTAGCATAATGAATAACATTCAGCTTCTTGTCAACACATTGTCCAAGGACAACACCCAAAACAGGTAAACTCTAATCAGGTGGTTGGACAATAGGAGCGGTTGTCAAAGGTTTCTTCAAAGTTTCAAAAGCTTCCTTACAATCATCATCAAAAACAAAAGGTACATCTTTTTGAAGAAGATTAGTAAGGGGCTTTAAAACTTTGGAGAAATATTTAATAAACCTCCTATAGAAACCAGCATGACCACGGATACTATGAATAGCTTTGATATCTCTAGGACAAGGCATCTTCTCAATTTCTTCAATTTTGGCTCTTACAACTTCAATGCCTCTTTCAGAGATCTTGTGTCCAAGAACAATCCCTTCATTAACCATGAAATGGCATTTCTCCCAATTAAGAACAAGGTTGGTTTCTTCACATCTCTGCAAAACTTTATCAAGGTTGTGCAAACAGTTATCAAAAGAAGTTCCATAGACGGAAAAATCGTCCATGAAAACCTCCACAATTTCTTCACAAAAACCATGAAAGATAGCAGGCATACATGTCTAAAAGGTAGCAGGAGCATTACATAAACCAAAAGGCATACGCCTATAAGCATAAGTACCATAAGGACAAGTGAAAGTAGTTTTCTCTTGGTCCTGTGCTTTCACAGCAATTTGAGAAAACCCAGAATAACCATCAAGAAAGCAAAAGTGAGTCTTTTTTGACAACCTCTCAAGCATTTGATCAATAAAGGGCAAAGGATAATGATCTTTCTTAGTAACTTTATTAATCTTTCTAAAATCAATGCACATTCTATACCCAACCACTACTCTTTGGGGTATAAGCTCATTATACTCATTAGGCACAACAGTTATTCCCCCTTTCTTGGAAACACAATGAACAGGGCTAACCCATTTACTATCAACAATAGGATAAATAATACCGACATCAAGGAGTTTTAATACCTCATTTCTTACCATATCCTTCATCTTAGGATTTAGACGGCGTTGGTGCTCAACAACTGGTTTTGCATCAGGATCTATATTAATAGCATGCTGACATATAGTAGGAGAAATCCCCTTTAAATCATCAAGAGTATAGCCCATAGCTCCTCGATGTTTCTTCAATATCTCCAATAACCTCTCTTCTTCCTTTCCTGAAAGTTTAGAACTAATAATAATAGGATATATTTTCTTATCATCAAGATAAGCATATTTAAGATCATCAGGTAAAGGGTTTAATTCGAAAACAGGGTCCCCTTTAGGTGGTAGTGTGGTACCTAAATCTTCCACAAGTAGATTATGCTTAAGCTGTTCCGTCTGACGAAGGAAAACCTCGTCAATCTCATTTCTTTCCTTCATGAAGACATCACTTTCATGATCTTCCATAAACTGCTGCACGACATTGTTATGAGCAAGATAAATAGCAGAAATTTGTTCAACCCTGAAATCCTCATCAGGCAGTTCATTTTCATAAGGAGTTTTGGCAAATTTGGAAAAATTAAACTCATAAGACTCTCCAACAAACTTAGTCAAAACTTTTTCCTTCCTACATCTATGATAGCCCCATAAGTATTCATAAAGGGTCTACCAAAGATAATAGGATATGCTTTACTAGCTTCTTTAGCAAGTACTAGAAAATCAGCAGGATATTTAATCTTACCACAAAGGACCTCCACATATCTTACAATGCCAATGGGGCAAACTTGCTCTCTATTGGCAAGATGAATAACCACATCAATGTCCTCAAGCTCACAAGGACCAATCTCGTGCATAATTTCCCTATAAAGCTCATAAGTAATAGCACTAGAACTAGCACCAATATCACATAAACCATAATAGCTATGATTACCAATTCTAACAGAAAGCACAGGAACACTAGCTATTCTAGCTTTCTTAGGATGAGAAACAATATTAGAAGCGTCTTCACAGAAGACAATATGCTCATCCTCTATATTTTTAGTGACAAGATCTTTCACAATAGCTACCACAATCTCAATATCAATAAGCTCATTGGACCCTATAGTTTACTTTGCTCTTTTTCTAACCACATTAGCTATAATAGAATGCTCCCTTACCTTGGAGGAAAAAGGGATTTTCTCAACATAAGGTTCAGGAAAAATAGGATCAACAGTACAAACCTCTACACTGGTAGGAACATGGGTAACAATGTCTTTATAAGGAGCATGGTACTTGTCCCACTCTTTCTTGGGAATTTCAATATAAGAGGCAAAGGCCTTAAAACATTTTGCAAGAACTTGAGGATCAAGACCAAACCCATTGCTAATATCACGGAAGTCATCAGTTCCCATAAAAGATTTAATGCATTCATAATCATAGTTTATACCTGACTTTCTTCCTTTGTCATTCTCCCAAGCTTCAGTGTTATCTTGAATACAGTCTAGGAGATCCCATTTAGCTTCTTCCTTCATACGTATGAATGATCCAACACAAGAAGCATCTAGTAAATCTTTATCATGAAGAGAAAGCCTAGCATAAAAGTTATTGAGAATAATATTGTTAGGGAGTTCATGAATAGGACATTTAAGCATTAGTAACTTCAATCTCCCCCAAGCTTGAGCTGTACTCTCTTCATCAAGAGGCCAAAAGTTATATATAAGATTTCTATCCTTATGAATTTCACTAGATAAAATTTAGAGTAAAAGAGAGATGCCATCTCCTCCCATTCCATGGATTGTCCATTCTTCAGCAGCTTATACCATTCTTCAGCTCTCCCTTTCAAGGATATGGAGAGTAACTTCTTCTTCACCTGTTCAGTTGTGATACCTGCACACTTAAACAACCCGCATAATTCATGGATAAAAAGCAAGTGATCACCAGGATGGACAGTTCCATCCCCAAAATAATAATTATCCATAACACGATTAACAATACTTGTAGGTATCTTAAAAGGATCTATCTCAACAGGTGGTGGTTCATCTACTACCCTAGCAGTGGTAGTAGTTTTACCAAACAGAAAACCAAGTGGGTTATCAATATTGGAAACAGTAATAAGCAGTAACAAAAAGGAATACACACAGTAGAAGTTCCCCTACTGGTTCCACTCTTCAATAGCGATTCACTCCCCGGCAACGACGCCAGAAAATAGTCTTGATGACCCACAAGTATAGGGGGTGTATCGTAGTACTTTCAATAAATAGGAGTGTCGATCCCAACAAGGAGCAGAAGGTGCTGAACAATGGTATGGAGCAGGAAATCCCTGTGAATACTTAGCTAACGGATTTTTAGTGGTTTTCTGATAAGGCAAAAAAAAACAAAGAGCAAGTAATAAAGACAACGAACAAGCGGAGCAAGTGGCCCAATCCTTTTTTTAGCAAAGGACAAGCTGGTGGAAATACTTATAAGGACCAAAAGTTCTCGAGGACACATGGGAATTCTGTCAAGTGCTTTAGCTTCAAATAGCTGAGTACTCTTCTCTGGTCTTGTATGTGTTGTGTGGGTGAACCTGTGCTAACATACCGACCTTACTTGGACTAATACATACTTGTGATTAAACCCCCTGCAAACATCTGTAACTATAGGAAAGTAATTAAGATATAAATCTAACCACAGCCTTAAACTCTGAGATCCTACACTCCCTTGTGCAAAGGTGTCCTAACGGGGGTTCAGGTTTCTGTCACTCCGACAACCCCACAATTAGTAGCCAAATACACAATGCATCCCCCTAGGCCCATAAATGGTGAAGTATCATGTAGTCGGCGTTCACAAGACACCACTAGAAGAATAGCACCACAACTTAAATACTAAACCATTGAATAATAACTCAACACAAATCCACTACTAACAACATGACTTCTCCCATGTCCTCAACAACACAACGAACTACTCACAAGACATCATATGGATCAAGATCAAAGATGATATGGTAATGGATAATAATCTGAACATAAACAATAATCCAATGGTTCCACTCACAAGCATCAACTACAGTAGTAATTAACACCGGGAAAGTTTCCCCTAAGAACTAAAGCAATTCCAACACAATTGTTACAGCGGGATGGAGTGGTGATGATGGTGCTGGTGGAGATGATGGTGTGGATGATGATGATGATCCCGATGAAGCCTGGCTTGATGATGGTGTTGATGGCGACGGTCTCCCCTCTCCGGGAAGGAATTTCCCCGACAAAAATCTGTCTGCTGGAGAGATCTTTCTCTCTTGGTGTTTTCCGCCCCCAGAGGCAGGGGAAATCTATCTGTGGTCGCCCCCTGGCCTTAGGGTTTCGTAGGGAAGATATAGGCGAAGGGGCCGAGCTGGG
Source organism: Avena sativa (assembly GCA_916181665.1). NCBI lineage: Eukaryota > Viridiplantae > Streptophyta > Magnoliopsida > Poales > Poaceae > Avena > Avena sativa. Next base: position 36,278,618 of record OV702286.1, on the reverse strand, counting down.
AGCCGGGCGGGTGGGCCACACCTGCCCTAGGAGCGGCCCAGGGGGGACCCACGCCTAGGGGGTGTGGGCCTCCCGCGACCCTGGTATTTTTCTGATCTTCACGAAATTGCACCGAAACACCTTCTTTTCCATTAGAATCTAGACTCTGGCAGTTCATCCTCCAAGAATCATCCAACATGCATAAACAGATGAAAAACCATAAGTAATACCTCATAATAAGACTTATATCAATGAATAGAGGTAAATTATGATATAGAAAGGTGATGCAAATTGGGCGTATCACACGACATAATGTCGACACTCACCCTATCATTAGTGTTGCCTGGCCAAGCCTGCCGCAATCCCTTCAGTCGTGGTTGGTTTCTCCAACAGGGACTAAAGATGAACCCTCTATTTATAGGCATTTCCCTCTATTTATAGGCCTTTCCCTCTATTTATAAGCTTTCCCTCTATTTATAGGCTTCCCGATCCAGCCTGCCCGCCCTTTCCCTCTATGGAGTACTGAGCTCCAGCGGGCATGTCCGAGACTGGACTAAAGGCCCCCCTTTAGTCCTGGTCTAGCCACAAACCGGGACTAAAACTCAATACATTTATTAATATTAAAAAATCGAGACTACGGAATTGGGACTAAAGGCCCCCCTTTAGTATGCAGCTTCAGGGTCATCTTCGTCTTCGCCTTCGTCATCGTCGTCGTTGCTAGGCGCACGGGGCTGGATCCTCAGCCCAGCCATGGCATATTATGGGGGCACCTGCCACTCCGACCTCGGATTCACGACACGTGGGGGAAGGGGCTCCCGGATGACGACGCCACTACACACGCGGCCTTCACCATCACCACCCTTCTTATGGCTCTGTGGCTGCTGTGGGTACCGCAGGCGAGGATGGTCTCCCCCGGTGATGTAGCGCATCACGCCGATGATAGTCCGGTTCGCCCACCACAGGCGGCGACCGGCTTCATTGTGGTTCACCGGGGGAGGGCCGTCACCCTCGTACCTGGCGAGCTCTCTTTCCCACCGGTTAGCAAAAGAAGGCATTCCAGGTGTCATAGTTGTCGGGATCCCACTGGGGATCCATTCGCTGCTACGGCGTGAGCTCGTGGTAGAAGTGGTTCATGATGGCCGCCTGTCGTGCGGAACCTTGAGGGACAGGAATCCCTACAACGCTCAGCATCCATCCGGCGGGCGGCCGGTAGCCCGGCGGGCAATGGTAGCTGGAGGCGCACAACGCCTCGATCTTCTCGAGGGTTAGAATGGCCAAGTAGGTGCTTTCCATTGTTGTGAGAGAGGAAGGTGTGGATGTGTGGATAGCCATGGCGCGATCGGCCTAGATATGGAAGGAAAGGACGGGAAAACTTGGCGGGAAGTGGTGGGAAATGAGGAGAAATATCTTTAGTCCCGGTTAGTGACTACAACCAGGACTAAAAGCTCTGGTAAAAGGAAAAGGGTGGGAAACTTGGCGGGAAGTGGTGGGAAATGGCGGGAAATATCTTTAGTCCCGGTTAGTGACTACAACAGGGACTAAATGATGCAAACAGATGTATGGATATTATATTAAGATTCTTTATATTTTTCTGATAATAATAGACATATTATTTGTGTTATTTGGATTTTTACAATAGTAGATATGATTTTCCAAAGTTTTATATTTGATTTGAATTAAAAAAGAAAATTTACAAATGACACAATTTATAAATGATGCAAACAGATGTATGGATATTATATTAAGTTTCTTTATATTTTTTGATAATAATATACATATTATTTGTTTTATTTGGATTTTTACAATAGGAGATATGATATTCCAAAGTTTTAAATTTGATTTGAATTAAAAAAAGAAAATTTACAAATGACACAATTTATAAATGATGCAAACAGATGTATGGATATTATATTAAGATTCTTTATATTTTTTGATAATAATAGACATATTATTTGTGTTATTTGGATTTTTACAATAGGATATATGATTTTCCAAAGTTTTATATTTGATTTGAATTAAAAAAAGAAAATTTACAAAAAAGACACTAATCGTGGGTCGTGGCTGGACTCGGGACTTGAGGGTGTCTGGCGCGCGCGAAAATGAAGCGGCCGAAAATATCCTCTAGTCGTGGGTCGTGGCTGGACCCGGGACTAGAGGGGGTCTCTAGTCCCAGGCCATGGCTTAGCCCGGGACTAAAGGGGGGAGGTATAAGTACACCGCTCCCTCCCCTGGCCGCGCCCACCCAGCACTTGGCGAAATCGACGAGGTGAAGACGAACAGACGATGAGCTCGAGAACAACAACGACGTAGGGGAGGTGCTACCCGATTCCACCACATCGCCGCCCTCGTCTCTGGCCGCCCCGCACCGAGCTGCCGCCGCGCGCCTCCCCGCCAATTCCACCGCGCGCGTTGATTAGTGTATATTATTTGTTATTATTAGGGTTATTGTTTTAGTTATTGTTATTAATATATAAATGCTATTATTAGTTATTGTTTTAGTAAATATCACATTTTATGGTAATATTATATTATTAGTGTTTTGTAGTAGTATATTGTTAGTATAGTAATATTATTTGTATATTATATTATTTGTGGTAATATTGTTAGTAGTATATTATTAATATTATTAGTATATATTATTATAATTATTATATTGTTAGGAAATATTATTTTGTGGTAATATTATATTATTAGGGTTTTGTATATTATTATTAGTAGTATTGTTAGTAGTATATTATTTGTGGTAATGCTGTTAGTAGTAATATTATTTGTATATTATATTATTTGTGGTAATATTGTTAGTAGTATATTATTAATATTATTATAATTATTATATTATTAGAAAATGTTTATATGATATATTTTTTTTTCTAACCTGTTTAACTCTCTTTCTGTTATAGTTAAGTCATGGATCCTGATCGCAGTGGTGAAGATCTTCTTCAGGGCATGATAAGAGGTGAAATTCGTCTTATTACTACCGGTGAAGATATTTTGCTCGAGGAAGAGATTTCCTCATATCTGAATCCATCCGGTGATGGAATAGAGGAAAACCTAATGTACCAAGGGGAAGATCGGACGGACGAAGGGCAAACAAATAACAACAATGATGGCCCCTCGACAGGATCCGACGAGATATATATATAAAGCCTCATGTTACCTCTATGCATTAATTGATCTGGATATATCAATATATATATATATTAATTACTCTTTCTTCTTCTTTTAGCCCACCGGATCGAAGCAATCGGTAGCTCGAACGAAACGAGGGCCGAACAGAAAGTTGGATGGTAATTAGAGGTTCACCATCGAAGAATAGATGATGATGGAGAACCGATTGCTCCAGAGACGCACCGGAGGATGTTTACAAATCAATGCGGGGTGTTTGTTAGGGACAACCTGCCAATCACCATTCAAGAATGGAATAAGTCAAAGAAACCCGGTGAAGAATCCAACAGTTATGTCATAGATGATGCCAAAGATGACCTTTGGCAGAAGCTCATAGCGCATTTCATACTACCTCCAGAGTATGAAGAATTTGAGGCAGATGGTATTACCCCAAGGCCGGGTGGGCTTGAAAGAAGAGCAAAAGTCAAGGAGTGGGCTCTGAGCAAGATGGCCGAACTGTACCGGAACCACAAGAAAAGTTTATACGCGAAATATGTCATGAAAAAGAAAACTCCATACTTCAAAGGAGCAAATGAGAAGTTGAGATAACAGTGACCTGATTTTGTAACGTACAAGCAATCTGATAAAGCAAAGGCAAAGTCAGCAAAGAATGCGTTAAATGCTACCAAAAAGAAATAACATCATAAAATGGGGACATGTGGCTACAAGAGTGCCGTCCCTAAGTGGGAAACTATGGAGAAGGACATGAGGACTAGAGGCATTACTCCTGGTATAGATGAATGACACAAGAGGTCAAAGCACTGGTGGTACGGGAACGGGGGATCGTTGGACCCAGAAACAGGGAAGACATTATTTCATGAAAAAATTCTAAAACCCTCCAAAGACCTTGTTCAAGCAATGAACGATGCTCAATTGGGATTGTTCCGTCCCGAGAGAGAGAACGACGAGCTGAAACGCGCCCTCAGGAATCCGGAAAAGGGTGGATGGACACGAGGCAAAGGCGATGGTGTCTCGTGGAAGAAAGGGTTTCCTCAGTACGATGACAGTTACAGAAGCTGTCAGAGAAAGAAGGACCGGGAGGCAGACCAGATCTTGAAGGTAGAGCAGGACCTAGCTGATCTGAAGAAGCTCATGCAAGAAATTAGCCAAAGGTCGTCATCAACTCACCCGCAGGCTGAAGATCATGCATTGGATCTTAGCCAGTGGAGAAGCATCTTGTGTTCCACGGAGGTCCGGGCTGATGATCAAGCACTGCTGGATGATGCACTGACTCCTCGCTACCCCGTGGATGATATCAGAGAGATGGCATAATGTGAGCTATATCAGCCAATGAACAACCTGTCCTTCAAGGTGGCGATCGGCACTGCTTTACCTTGTCTACCTGGAGCACTCCACCATTCACTTCCGATTCCACCTGGCTATGCTCGTGTCACGGTGGATGACATAGTGGAGGATTTTGCGGACATAGAGATTGACATCGCTACGCCCGAAGGCCTTACGAAACTAGGAGATGTCAAGCGCAACATCATTCTATGGAAGAAGAAGTACATCAAGTTTCTAGGCTCGGCGCCAAGGCCACCGACTCGGAGGAATCCAAGTCCACCCCGCTCCGATGATCGTCAACCTCCAAGTCCACCCTCCCCCGATTATCGTTTACCTCAAAGTCCACCCGCCCCGATTATCGTCAACCTCCAAGTCCACCCCGCCCCGATGTCGATCGCCTCAACAGGAGTACATCAACTCGATCTCCGCCTCCATGCAATACTCGATCTCTGCCTCCGCCTCCGTGCAATACTACCTCGTCGAAGAAACGGAAGGTCGCCGCTCCCCCGCGCCCCACATCGAAGAAAGGTCAAACGACGAAGATAGTCGACATCCCGCCGACTCTTCCAAAGAGACCTTATGCCAAGAACGATGAGGAAAATGCTGCGGATGTGGCTGCCCAAGTTATGGCGCATTTTGCACCCAAAATGCCTGATCCAAAACCAGTATATGATGAAAAAACCAAAAAGTGGGCTAAGTCCTTTCTTGAGCAACCATCCCAGATATCGATGAATCTTGAATCAGACTATGACCGGGAGATTATTAAGCAAGCAAATAAGAAAAAAGAGCACAAGTGAAAAAAGCGGGAAGCAAGTTGCCCAGCTCGGACAACAGAAGAATCAATCGTTCGCCCCGCTCAAAGTGATTTCAAACCTCGACAAGACCTTCAGAGCTGAAATGGATATGGACATGCAAATAATGGACCCCAGAGCCAGTACTAATGCTGCACTAATGGGCATCATTGTATCGGAGGCCAAAGCACTTGCTACCGAAACAAATATGTCTCTTGGTCAATATTTAGGCTATGAATATACGCTAGTGGGTCAGATAGTACAAAAGTATGTCCAAGGGGAGACTCTAGTCAGTAATAAGGAGCTCGCGCGTCCATCCACCCATATGCGAAATCTTCACACATGGTACATGTTGCAAACAGAAAAAAGCATTAGAAAGATTGGTTTGCGGTGGACGTGAGAAAGGAGCATCACTTCAAACTATACCCGATATAGGTTCAAATGACCGAAGTGTTTCAGTTATACAACCAGCGCGCCCTCGACAAATCTATCATTGATTTCCACTGTTTGTAAGTGATTTATTTCTATAATTAAGTTTGTAGTTCAGCTTGTTTATTGCATTTAATATATTATCCTAACTATATATCCTTTTGTATGATATTATATTCTGCAGAATGAAGATGCTTGAATGCAAAAGAGCTAGAAGATATGAAGGTGGGTTCATTGATCCATATATCATTAATGAATATACGTTAAAGAATCACCCCAAGGACGTGGAGGAAGACCTGTGCAGGTTCTTAACCGAGAATAATTTTGTTAAGGAACTACTATTTCCTTACAACTCCAAGTGAGTGTTTCTATCTTGTACATATTTTATTTTTGCTTACTCCATGAGCTATGCATGTATGCTTATGTAAACGTCCGTAGATTCCACTGGATCTTGCTAAACATTCAAGTTGACAAGTCCCTAGTTGAAATCTACGGCTCATTAAGTTGGGACCAAGAGCAGTGGAGCGACATGAAAGCAATGCTCCATAAGTAATTTCAATCATTATCGCATTATATCGGCCTCTTTCGTTCATTTCCTGATATCAAGTAACTAATAACTCCTTTGTAATTTTCTTCGCCGAGCAGGTGTTGGACACGGTTCAGACAGAAAATACCAGGTCCATTTAAAGAGGAGCTAACTTATAAAATGGTGAAGAGTTTACAACAGCCACCGAGAACTCATGTATGTGGATACTACGTCTATGAGTACATCCGCGAGTTGACCAGTGAGCGAAAAGTTGATTCATATTATATTTATGATTTGCGGGAGAAACTAGAGCCAGACCAGCGCACACGAGCAATTCAAGAGAAGCTGGCGGGATTTCTGATGAAGGAGGTCTTTGATGTACATGTAGAACATTTTGCGGATGACGAGGAACTCTATATGCCTTAGTGATCTTCATGTAGTTGATATGATATATATATATATATATCATCAATGACCATGTAATTTCAAAACATTTTTTCCTTTTGATATGATTGATTATATGTATGCTTGCAAGGGATCGATTAATTATATAGATGCATCAACGTGTACTGTGTATGTAGTAGCGTATAATATGTGTACTGAAATATATGTTTGAAATTATAGTAAAACACAAAACGAAAAAGAAACGAAATGGCAAAAAAAGGAAACACACAATCTCTGCCGCGGCAGAGAAACACACGAATTCTCTGCCGCGGCAGGAAGCCTTATAGTCCCGGGTGGTGTTACGGTCCGGGACTAGAGGGTTCCCCCCCTCCCGCCGCGCTAAAACAGCCACATGGCTGTCTTCTGTCGCGGGCCGTAGCGAGCCGGGACTAGAGAGGAGTGGGGGGGAGGGGGGGCTCTAGTCCCGTTTTGGCAGTCCCGGGCCCAAAACCGGGACTAGAGCCCGTTACGGCCCGGGACTATATGCCTGTTTTCCACCGGTGCTCCCCTTAGAATGGAGACGACATAGGTTTTTTTCTCAATTTTAGTTTACATGTTAAGTTTCGTTTAGTGTGGTGTCAACTTCAGAAGTAAAATGCCGTAGCCGATTTCCCCCACACTCATTCCTTCTATTCTTCCCTCTAGTACTACCCCCAACTTTCTCTTTTTTCCTCCCCACTTTTCAAATCCACTCAAAACTCAAGCATTTCTTCAATCAAGACATCTTTAGCACCAGCCCGATATTTTTCATTTTTTTCTTCCGACTCTTAAAATCCACTAAAAGTTCAAGCATTTCTTTAATCAATACCATGGAAACTCTCCTTCCAGGCAATCACTCTCAAATCCCTTTGTTTCTATCAATTTAATTGTCAATAGGCACTTCATTTTTCCAAAAAAATAAACCATAGATATGATGATTTCAAATTATTTGCAGGTAATGGTATTTGAAAATGAAGTATTTCATGTATCTATGCATTGAATTTATGCTTGGCTTAGGGTTTGGTAAGTTTTTCAATTTTAGAATCTAAAATCCTAGATACATGGATACCATATTGACTATATGTGCTTGTTTTTTGTGATATTTATCACAAGCTAGGTTTGTTCCCATTTTTGTTGGGTTATATATATATTTGAATAGTATTTACAAAATTCAACTAGCCCCCTGCTGCGTATTTTTATCAGTTTTGTACATAACTCGGTAGAATAAAATGTTCTCCAGGTGTGTTTGGTGTGAGACCAACTAGCCCTACCAAAATTTTGGTATGACCAAAAGAAAGGGCATGACCAAAATGTTGGTGAGTCACTGTTGTTTGGTTTATAGCACCTGTACCTATCAAAAAAATGGCAAAATTGTTTGTCCTTTTTAGAGACACATGCCAAGCAGAGGACTTGGAGGATTTGGAGAATTTATCCCCTGGGGGACATCCAGTGCCACACAATTTTATGGCTACTTTACTGTAAGAAATCACAATATGAACACAATATAACACAGTTCAACAAATAGGATACACACGGACTCAGTCCAAACTCCACATATCAAAAGAAAAACCCAAGTGCTAAAAAGTGCCCGGGTGCTATTTGGACAAAACGAGCCCTCGCCCGTGAGCCGTCGGATGCGCCTGATCAAACCACGGGACCCACTCAGCTCTGACAGCGGCTAACAGCGACGTGTTGGGTGGCCCACAATCCCCTGTCTCTCGCAATCTCCAAGTTCGCCGAGGTCATTCCAACACGACAGCCACCACGCTCGCCCTCTCCGCCTCCCCACCGACCTCTCTGTCGGCGGGCTCACCCTCTCCGCCATTTCTGCCATGGGCCCTAACCATCGGAGAGATGGTCGATCGAGGTGCATACTGATGGCCGCGCGCCTACCGCCACCATTGGTCCTCACCTCAACGGCAACAAGGACCGCACCAAGCAGGTACAGAATCCCAACCCAGTCTCCGGCCGTCGCCTACCACCGGGATGTAGGCCGTCCAGCCGTACAGGAAGTGCCCCACAAGATCTTCCTGCCACCACCACCAGGCCCGCATAGATCGAGACCGACGAGGCTGAAGCTCGACCGATCCCCACCGCTCAGCCTCAACTGCCACGTCCGTCTCCGGTGGGATGGGGCATCTAGGTGGGTCGTCCACACCGAGGCGCATATTGTGATTTGGTGGTCCGGCATCACCCCGTTCGTCGATTCTCCACCGCGCAGGCGCGCTTCCCGGCTAGCTGATGTTGGCGTATGTCCCAGAAATATGTTGTCTCTATAGAACCTGTGGTGAGTGCTCTCCTACGAGGTAATGTTCGCCCTTTTCCTGCTCTCAGTCTCAGTAGTCGATTGACCTGTGTATGGCTATGTCTATGCCCGAAGCTATCTATGTTGACTCACATGGATGATTCTTGTTGTGTCGTTTATAGTCTACCACAAGTTCCTATGTCAGAACAGAGGCCAACATGAAGTTTCTCGCTCAGTTCTCCCAATTGGGACCAACACAGAGGAGACAATGCACTCCTTGCTCACGGGGAATAATAACCATCATGGGAATCCTCTTCTAGGTTGGCAGGTACTATTTGTGCTTTATTTACTGACAGTAACACCCCTGATTTGATCAGTGCTTGGTGATTATGCTATCATTTTTTTGAGGGTAATAACAGTAGGAAAGACTCCTACTGCCTCATTTTCATTAATAATAGGTCAGAGTCTATGAAGTTACATATTTACATATAGACATAGGGGGGAGACGACTCTAAAAAGTCAGAACAGGTAAGTAGTGTTATGCTATCATCATCGCCACCTTGGTTATGCGCCTGATTTGTAATTGTTGGATATGCTATCATCATTACTTCGACGTTTGTAGTGTCACTGTTTTTACCTTTAATGGGCAAATGATTCAATGTCTATCGCACATATGCACTCTAGGTCTTCATCTCTTTTCTATGATAATCTTCATCCAGATGTCGTGCTTGCCAAGGAGCGGCAGATTTGAGCCAACATTAAGGCGAATCGTGCGCAGTTAAATAACTACCATTTAGAATGGTTATATATGTCTGTCTGATCAAATGTGTGTAGTTGCATGTCAAGTAGGGTATAGCAATAATTACTAGCTGTTTTCAATTTGTAATGTGAGCAAGGTTTTCATAGAAAATCAACAACGAATATTGCCGTCATTGGCCCGCATCGACCTGTATTTTGTTATTACGAACAAACTATATTGTTTACCGTCATTTATGTGGGATTTTGATTGTTATGTTGCGTGACTGTTCACATTTTCTTGGATATTTAGACTAATATAGTTTACCAATGCTTATACGTACCTATTGAAGGTACCTATTGAAGATCGATGAGGTAGAATTCAGAGGCCATGGCGTGCTGCTTCATGGTTTCGGGGCTGGAGCCTGGAGGAGTGGCACTGCTTGTACTCGACGACAATAAGGTCACGTCCAGTGCCACCCAGGTGATCTTGAGCTCTATGTCCTCATCAGTTTCAATTTTAGCCTCGTTCACTTTAGAAGGAGATGGCGCTCGCTTGGGTTCTAGATGTGCTAATCAGAACAACCATTCTTCATATGTTGTTTATAACATTCTTTTTTCGTGTTTAGTGAACCAATGAACTGAAACCTGATATCACATATAATCTTGTCTAAATTTATTATAAAGTTGTGTATCTATCGTTGTTAATTTGTTCACTGAATACTACTAAGTTGTTGATATGCTAAGACATTTGCAATTTATTTCATGCCTGAATGGATGCATGTCGCTCGACATATGAGCTGAAAGTTTCATTGCTATGCGCATACTCTTGTAAATGAGACTAGTAGTTTGGTTAATGTTTGCGAGACACATTTCGCTGAATTTGTGTCTCGTGGTTTTATTTTATACTAGTATGTTTGTACACATGCCTCTTTGTAGGGTTCACCAACATTTTTACATGGGCGTTGGGGGTAAAATGGAGTGTTCCCCTACATTTTTACAGTAGTTGCAGCTGTAGCAAACACCATGGTGTATTTTGCATGCATGTGGAAGTTCCAGGTTAACTGTCAACTAAGTTTACAAAGGTGTTGTGGTCCATATAAGTTGTCCCCACATCATTGAGTTGTTGTAGGTTCTTCTAGATCTACAACGCCTACCCCTAGTAGAACTTTTTTGCCTTTTTTGTTCCGGGGTGGTTCTAATTATATGTGTACTGAACACTACCTTGATAGTAATAGTTGTTGTTTGATTTTTTATTGCTGTAAGTTGTTTGTCAAACATGCCTAAGTTCGGTGCCAAGATATGCCTAATTTTCTTTTCTCACCATGCTTTTGTAGTTTTGTTTTATTCCTCTACTTTAGTTTGATGTCTAGCAACATCCTTAAGTTGTATACTGTTTTAATTGAGTTGTTTGTTCAACTTGCTTAAGTTGTCTACCAAATATACCTAAGTTTTAACTTTACATCATGCTTGTCATCTAGTTTTATCAACAATCTAAGTTGCATACTGATTTGATCGAGTTGTTTTCTTCAACTTTAGGTTTGAGTTACAACCAAATGCACCAAAGCAGTAATATTGATAGTTAAGTTTTTTTACAATTCATAATTTTTTAATTGTTTACTAAACTTAATTAAGTTGCTTCTGTCAGCTTGCTAAGTTGTTTCAGTCATCTGCCTAAGTTGGTTCTAGGACCAGAATATACTTCCTCTACTCGAAAATAAGTGTCGCAACTTTTGTCTAGATACGGATGTATCTACATACTAAAATGTGTCTAGATACAGATGTATCTAGACAAAGTTGCGACATTTATTTTTGAACGAAGGGAGTATTATTTTTCATCAACTATCTAAGTTGTTCCCTACTATGCAATTAATTTTGGTTAACCAAGCATTGCCCTCCTGACCTGAATAATTTCTTTTCTAGCATACAATCTTTAAGTCTAGTAAGCGCTAATGACTAAAGATAATACCAAGTGTGCTTGCCCTGAAGCTGATGCAGCATCGGGGTGCCGACCAGTGCCTCCTCCACAAACTCGTCAGTGGGTACATGTATAAGGATGAGCGCCAATGTTTTGGGAATTTTTAATTGTTGATTTTTTTAATAAGCTTTGTTCCAAATGGTTTATATTTACTTTGAGCAACCTGCTTAAGTTGGATACTGGTTTAATTAAGTTGCCTTTAGAAGCATGCTTAAATTGGCTACTACAATTAGTTAAGTTGATTTCTACCACCGTGTGCTTTCAGTTTGTGCTACACATCCTATCTAGGTTTTGTTTTCGCCTTGAGCAACCTATGTAAGTTGGATACTGGTATAATTAAGTTGCATTTATAAGCAAGTCTAAGTTGGCTACTAAAAGTTATTAAGTTGCTTTTCTGTATATATGCATTCAGTTTGTACTACACACCCTACTAGGGTTTCTTTTCCCTTTGAAAAACCCACATAGGTTGGATGTTGGTTTAATTAAGTTGCATTTAGATGTTTGATATAGTTGGTTAATGAAAGTTATTAAGTTGCTTTTCCTGTTCGTAATTCTTTAAGTTCGTACTACATATCCTATCTAGTTTTCTTTCCCTTCATCATCATGCATAACTTGTGTACTTGTGTAATTAAGTTGTCTTTGCTGGCATGCTCAAGTTAGATTGCTTCGGATGGCAGCCTATAGAAACTTTAGAAGCATGCTTAAATTGGCTACTACAATTAGTTAAGTTGATTTCTGCCACCGTGTGCTTTTAGTTTGTGCTACACGTCCTATCTAGATTTTGTTTTCGCCTTGAGCAACCTACGTAAGTTGGATACTGATATAATTAAGTTGCATTTATAAGAAAGTCTAAGTTGCTTTTCTGTATATATGCATTCAGTTTGTACTACACACACTACTAGGTTTTCTTTTCCCTTTGAACAACCCACATAGGTTGGATGTTGGTTTAGTTAAGTTGCATTCAGATGTTTGATATAGTTGGTTAATGAAATTTATTAAGTTTATTTTTCCTGTTCATCATTCTTTCAGTTCGTACTAGTTTTTGTTTTCCTTCATCATCATGCATAACTTGTGTAATTAAGTTGTCTTTTCTAGCATGCTCAAGTTAGATTGCTTCGGACGTGGCAGCATGTAGAAACTTTAGAAGAATGCTTAAATTGGCTACTACAATTAGTTAAGTTGATTTCTGCCACTGTGTGCTTTCATTTTGTGCTACACATCCTATCTAGGTTTTGTTTTCTCCTTGAGCAACCTATATAAGTTGGATAATGATATAATTAAGTTGCATTTATAAGCAAGTCTAAATTGGCTACTAAAAGTTATTAAGTTGCTTTTCTGTATATATGCATTCATTTTGTACTACACACCCTACTAGGTTTTATTTTCCCTTTGAACAACCCACATAGGTTGGATGTTGGTTTAGTTAAGTTGCATTTAGATGTTTGCTATAGTTGGTTAATGAAAGTTATTAAGTTGCTTTTCCCTGTTCATCATTCTTTCAGTTCGTACTACATATCGTACCTAGTTTTCTTTTCCTTCATCATCATGCATAACTTGTGTACATGTGTAATTAAGTTGTCTTTGCTAGCATTCTCAAGTTTGATACTTGGAGAAAGTAAGTTGTTTTTTCAGATTGCTGCAATAAGAACCAGACATGGGGCATCAGCATGATCAAGAAGGCAAATGTTTCTCGTATATCAAAGCTATGACACTATATTCAAAAATCAAAGTAAACAGGAACTTTGGTCATCTTGCATCTACTACCGCAACCTTATAGACAAGAGAGATGTTTTGGTGTTTGTTGAACTTCTAGGTGTCATTGTTCGATAAACCATTATTGACCTTTTTCTTATGCAGCGGTATACCCATGAACTACTTGATATATCGGAAACCTCAGTCACCTAAGTTTGTAGCATATATGGTTCATACTATCTTTTTGTTACCAAACTGGTTCCATGTACCCCGTCTGTCTCAAAATAGATGTCTTAACTTTGTCTAAATTTGAATGTATTTTGTTGTCCAAACTGGTTCCATATTCTAAATACAATATTTTGTTGTACTCCTAAGTATAGTTTCATACTCCCATCTGGTCTCTGAATCCTACTTTTTTGTGTACCGAGGAACTATGTTTTGCTTTGGCGCATAGTGCCAGGATTAAGTTTTCCTGGAGTTTATTGCTATGTGTTTCTTGGAAGATCCACTTCAAGTAATCTTCAACACAAGTGCTTTTTTTACATCAGGAGATTTTTGCATGGAGGTGAGGTGCTAGAGGGTTGAGGCACATAGGAAGAGAGGGGGATTCCTTTGTGATTTTCCTCTGAAACACAATTTTTCTCTGTTTTGGAGGATTTTGCAGCCTTTGATTCATAATCTTGGATCAATGGAGATATGGAGGTGGAAGAGATAACGTGGGGCCTAGATCTGGAGGAAGGAGACGGTCCAGAAAGTTGGGGTTGGTCACGTGGGTATCTTTTTTTTCTCGCCTGGGTGTCTAGATTTTCGGATAAGTGTTCTGGGTTCAGTTGCACGGGTTTGGTCATGCAGATTTCGTACGGTGCTTTCCTTTTTGGACGAGGGCTGGTTGAGACTAACCAGCACTCGGAGGCTGGCTAGCCGCACCCAAAGAAAAAACACACTGTTTACTTTTACCCTCTCTATCTCAAGTTAAATCTAAGACAACTAATTTAAGACGGATAGAGTAGTTTTATTGTGTAATCAGAGAAAACACAGAAGCGAGAAGCACATAACACCCGAAGTCCAAATTCCAAACGCAAGCACCATGATCCCAGGGTGAACCGATTGATCACATCACACAACCGTCGTCACAAGTACCACCTGACCACGATATATTTAGTCTTTCTTGACGTAGGTGCCGAACGCGTCGAGGTAAATGCCGGAGCGTGCATGGAAGCCGACGATCTTGCCGCCGGCAGCCGGGAGTGTGAACGGCGTGCCTTCCTCCCTCCCATACGGCCCGAAGCTGAGCAAGTTGCTGGCGAACGTCAGCGATCTCACCACGGTATTACCCTCAAACTGGCCCACATGGCCTTGCACGCCGGTGAAGTACTCGTTCGTGCCCAGACGAATCTAGACATTATTCACGAAACAATAATTAAGTTGCAGCCGCCATGGATATGCATCATCTCATGCGAGTGCTGGTAATAAGAAAAGATCGAGACTAGCTACCTCGGAGCGGCCTCCCCCTCCTCCTCCCCACTTGCCGGTCTGCTGCTCGAGACCGTTGTCCTCATAGATGACGGACACGGAGTCGATGGTGTCGCCGTGGTGGATGATGACGCCCACGATGCGATCCACACTGCGGGGATCCATGTCCCTGCCACCTCCGCCGTTGCCGCCGCATGGGCCCATCTTCATAATTGACTCCTGCATGCGCAAAAACATGCCACAGATCTTCAGCTATCAAACATGGAAGCATAAATCCATATATAGCTCACATGTTAGGTACTACTACAAAGAAAAGGCTTGCTTGCTACTTACCATTGATAAGTTCTTATCGCTACTCTGTGTTCATGCACTGGTGTGAGGGTGGTGTAATCGCTAGATCCATCGAGTTGCTTCTTATAGAACCGGGTCCAACCTGGCCTATCGTGCAAGAAGCGATTATTACACTTGTGATATCTTTTTTTTATAGCGGCCAAGTTGATGCAGAATGATGGGTTCTTCCATTTGATTTGCAAGAGTTTCTATATGTTAATGCAAGAGGTAAAGGGCTAGCCTGCAGGCCAAATTTCATTGAAAACTCAGGCGACACCCTTACAGATTCAACGAACTTTAGATTAATTTGTCGGATTGATTCGTTCAGTACCTAAACCTAATCATGAACCTGATAAGTCGAGTTGATTTGTTCAACAAAAAAGAAGTCGAGTGGACACAATGTTTGGAAAACCGGATGGTGTGCCATTACATTAGTGTACTGCACGCTACAAGAAAATTGAGTACCGATTCAATTGATTGTTGACTTATATGCTCCTCCTCCCGTACGCTCCTCCCAACCCCTCCTCCTCCCGCACCCGCGCGGCGGCCCCGCCCCGGGCGGCCTCCCCTCCCCGCCGAGTCCTTCCTTCCGTGGTCTCTCCTCCCTGTCGCCGCCGCCCGGATCGTCGCCAGGCAAAGACCTAGGGGCGTGGCGGCGGCGGCGACGTCCTTGATCGCGATCTGGCGGAAAGGCGGCGGCGTTCGTCCCGGCTGGTTTGGCGGTGTTGTTGCGGCGAGCGGCGGCCGGTGATCCTCGGCCAAGATGGCGGCGGCGGGGATCTGGGCCTAGCCGCGATCTGTTCCGTCCGTTGGCCTCGACGTTGGCGTCCAGGCGACCCGGGCCTTGTCCGTGACACTAGGGCGCTTGGGGCATCTGCCCCCGGCATGGTGGTGATGGCCTCCTTCTTCGTCGGAATGGTCGGCCGGGTGGTCTTGCCGTCTTGCGGAGGATCCTGCTAGTTCCAGCAGGTGGCGTGGGGGCTGCTGGCTCGGTTTCAATAAAGGAGGTGGTCCTGGATCCCTCTCAAGGCAAGACAATGATCTGCCGGATGTTGGTCTTCATTGATCTGGTTTTTGTGTCGTGTTTCGGAAGGATCCGCCGACTAACTCCATAAGTGCTATCATGCCGTGAGTTTGCTGGAAGGATTGAATTCGGTCATACGCACCCATGTTTTACCCTGACCGTTTGGTTTCAGAGGGTGTGCTTTGAAGCTTTGTTGTCTGTTATTATCATGGGGCATGTTCTCGTTCTATGGTGCTGACGGAGAAAGTCATGGAGACCGAGATCTGAAGAAGACAGACAATGGTAGTTTGAGTCTGGGTGGTGATGAGGAATTGACTAAGTGACTTGTGAATTGGAGCAGTGGCATGCAAGTGGGGGCGACTGCACAGGAGAGATTCATGGTCCTACCTCTTAGGGTAAAAACCCAGGGTTTGGCCTTAATTAGTTGTGCCTGTCAATGACTTTGTTGAAGGTATTGTTTTGAGAGCGTGGACTTCCTTCAGAATGAAAACCTAGATCTTTGATCGGGCGATGACGGTGTTTGTGCACTGTTCCCTTCTTGGAGGCGTCGTTTTTGGAGAAGTTGGACTTCTGGTGCTGTCTTGGTGGTGGTAGTACTATTGTTTTAATGAATGAGTCACTGTAGCGGGACTTTTCTTTTTTGTAATTCCTTTTTTTTGGCTATGTGCATCCGTGTGGTCGCTAGGGCAATGCATTGTTGCAAATGCCGGATATAATTGGTACCGTCTGATATTAATATATGCTCCTTTAAAAAAAATAGAACTTATTTAGCGACTTATATTAGTATTTTGATCAGGATTCTTACCCGACTAATTCCACAAACAACCGCACCCTCCCAGATTATGCTAATGCTACTCCCACCGTTTTAGGTAACTATTATGGTGGAAGATGTTGGGGTTCGTAGCATGGAAAACAAAATATTTCTACCGCATGCAAACAAACAAGCCAAGATCTATCTACTAGATTGTAGCAACGAGTCGATAGAGGAACTCACCCTCGAAGATTCCAAAGCGGTTAACGAGAGCAGATTCTCGTGGGTGATGTAGTCGTACTCTTGCCGATCTCAAGATCGCGTAGACGACCCTTCCGGCGCTGCGTTCCGGCAGCGCTTCCGCAGTCGGTCACATGTTCGGTACTTGATGAAGACCTTCCTCTCCCTTGTTCCAGCAGGCAGTGGAGGTTGTAGCACTCTCCTCGCGATTCCGGCAGCACGACGGCGTGGTGTCGGAAGAAGAGGGGAGATCTCGCAGGGCTTCGCCTTAAGCCGGAGCGAGTATGGTGGAGTATGAGAGAGGCCTTGGTGATCTAGGGTTTAGAGGGCACCAAGGGGAGGGTGTGGCCGACGGCTAGGGCTTGGGGAAGCCCCAAGTCACCGACTTGGGAGGAACCCTAGGCGGCGGCAGCACTTGGAGGTGGTGGCGCGCAGGAGCTAGGGTTTTAGGTGTGAGGGTAGGGGCAACCCTACCCCTCCTTATATAGGTGGGAGGGGGCCGGTTGGGAGGAGGGAGTCCTCCTCCAACTCCTCCTCCTTGGCCGGCGGGTGGAGGGAGGGGACTTCCTCCCCAAGTAGGTTTCCTACTCTCCCTCCACCAAGCAAACTTGAGATTTGACTTTTCAAATTCGCGTATGACTTTCAAACTTTGATTTGATTTCTCTCTTTATTTTTCCCAGCCAAGTGACCTAGTACATGATGCAACCATTCCATATTGTCATGACACATCCATGTACCCTTCCCCTCCGGAGTGCCGGACTTTCCGGACCCTTCTAGAACATTCCTGGTGAAAACACCGGAATCATTCCCCAACTCCGAAACAGGACTTTCCTTATATGAATCTTATTCTCCGGACCATTCCGGATCTCCTCGTGATGTCCCGGATCCTATCCGAGACTCCGAACAACATTCGGTCTCTTACTCATTATTCCATAACTACTCAACAACATCGAATCCTTAAGTGTGTCTCCCTACTGTTCGTGAATTATGCGGACATGATCGAGACACTTCTCCGATCAATAACCAATAGAGGAATCTGGAAATTCATATGGCATATTTCTACGATTACTTTGCGATCGAATGAACCACTTACATACGATACCAATTTCCCTTTGTCTCATGATAGTTTACTTATCCGAGGTTTTGATCGTCGGTATCTCTGCATACCTAGTTCAACCTCATTACCGATAAGTACTCTTTTCTCGTTCCCGTGGTATGTGATCCCTTGTGAGCCAGTCACATGCTTGCAAGATAATTGGATGACATTCCACCGAGAGGGCCCAGAGTATATCTATCCGTCATATGGATGGACAAATCACATTCTTGATCCATGTGTCTCAACCCATACTTTCCGAACACTCAATGCCATCTTTATAGCCACCCAGTTACGGTGTGGTGTTTGATGTCATCAAAGCATCCTTCCGGTGATGGTGATTAGCATGATCTCATGGTCGAAGGAATTAGGTTACTATGTATCAGAAAGCTTATAGCAATTGAACTATTAAAATGACTTGATCTTTATGCTATGCTTATCTATAGAAGTATGTCCATCATACCATTCTCCTAATGATATGATCTTGTTGTTAACAACATCTCAATGTTCATGATCAGGAAACCATGATCATCTATTAACCAACAAGCTAGTATTATAAAGAGGCTTTACTAGAGACTCTAATTTAGTTTACAAATCACATAAGTATTAATGTTTCCGGTTAATACTGTTATAGCACGAATGTAAACATTTATCATAAACACAAAGATATAATAATAACTATATTTATTATTGCCTCTAGGGCATATCTCCAACAGTCTCCCACTTGCACTAGAGTCAACTAATCTAGATTACATGGTAATATATCGAACACCCATGGCAGTTTGGTGTTCGTCATGTTTTGCCCTCAGGAGAGGTTTAGTCAACGAATCCGCTACATTCAGATCTGTGTGTACTTTGCAAATCTTTATGTCACCATCTTGGACATGTTCTCGAATAGCGTGAAAATGTAGCTTGATGTGCTTCAGCTTCTTGTGTGACCTTGGTTCTTGCGCATTGGCTATGGCGCCCATGTTATCACAGTAGATAGACATTGGGTCCAGCGCACTTGGAACCACACCGAGCTCTATAATGAACTCCTTCATCCATATCGCTTCTTGTGAAGCCTCTGAAGCAGCTATGTATTCCGATTCAGTTGAATATCTCGCCACAACGCTTTGCTTTGCACTCCTCCAGCTAACTGCTGCACCATTCAAAGTAAATATGTATCCAGATTGAGATTTAGAATCATCCGGATCGGTGTTCCAACTAGCATCGGTGTAACCATTAACAACGAGCTGTCATCACCTCCATAAGAAAGAACCATATTGTTAGTGCTTCTCAAGTACTTAAGGATGTTTTTGACTGCTGTCCAATGATCCACTCCTGGATCACTTTGATATCTGCTAGTCAAACTAACAACATATGCAATGTTGGGTCTAGTACATAGCATGGCATACATAAGAGATCCTATGGATGAGGCATAGGGAGTCTTACTCATCCTTTCTCTATCTTCTGCCGTTGCTGGACTTTGAGTTTTACTCAAGGTCGTATTGGGCAACATGGGCAAGAACCCTTTCTTGCTATCTTCCATTCCAAACCTCTTTAGAACTTTGTCCAAATATGTACTTTGTGACAATGATATTAGGCGTCTTGATCTATCTCTATAAATCTTTATGCCTAATATGTAAGCTGCTTCGCCAAGATCTTTCATTGAAAAACTATTATTCAAATAATCCTTGACACTATTAAGAAGGTCTACATCATTCCCAATCGACAATATGTCATCTACATATAGTATTAAGAATGCTACAGAGCTCCCACTCACTTTATTGTAAATACAAGCTTCTCCATAAGTTTGTATAAAACCAAAACTTTTGATTACCTTATCAAAACGTTGATTCCAACTTCGTGATGCTTGCTTCAATCCATATATGGACCGTTGAAGTTTGCACACCTTGTTAGCATCTTTAGGATCGACAAAACATTTGGGTTGCATCATATACAACTCTTCATCAATGTCTCCATTGAGGAACGCCGTTTTGACATCCATCTGCCATATCTCATAATCGTAATATGCAGCGATTGCTAACATAATCCTCACAGACTTTAGCTTCACTACTGGTGAGAAAGTCTCAGCGTAGTCAACTCCTTGAATTTGTCGAAACCCTTTTGCGACAAGTCGAGCTTTATAGACAGTAACATTACCACCAGCATCTGTTTTCTTCTTGAAAATCCATTTGTTCTCGACAGCCTTCCGGCCATCCGGTAAGTCCACCAAAGTCCATACTTGGTTTTCGTACATGGATCCAATCTCGGATTTCATGGCTTCTTGCCATTTATTGGAATCTGGGCTCATCATCGCTTCCTCATATGTCACAGGGTCATCGGTGTTTTCCACCAACATGACACTCATAACGGGATCATACCAATCATGAGTGGTACGAGTTCTCGTTGACCTGCGAGGATCTGTAGCAACTTCAACCGAAGTTTCATGATCATCATCATTAGCTTCCTCTCTTATTGGTGTAGGCGCCATAGGAACTACTTCCGGTGCTGCGCTACTCGCAAGTTCGAGAGAAGGTTCAACAACCTCGTCGAGTTCTACTTCCCTTCCAGTCACTTCTTTCGAGAGAAATTCCTTCTCTAGAAAGGATCCATTCTTAGCAAAGAAGATTTTGCCCTCGGATCTATGATAGAAGGTATACCCAATAGTTTCCTTCGAGTATCCTATGAAGATGCATTTTTCCGCTTTGGGTTCAAGCTTGTCCGGCTGTAACTTCTTTACATAAGCTTCGCAACCCCAAACTTTAAGGAACGACAATTTAGGTTTCTTCCCAAACCATAATTCATACGGTGTCGTTTCAATGTATTTAGATGGTGCCCTATTTAAAGTGAATGCGGCTGTTTCTAATGCATAACCCCAAAACGATAGCGGTAAATCTATAAGTGACATCATAGAACGAACCATATCTAAGAGAGTTCGATTACGATGTTCGGACACACCATTACGCTATGGTGTTCCCGGCAGTGTCAATTGTGAAAGTATTCCGCATTTCTTCAAATGCTCGCCAAACTCGTAACTTAGATATTCACCTCCACGATCAGATCGTAGAAATTTAATCTTCCTGTTACGTTGATTCTCTACCTCACTTTGAAATTCCTTAAACTTCTCGAAATTTTTGGACTTATGTTTCATGAAATAGATATACCCATATCTACTCAAGTCATCCGTGAAGGTAAGAACATAACGATAACCACCGCGCGATGCTACACTCATTGGACCACACACATCGGTATGTATGATTTCCAATAAGTCCGCAGCTCTCTCCATCATCCTAGAAAATGGAGTCTTAGTCATTTTACCCATCAGACATGCTTCGCATCTTTCAAGTGATTCGAAATCAAGTGATTCAAGAAGTCCATCGGAATGGAGTTTCTTCATACGCTTCACTCTAATGTGACCAAGACGACAGTGCCACATATATGTCGTGTTATCGCTCAATTTCAAACGTTTAGCCTCAATGTTATTTATGTGTGTATTACTACAATCGAGATTCAATAAGAATAGACCATCTATCAAAGGTGCATGCGCATAAAACATATTACTCATATAAATCGAACAACCATTATTCTCGGACTTAAACAAGTAACCGTCTCGCAATAAACATGATCCAGATATAATGTTCATGCTCAACGCAGGCACCAAATAACAATTATTTAAGTATAAAACTAATCCCGATGGTAGATGAAGAGGTAGCGTGCCGACCGCGATCACATCAACCTTTGATCCATTTCCAACACGCATCGTCACCTCGTTCTTCGCTAGCTTCCGTTTATTCCGCAGCACCTGTTTCGAGTTACAAATATGAGCAACCAAACCAGTATCAAATACCCAGGCACTACTACGAGTACTAGTGAGATACACATCAATAACATGTATATCGGATATACCTTTCTTCTTGATGTTGCCGTTCTTCAAATCCGCCAAGTACTTTGGGCAATTCCGCTTCCAGTGACCTTCTCCCTTGCAGTAAAAGCACTCAGTATCAGGCTTAGGCCCAGCCTTGGTCTTCTTCGCCGACGCGACAACTTTCTTACCGCCCTTCTTGAAGTTTCCCTTTTGCTTAGACTTGCCTTTCTTGAATTTGGTGGTCTTATTGACCAACAACACTTGGTGCTCTTTCTTGATCTCCACTTCTGCAGATTTCAACATGGAGAAGAGTTCTGGCAACATCTTGTCCATGTTTTGCATATTGTAGTTCATCACAAAGTTCTTATAACTTGGTGGTAGTGATTGGAGGACACGGTGAATCCCCAAAGAATTAGGAATCACTATACCCAAACTTTGGAGTTTGTTTGTGTGCCCAGACATCTTAAGCACATGCTCACTGACGGAGCTGCCCTCTTCCATCTTGCAGTTAAAGAACTTTTCAGAAGCCTCATAACTCTCAACTGCCGCATGAGCCTCAAATATCATTTTGAGTTCACGGACAATATCATGTGGGTCATGGTTCTCAAACCTTTTCTGAAGCTCCGATTCCAAACCATACAAGATAGCACACTGAACTGTGGAGTACTGATTCTTCCGAGTGAGGTAAACATTCTTTACTTCATCGGTAGCAGTAGCTGCAGGCGGGTCACCCAGCGGTGCATCCAGCACATAGGTCGAATTACCAGCATTGAGGACAATCCTCAAATTGCGGAACCAATCCACGAAGTAGCTTCCATTGTTTTTCAACTTTTCTTTCTCTAGGAACGCATTAAAATTGATGGTAGGGGCCGCCATTGATCTACAACATATTTGCAATAGTTTACACTAATGTTATGACAAATTTAGTTCTAATTAATAGTTAAATTAATCTAGGTGAACTCCCACTCAAAACAATATCCCTCACATTGTTTTAGTGATCACACGAACCAAATCCACCACATCAAAACCGATCATCACGAGAGTTGATGTAGCTTCATTGGCGAACAATCAACATGTTCATCATATCTACTATATGACTCATGCCTTACCTTTCGGTGATCCGTGTTCCGAGACCATGTCTGTACATGCTAGGCTCGTCAAGATCAAACCTTAGTTTCCGCATGAGCAAATCTGGCTTGCTCACGTTGTATACACTCGTAGAATCTAACACACCCGATCATCACGTGGTGCTTCGAAACAACGAGCTTTAGCAACGGTGCTTACTAAGGATGAACACTTTAAAACTTGAAATTTGTGTGCTTGAGGGATCATCTTATAATGCTACCGTCGTTAACTAAGAAATACAAGATGCATAAAGGATTAACATCACATGCAATTCATAATATGTGATATGATATGGCCTTTCTTCTTGTGCTTCCGATCTCCATCTTCAGTCACGAACATGATCTCCATCATCACCGGTATGGCGTCAAGGTCAATGGCGCCGTTTCATGGTTGTCGTCCACCAGCTTCAACTATTACAACTACTTTGAATAGACACGCGGGTCTTAACGGAATTTAAAAGACAACCATATGGCTCCTGTCGGTTGCCAACTTACAATAAGGAACATTGCATACATCAAATATAATCACAATCATGGCCATATCACATCACAGCACACCCCTGCAAAACAAAGTTAGATGCCTCTAATTTTCTTTGCATATTTTACGTGGTTTGGGGCTTTTAATAAGTGTCATTCTAACTTACAAACAAGAACCACAACGTTGATGCTTGAACTATCAAGTGCCCGTTGTAAATTGGATCTATACTATGATGGGAGAGACAGGCACCCGCAAAGCCACTTATGCAATACAAGTTGCATGTTGAGCGTGGAGCAAGTCTCATGAACGATGTCATGTAAGGTTAGCCCGACCCGCTTCATCCCATCATACCGCAAGATGCAAAGTACATAAAAAGCAATTGATAATAAAAGCACCACCGCCCATAATGACCATTGTGTTCTACTCGTGCAACAGATCTACATATAGACACGACTCTGATACCACTGTTGGGGTTCGTACCATGGAAAACAAAAAATTTCTACTGCATGCAAACAAACAAGCCAAGATCTATCTACTAGATTGTAGCAACGAGTCGATAGAGGAACTCACCCTCGAAGATTCCAAAGCGGTTAACGAGAGCAGATTCTCGTGGGTGATGTAGTCGTACTCTTGCCGATCTCAAGATCGCGTAGACGACCCTTCCGACGCTGCGTTCCGGCAGCGCTTCCGCAGTCGGTCACATGTTCGGTACTTGATGAAGACCTTCCTCTCCCTTGTTCTAGCAGGCAGTGGAGGTTGTAGCACTCTCCTCGCGATTCCGGCAGCACGACGGCGTGGTGTCAGAAGAAGAGGGGAGATCTCGCAGGGCTTCGCCTTAAGCCGGAGCGAGTATGGTGGAGTATGAGAGAGGCCTTGGTGATCTAGGGTTTAGAGGGCACCAAGGGGAGGGTGTGGCCGACGGCTAGGGCTTGGGGAAGCCCCAAGTCACCGACTTGGGAGGAACCCTAGGCGGCGGCAGCACTTGGAGGTGGTGGCGCGCAGGAGCTAGGGTTTTAGGTGTGAGGGTAGGGGCAACCCTACCCCTCCTTATATAGGTGGGAGGGGGCTGGTTGGGAGGAGGGAGTCCTCCTCCAACTCCTCCTCCTTGGCCGGCGGGTGGAGGGAGGGGACTTCCTCCCCAAGTAGGTTTCCTACTCTCCCTCCACCAAGCAAACTTGAGATTTGACTTTTCAAATTGGCGTTTGACTTTCAAACTTTGATTTGATTTCTCTCTTTATTTTGCCCAGCCAAGTGACCTAGTACATGATGCAACCATTCCATATTGTCATGACACATCCATGTACCCTTCCCCTCCGGAGTGCCGGACCTTCCGGACCCTTCTAGAACATTCCTGGTGAAAACACCGTAATCATTCCCCAACTCCGAAACAGGACTTTCCTTATATGAATCTTATTCTCCGGACCATTCCGGATCTCCTCGTGATGTACTGGATCCCATCCGAGACTCCGAACAACATTCGGTCTCTTACTCATCATTCCATAACTACTCAACAACATCGAATTCTTAAGTGTGTCTCCCTACGGTTCGTGAATTATGCGGACATGATCGAGACACTTCTCCGATCAATAACCAATAGAGGAATCTGGAAATTCATATGGATCCCACATATTTATATGATTACTTTGCGATCGAATGAACCACTTACATACGATACCAATTTCCCTTTGTCTCACGATAGTTTACTTATCCGAGGTTTTGATCGTCGGTATCTCTGCATACCTAGTTCAACCTCATTACCGATAAGTACTCTTTTCTCGTTCCCGTGGTATGTGATCCCTTGTGAGCCAGTCACATGCTTGCAAGATAATTGGATGACATTCCACCGAGAGGGCCCAGAGTATATCTATCCGTCATATGGATGGACAAATCCCATTCTTGGTCCATGTGTCTCAACCCATACTTTTCGAACACTCAATGCCATCTTTATAGCCACCCAGTTACGGTGTGGTGTTTGATGTCATCAAAGCATCCTTCCGGTGATGGTGATTAGCATGATCTTATGGTCGAAGGAATTAGGTTACTATGTATCAGAAAGCTTATAGCAATTGAACTATTAAAATGACTTGATCTTTACGCTACGCTTATCTATAGGAGTATGTCCATCATACCATTCTCCTCCTAATGATATGATCTTGTTGTTAACAACATCTCAATGTTCATGATCAGGAAACCATGATTATCTATTAACCAACAAGATAGTATTATAAAGAGGCTTTACTAGGGATTCTAATTTAGTTTACAAATCACACAAGTATTAATGTTTCCGGTTAATACTGTTATAGCATGAATGTAAACATTTATCATAAACACAAAGATATAATAATAACTATATTTATTATTGCCTCTAGGGCATGCATATCTCCAACAAAAGAGACCACAACAGAAACGGGCATAGTGAAATGTATGTGGACCATTTGGCGGAGAGAAGTCCGGCGTCTTCACTGTAAGCAGTGCCTATAATTTAGGACTAGAACTTAAACAGCAGGAACAAGATGATGCTGTGACGAGCAATGCACCTGTGGGTAACAAGGAGGCATGGCAGAAAATTTGGAGAAGTCAAGTCCCTAAGAAGGTGCGTATTTTTGCTTGGAGGGCTATGAAAGATGCACTAGCTACAGAGATAGCTAAGCAGCGGTGTAACATGAGAGTTACTGAAATATGCGAGGTATGCGGGAGACAACCAGAAGTGTTGCGCACCTGCTGTTCGAGTATTATACGTGTACGGTTGTTATGGTAGCTATGATAGTTAGGACTTTAGCCTAACTTCACTTGTACTGCAAGATGATCCATGTACGTCTATATATATTCGCCTGTGAGGCTCAATAATACATTCAACATATTTCGCCAATCTCATTCTCTATCGTTCTACATGGTATCAGAGCGACAAGATCCTTAACCGAGCCGCCGCCGCCTGCCATGGCGCCGCGCTAGCCGAGCAACACGCTTCCACCGTGCCGCCCCCGGGGAGGTCGATCTCCATGATCTCCGCCGGGGGCCGTGCAATCCGTACGCAGGGTTTGTCCGCCGATTCGTGATCGGCTGTCCTGTAAGTCTTTTTTTCCGATCTCTTGATCGGTTTTCTTTTTTGGTTTACCAATCTTAGATCGGATTGCGTCGCCCATCGCCGTCATCATCGACGCGCCTCTACTCCGACCATCAGCACCGACGATCGCGCTTGCCCTCTCCGCTGCCACGCCTGCCTCGGCAGGCTGTTGCGGCCTCACGGCAGGCTGTCGCGCCCCGTGGACGGCTGCGACGCCTTTCTTGAAGAGCTGTCGTGGCTGCCCCCTTAGATCGCCTTCGTCGTCATTGTCTGGGACTTCACCGACAAAACCGCCATCGACTCCGATCTATGCGTCGTCCATGTCATGGCGCATACGGCGCACCGTCGGTCTGATCAACCGATCCCGTGCCTGTCTACGCCAAGCACGTCCCTGAGCACGCGCCTACCACCGATCGAGCTACGGGTTGCCACTGTGTCACCCCTTCAGGCCGCAGCGCCGCCGCCTTTGGTCCACGCTACCGGCTTCCAACGCACCTCCCTTGGCGTGTACGTCGCTGGGGGTCTCCCAGCCGCTGCACCGACTTGCGCCCTGCAGCTATGCCGCCCCCTCGGGTCGTAGCATTGCTGCATGCAGTCTACTTCGCTGTCCTCATGCACCGACGTTCTCGGTTTCCACCACGCCATCTCCTCCGGCGCTGGTCACCGTCGTCTACGCATGGTCTTCGTCACGCCGCCGGGTTCTTCCTCGCCTACTTCGAGCACCGTCGCCGCACTTCACAAGGTAACCTTCAGGGCGATCTCACGCCGTCGCAGGTCCCGCCGACTACCTTCCCTCCCCCCCCCCCCCCCCCCCGCCACTCTAGGCATCCAGCATGACTACCGCAGGTCGCTGCTGTTTTCACCGCCTTCTACATCTTCGTCCACTACAACTTCGTTGTTAGCGTCATCGCCTCATCCTCGACTACACCACCTTCTACTCTACTCCGACAACCGTCGATAGTGCCGGGGAATTGTGGCTAGCCATGGAAAATGTGTGGGGTACTCCAAAAACAGATAGACTACCAGGCTCACAAGAGAGCTGGCTGGAGGAATTACTGTTGTCGCTGTCCAAGAAAACATGTGACAAAATCCTGATGATCATCTGGCGTATTTGGTTTGTCAGAAATGAGATTACACATAATAAACCAAAGCCGGCCATTAAAGGATATAAGAGATTTTTGTGTAGCTACCTGAACTCTCTGAACAATTGTAGTAAGCTGTCAACGGAGCTGTCAATACTGCCGGCTCCCACCACCTTGTCTAAACTACCTATGGGGTTCTTAAAATTAAATGTTGATGGTTCCTTCATGCAACAGGATGGTACAGCAGGGGCGGGTATGATCATCAGGAAACATGATAGGTCAATTGTATTGTCATCCTACAGAGCATTACGAGGATGATCTTCTCCGTTGGAGGCAGAGCTGCGAGCTCTGATGGAAGGAGCCTCGCTGACTTTGTAGTGGTGCCAGGTCCTCGTGATGATAGAAACAGATAGCTCTGAAATTGTTCGACTAGTCACTGAAGGATCAGGACATGTTTGAACTGGGGTTTCTCATTACTGAAGCCAAAACCCTTTTGAGTTCGGAGCGATTTTCTGGAGTCTTGAAGATACCTCGTTCACAAAACATAGCGAGTCATGAGTTAGCAAAATTTGGTAGATTAAATGACCATATTGCGGTATGGTTAGGGTCTGGGCCAATGGATATTCTGGAAACACTTTTGAGGGATTGTAAAATAACAATTATCAATTAGTACAATCTCTTTACCCCGCAATAAAAAAAATGCGTGTGGCCCCCATTTGGCCGTCCACAACGGCAATTGTCATGCATTATTCACCGTCGTGAAAATGTGGGATGCTTCGTGATCTTTCACTTATGCCCGTGTCTAATTGAATATGTGTGTCCTCAAGATGGTTGCAAGGCTCTTTTGAAAATGAAAGAAGGGATGAATAAGCCTTGTAGCATGTACTCCCTATGTTTCTTAGAATAAGTCATATAAATTTAGTCAGAAGTCAAACATTACAAAGTTTGTCCAATCTTTTACAAAAAACTATAAACCTCTACAAGATCAAATCAATCTTATTAGATACATTATGAAATGTATTTTCGTATTGTAATGATCTATTATCATATTTATAGATATTTTTTTCTATAAACTTGATCAAACTTTGCACTATTTGACTTTTGACTAAATTTATAGGCCTTATTCTAAGGAACGGATGTAGTAAGATTAGAAAAAGTTAATTCTAGTTTTAACCCCTGGTTTCAAAAATTTAACACCAATTACCCTATTTAGTAATAGTTGTGCCAGTTTTTACCTCCTTTAAAGTTTTGTGAGCATGTTGACATGTGGGTTCATGTTGTAAATACAGGTGGCGTGCCACGTAGACTAGTTTTGTTATGGCTGTTTTCTCCTGGCGGGTTTTTTCTTTCCAATCTCCCATTTCACTATTGTGTTTCTCCAACCTGCGCTACATGAAAAACTAGCTGAGGTGGACCTGGTGAAACGATAGTGCTGTTAGCTACGGTTTAAATAAGAACTAGAAGGTCTTCGTAACAATTGAGAGTAATAGGCTCTTCCCCATCAGATCAACCCGACTAGTTTGACGTAGCACTAGGATTTCTTTGGGCTTAAGCAAGACACATTTTTTGTTGAGGGGAGACACGGTCTGAGGAACAAACAAGACCGAACATTCGAAAAACAATACGGTTCAATTTATAATCAGACCAGTTCTCGTAAGAAATAAAAAACAGAATAAAGACGAAGTGGCATGCAACATGTACTAGACACCTCGTGCGAAAACACTCACAAAATTTTACATGGGGTAAAAATTGGCACAGGTTTTGCTAAATGAGCACTAGTAGAAAACTGGCATTTGTTCCAGAGCATTAGTCCCGGTTTTGTTCCAAGGCTAGAAACAACCGCATGGTACCACATCCACTAGTGCTGGTTCGAACGAGACCTTTAGTGCCGGTTGGAGACACGAACCCGGACTAAAGGGTTTTTGGCGGGCTCGGACCCGAGCCAGATCCATTAGTCTCGGTTGGTCTTTTCAACCGGAACTAAAGAGGAACATATAGTCCCGGTTGGACACACCAACCGGGACTAATGTTCCTCCTATATCTTTTTCCTCTCCCTGCCCGAGCTTGCCATACTCTATTTGAAGCTGCTTCTCCTTTCTCTGTTTCCTCTCATGCTTGAGTTTATCCCATTTTTTCACACGATTTGTCAAGATTTGGCAGCGCCTCATCTATCCAAGGGTTTCTAAAAGGTTAGCAACTTAATTTTTTCATCTTTCATTGCTAGTTTAGTTAATTTCATTCTTTAGAAGTAGAGGGATTTGTGGGTTTAGTTTGGGAGTAATTTTGCAATAATAACATGAGATGAATTTATATCGGTCTCTTTCGTTCGTTCTCTAACATGTCAAGTAATTAATAACTCATTCATTCATTTCCTTTTTGTCAGGCAGGTTTTGGAAACAGTTCAAGAAGAAGGTTAGGGGTGGATGGCGTAAGGAGCTGACTTTTAATCCAGTCCAGTAAGTAGTATGAGAGCTAGGTCCGCGCATCTCTTTAATTCTAGTTTCGATATAATTATCTGTGGCACTAATTATGTGGATACTATGTCTGCGAGTTTATTCGTGGAGCTACTGAGCGGCGCACGAACTTTATTCGAGTACGTAAAAAATATATTTACCATAATTTGTGTTGAGTTTCATTCACAAATTTTGTTATGATGATTGATATGTTCATGTTGATCTCTTTCTTTATAGTTGGATGCGGTGCGAGATAAGCTATTACCACATGAGACTGCCTACAGGCAATTCAAGAGGAATTGTCAGGAATTTTCCTTTAGGAGGTCATATCGAATACAATATAGATAAAGTCTAATACATCCATATAATTTAATGATCTCCATATAATCAAATAGATAGGCTCTAGTCCCAATTGAGACTATTTATACCAAGTTGTATATATATGTATGTATGCTTGTAAGAGAAATTATATTATATATGCATTAACGCTTACAGTACATAGTAGCATAGAATATGTATAAGAAACTTGTTTGAAATGAAAATAAAAAATGGTTGAACACAAAACAGAAAATAACAATTGAAAAGGAAAACATAAAACCCTAAAACCCATCTCCTGGCCTAGCAGCCGAGTGCAGCAAAACGCAGCCACAGCAGAAGACCTTTAGTCCCGGTTGGTGAGGTCCTCCAGCCCAGCGCACTCAGCGAAGCCACATGAAGAACCTTTTGCCCGGTTTATAAGAACCGGGACTAAAGGTCATACTTTTAGTTCCGATTGTGCAATCGGGACTAGGGGCCATCCCAAACCGGGACTAGAGGCATGTTTTCTACCAGTGGGGGTAATTAGGATGAATATTTGGTAAATTGGATAATTAGTGTTAAAATTTTAAAATTAAGGGATAAAATCTGGAATCTTCTATATCTAAATAGGAAGCCCCCACTACTTGATTTCTCTCAACATACAAGGTATCCACCTCATCTAGCATCTTGGAGCAATTATAGTGTGCCACATCATCATGTATTCCACATCATCTGTTTCTAAATAATTGCATCCGACTCACAATATTTTCCAGGTTGTGGTGATCGGTTTCTTTTGCTTTTCTTTCCATGGGAGGCGTTCTATTCGTTTCACCTTCCCTTATAATGTCATTCTGCTTCTCCATAGCCTTTTCTCATCTAAAAAACGTAACCGGAGTTTTTAAATTAATGCCCCAATTCCCTCTACCTCTTCACCTGCTGCACTACCGAGTGTCCAAATCCCGTTCCTATGCTACCCACTACCCAGTACTAATATCCAAAAGAAAAGAGTAACCGATGGATAAATTGCTTCTCAATAGCTTCTCAATATAAACAGTTCTGTTCATGTCCTCCCATGCCTGGTACTCGAGCTAGCTGCCTGAGAACAGATCCCACATCTGAAGCCCGAGCCTGTGTCAGGTTTTGTCGCCATGACCCTGCTTGAAATTCCGCAAATTCGCCCATGAGTGGGACATCATTGTTCTTGATTAAGGAAATTGAAGTCTCCATATTTCTCAATGACTGCTTATATGGGAGTACCGCATGGCTAGGATTGGGAATCTGGGATGCATCAGCAGCCCTCGCCCCATCTCAGTCCTATAACAGTATGTTAATTACATCCAGCACTTTGCCTTCGTTTATTTCTGCCATTGCTTTCTTCAACTTTTTTATTTATACCCTTGCTTACTTGATTTTGTTCAGAGATGTGTAACAGGGTCTCCACCTGTTCTAGAGGACTACCATGTACATATCGCATATGGATCGTGGCTAGACTTGATCATACGGTATTGATATGTTTATTTACTATGTGATTGTTCTCTGTTGTCCCACGTACTTGATTCCCTTTCTTCAGAAGGTAACTGATGTCTTCCTAGCAACATCAACGACCATCAATCGACAGAAGATGTTGAGATCCACTAGGTCAACATCGCCCTCCACATGCCGCCAAGAACCTCTTCTCTTTCTTTTCCCCAGTCCGGGGGAGGCAATTCATGTTCCTCTATTTATTCTTCTCTAATAATGACATCTATGCAAACCAAAAGTACTCTACATAGGGATTGCGCTGGGCAAGGGCAATAATACAATAAGGATCTGTTTCATCTAGAATTATCATTGTTGTTGTTCATATTTGCAGTATGATTTTTTCATTGGTTTGGAATGTGTACGCAAAGTATATTTTAAGCTTCAGATGATACCTAAGGTGACCAGAAGTAGATGCATGCTGCTTTCATACAAACCGAGGCATTTTCCACTTCTCTTATGATACTTTGCTATATTTTTCTTCTCTGGAAGCAAGCTACCTGGATATAGTTAGTGTATATGCCACACCAAGTGAAGAATTAACGAAGCTACTCCGGTAGCATTTTTCAGTTGGTGCAAATACGGATATACCATATATGACAATAGTAGAATTGGTTCCCTTTTACAAATATCTACAACTTTCAGTTTATTGCTAAATCTAAGAACAGTCTTTACTGGGCATTCGTTGTTTTTAATATATTCAAATTTGATCAGTTGGTATCATGTTATTAATCCAAATACACACATTTCATACGCATTACTAATATACGCCGTTATAAATTCCCGCAGCAACGCGCGGGGTATTATCTAGTTTACTTGATTAGAAACATCGACACAACTAATTGAGTATGAATTCTTCTTCTGTTTCATGCATTCCATTTAAGAAATTGATTTGTTGATAAATGGTAAATATTGATACCAAGTATAACCGGCATATGTAATAACACCGTGTAATATACAACTTGTCGAGGTATATAGAACATACCCAAATTGTTAAACAAGGAAAAAACAAAGGCCGATAGCCAATGCAACAGGAAATATCGACGTTATGCATCACCGTTAGAAACACAAAGACTAAAAGAAAGCTTGTCAAAACACAAGGCCTCGAGGAACTATAAAGTTCGCAAGCGTCATTGTCACTCGATGCAACCACTATGGTTTTATCCTAAAAGAACCAAGTCCGACCGAATCTCTCTAGAAATCTCTACTCCCATGTTCTTTTTTGGACTCTAGCGCAGGCCCTTGACAATCAGAAACTGAAATCAAACTAGTTCCATCTAAAGAAAAAGAAAAGAAAAGATATCTAGCATAGGCCCTTCGCACTCAGAACGGTCGTCTACCAAAGTTGAAATATATATAGATTAAAACAATCCACCCTTTGCTCTGGTGAAACATTCATTTGCCACCACCAGCAGGCTGGCTCCTGCCCGTTGCTTATCTGTTCCCCTCTCTCTTCTGCAAACCAGTCCAAATACATATCAAATATATGGATGGGATGTCAGAAATGTTATTTTTGTGATTCTTTGGAGTCGTGGTTGAACATTTATTCTTATCTTGCCCATTTGCAGGAATTATTTTGTGAATGACTTTCTTTGCTTTTGATATGACCCCTCCAATGAATATTGCCAATATGTTTGGCAACTGGCTTCATGGGGTGGACAAGCAAAATAAATCTAGAATTCTTATTGGATTATCAGCACTATGTTGGGCTATTTGGATAACTCGGAATGATTTTATTTTTAACAAATAGAATGGTACAAACTTTTTGCAGGTTATTCGCCGAGCGACATATTTGATTCAACAATGGTCTTTGCTTCTCTCAGAGGATAATAGGAAGCATATGGAATCTGGATGTAACCACCTGCTTATGGTTGCACAAGACTATTTTTTTAGGCTACTGGGTGGTGTCATATTAATAGGCTACAAATGAAAGAGGGTTTAGGGATAAAGGGACTTGAGCCCTCACGACTTATAACACTAGTGGAAACGAGGCCTTTGGTTGAGGTCGGAAATGGGTTTTAACACCGGTTCTTCTACAAACCGGTGTTAAAGGGGGCGCCCGTACCAGCATGGTCCAGAAAGCAAAAAGGCGCACCCCCTTTAACACTGGTTCGAGCCACGAACCGGTGTTAAAGGCCCTGCACCACCGCCCGCGCAGCCCCCCCTTTAACACCGGTTCGTGGCTTGAACCGATGTTAAAGGGGGTGCGCCTATATAACACACCGCAACCCACACCCCTCTCTCTCATTTTTTCACTCTCTCATTTTGGAGCTTAGCAAGAGGGTGAGAGGTGTGCTAGTTTGTGTTTTTTCCTATGCACAAGAGGTGTTCGGTGAAATGCCCGAGAGCTTGAATTAAGTTTTCTCGTTGCTCTTTTCTTCTCGGTCGAGGTCGGTAACTTTATCCTTTCATGTGTCATTGATGTACTGTATAAGTGGTCATCTCCCTATTTATTTTTGATACACTATATAATGCAGATGAACCATCAATAGATGTACGGTGACCGACACACTTCCGAGTACATTACGGGCCTCCAAAATTTCATCGTTGTGGCTAAGGCAAACCATGGTCACAATGGTTTTATGTGTTGTCCGTGTGTTCACTGTCAGACCAAGAAAGACTACTCAAATACCAAAACCATTCACGCCCACCTTCTTCGATCCGGTTTCATGCCCAGATATAATTGTTGGACCAAGCACGGAAAAAGAGGGGTTATGATGGAAGACAACAAAGAAGAATAGGATGATGAAAACTATCATAATATGTATCATGAATACGATTATACTACAACGGGGGTAGATAATGAAGATCAAGAGGCGGCAGATGGGCCCGCTGATGACGATCTTGGTCGGGCCATTACTGATGCAAAGGAAGAATGTGAAACTGAAAAGGAGAAGGAGAAGCCGGAGCAGATGTTAAAGGATCACAAAACATTGTTGTACCCAATTTGCGAAGATGGCCACAAAAATCTAGCTACCACACTGGATTTGCTGCAATGGAAGGTAAAGAACGGTGTGACTGACAACGCATTTTCAAAGTTGTTGGTAAAAATGAAGAATTTGCTTCCAAGAAATAATGAATTGCCCTACAGTACATACCAAGCAAAGAAGGTTGTCTGCCCTCTAGGATTAGACGTGCAGAAGATACATGCCTGTATTAATGACTGCATCCTCTACCGCGGTGAGAAGTATGAGAATTTGGATGCATACCCGGTATGCACTGCACTGCGGTATAAGATCAGACGAGATGACCCTGGCGATGTTGAGGGCGAGGCCCCTAGGAAGAAGGTTCCTGCCAAGTTTATGTGGTATGCTCCTATAATACCACAGTTAAAACGTCTCTTCAGAAACAAAGACCATGCCAAGTTATTGCGATGGCACATGGAAGACCGTAAGAAAGACGCGATGTTGAGATAACCCCCTGATGGGTCACAGTGGAGAAAAGTCGAGCGAGAGTACCCAGACTTCACACTTGACGCAAGGAACTTAAGGTTTGGTCTAAGTACAGAAGGCGTGAATCCTTTTGGGGAGCAGAGATGCAGTCACAACACCTGGCATGTGACTCTATGTATCTATAACCTTCCTCCTTGGTTGTGCATGAAGCGGAAGTTCATTATGATGCCAGTGCTCATCCAAGGCCCGAGGCAACCCGGCAACGACATTGATGTGTACCTAAGGCCATTAGTTGAAGAACTTTTACAACTGTGGGCAAAACCAGGTGTACGTATGTGGGATGAGCACAAAGGGGAGCCATTTGACCTACGAGCGTTGATTTTCGTAACCATCAATGATTGGCCCGCTCATAGTAACATTTCAGGACAGACAAACAAGGGATTCAAAGCATGCACGCACTGTTTAGATGAGACTGAAAGTGTATATTTGGATAAATGTAAGAAGGTTGTGTACCTTGGGAATCGTCGATTTCTTCTGAACATGCATCCTGTAAGAAAGAAAGGCAAGCATTTCAAACGTCTGGCAGAACCCCGGAGGAAGCCTGTCTTCCGTACCGGTGAGGAGGTATTTGGTATGATCAAGGACCTAGAAGTAATCTTTGGAAAAGGTCCTGGCAGTATATCTCTTCCGAATGACGATGCCGGACACGCGCCCATGTGGAAGAAGCAATCTATATTTTGGGACCTACCCTATTGGAAAGTCCTAGAGGTCCGCTCTTAAATTGACGTGATGCACGTGACGAAAAATGTTTGTGTGAACCTGCTAGGCTTCCTGGGAATGTATGGGAAGACAAAAGATACACCGGAAGCACGGCAGGACCAGCAACGTATGAAAGACCCTGAAGAGCGTATGCATCCTGAGAACGAGAAGAGTAAAGGACGCCACTTAACTCCTGCCAGCTACGCTCTTACCAAAGCAGAGAAGGAAATCTTTTTTGAATGCCTGAGCAGTATCAAGGTCCAGTCTGGCTTCTCGTTGAATATAAAGGAAATAATAAATATGGCAGAGAAAAAATTCCAAAACCTGAAGTCTCATAACTGCCATGTGATTATGACGCAATTGCTTCCGATTGTATTGAGGGGGGTTCTACCTGAAAATGTTCGAGTACCCATTGTGAAGCTTTGTGCATTCCTCAATGCAATATCTTAGAAGGTAATCGATCCAGAAAGCCTACCAGGGTTACAGACAGATGTGGCCCAATGTCTTGTTAGCTTCGAGTTGGTGTTCCCACCATCCTTCTTCAATATTATGACGCATCTCCTGGTTCACCTAGTAGAAGAGGTTGCCTTTCTTGGTCCTGTATTTCTACACAATATGTTCCCCTTTGAGAGGTACATGGGAGTCTTAAATAAATATGTTCATAACCGTGCTAGGCCAGAAGGAAGCATCTCCAAGGGCTATGTAACAGAGGAGGCCATCGAGTTCTGTGTTGACTTTATTCTTGACCTTAAGGCGATTGGTGTTCCAGAATCACGACATGAGGGGAGACTGCGTGGAAAAGGCACCCTAGGATGTAAATCAACGATATGTAGGTACGGGCATTCTCTCAATCAAGCACACTACATGGTTTTACAAAGATCTATCTTGGTTGCCCCGTATATCAATGAACACAAGAATTTTATACGCCTCAAGCACCCGGGGCAATATGATGAATGGATTATAAGTGAACACATGGCGAGTTTTGGCGGCTGGCTGCAAAGACTTCTCATGAATAAAACCACTGTTGGAGATCAACTGTACTTGTTGGCCAGGACACCATCTTCGACTGTATGTATTTTCCAAGGGTACGAGATAAATGAGAATACATTTTACACGATAGGCCAAGATAAAAAGAGCACCAACCAAAAGAGTGGTGTCCGCTTCGATGCAGCAGAAGACAATGGGAAAAATACCACGTATTATGGGTTCATAGAGGAGATATGGGAACTTGACTATGGACCTAATTTTAAGGTCCCCTTGTTTCGGTGCAAATGGGTCAAGCTGACATGAGGAGGGGTTGAGGTAGACAAGAAGTACGGAATGACAACAGTGGATCTCAATAATCTTATGAAGGTAGACAAGAACTTAGATGAACCATTTGTCTTAGCCAATGATGTAGCTCAGGTTTTCTATGTGAAGCACATGTCTATCAAACCTAAAAAAAGAAAACATAAGCAATAGATACATCACACGATGAGCCAAAACGTCATATAGTTCTTTCAGGGAAAAGAAACATCGTGGGAGTGGAGGACAAGATAGACATGTCAGAATATTATAATAAGTTTGTTGAAATTCCGCCCTTAAAAGTGAAAACTGACCCAACCATCCCGCTAAACGGTGCTGATACTCCATGGTTACGGCCGACGCGATCATAAGGTTGACTATATGTATTAAATGAGCCATTCTTAGCACACATATGTATGTCAATATGGAAATCAATGTCATATTTCTTCCGTTAACACTATATATGTATTAAATGAGCCATTTTTGGCACACATATGTATCTCAACATGGAAATCAATGTCATATTTCTTCCGTTAACACTATATATATTAAATGAGCCATTTTTCCCGCCATTTTTCTTCCCGCCAGTTCTTCCTGCCATTTTTCTTCCCGCCATTTCTTTCCGCCATTTCTTCCTGCCATTTCTTCCCGCCAGTTCTTCCCGCTAGTTTTCTTCCCGCCATTTCTCACTATATATATGTAGGATTGGCCTCCATTGTCATTGCACATCTCTAGACTCATATCTGCAACCTCATCACTCTTTCCCATGCATGGCTTCCACCGTACCACTAACCCCCAGGGAGGCGGAGGCTCTTTGCGCCTCGAACTACCCCTTCCAGCCGGGCTACTGCGTCCCCGTCGGCTGGATGCTGAGCGCCGGAGGCGTGCCAGTTCCTCCTGTCCCTCTAGGTGTGGCGCGCCGGATGGCCATCACGAACCACTACTACTTCGAGCTCACGCCAGAGCAACGGAGGAATCCCAACTGACATCCCGACTATTTCCCGACTTGGGAAGCCTTCTTCGGGGATCGGCGTGAGAGGGCGCTCGCCAAGCACGAGGAGGACGGCCCACCTCCTTCGAACTTCAACGAGGCTAGCCCTCAGCTGTGGTGGCGCAGACGGACTCTACAGAGCGTCATGGCCTACGACACGGTCGCCGACTCTAACTCCCGCCTACGCTACCCTCAAGTCCAGCCCACGCGTACTCAACCTTCAAGGTTCAACTATGGCGACCCCGACAACGACAGCGATGACGGCCGCGGCGAATACGACGACTAAAGTGGTGAGTATTACAGGTGTAGGCGGGAGCATGACTGAATCACTCCAATATTCCAAAATAAGTTCGGCCGATTGTGACTTAATCTGGCCATGTATCTTAATTTTCAGTTCTTTTATATATCTCAATTTTCAGTCGTGCTTTATGTAACTTACTGTTAGTTACGTTATGTACTTTAATTTCAGTTCTATCATAATAAAAATTTCTTCCCGCCCATTATTTCCTGCCCTTTTCTTCCCGCCATTTTCTTCCAGCGCATTCTGCCCGCCCTTTCCCATTTGTTACTAGTTTGAATAGTTAGAATTTTATTTTAAAAACAAAAAATGTTTTAGGATTAATTATTCAAATGCAAACAATTTTCATGTTGAAAGTTTTGTCATATTTCAAAGTATACAAAAGATGCTAAATTTAAATATCCAAACAATTCAAAAATGTTAATACAAAATAAAATATGATTTGCTCTAATAAAATAGGGTTAGATTCCTTTTCAGATGCTTAATATTTTTTAAGTTCAAAGTTTTAGGGTTTGACTATTTTATTTTTGTCTTAATTGAATAATCAAAATTTATATGTAAGTGTTTTAATCATTTTGAAAAATTTCATCTACAGTAACTATAAAATGTTTTTATATGAATGGATAGATCTTATTTTTCTGAAAATTATGATATATTATTCATATTTTTCTAAGTTTAAATGAAAAATATATGAATTTTCTAAATTCTATCCTATTTTTTAAATTAAAAATGCCCCCACCCCTTTAATGTACGAAATAAATGCTCGCCCTTTAACATCGGTTCCAGCCACGAACCAGTGTTAAAGGGGTGGTGGGTGCGCGCGAAATGAAATCCCCACCAGCCCCCCTTTAACACCGGTTCGTGGCTGGAACCGGTGTTAAAGGGGGGCGCGAAACGAATCCCCCCTTTAACACCGGTTCCAGCCACGAACCGGTGTTAAAGGGGGGGGATTTATAACGCGCGTGCCTCTTCCTTCTTCCCGTCAGCCAGATCGATCAAGCGCGCAGAGGAAGAAGTAGAGGAGCCGTCGCCGTACGTCCACGCCCTCGCCGTCGCCGCCCTCGCTGTCGCAGTCTCGCCGGAGCGCGTCGCCGGGCCGTGACGTTCCACACGCCGCGATTGCCGCCAGCGGCTGCCTCCCCACGCGCACCACCCCCCGCCCCCGCGCACCTCTCCCGCGGCGCCGGTGGCCACCGCCTGCGCCCCTCGCTCTATCACCGACCGCCACCACCACCGCACCTCCCCCGCCACCACCACAACCACCGCCACCGCTGCGCCACCCCCACCGTACCTCCCCCGCCACCACCATATCAACCGCCACCGCCTGCGCCACCCACTTCCGGCCTCCTCTATAGGTAATTAATTAGTTGGTTTTTATATTAATTAGTATTTCTATATTAGGTAATTAGTTGGTAATTTTGATAGGTATATAGTTGATAGAAATAATATTGGTATATAGTTGATAGAAATTAATTAGTTGGTAAATGTTATATAGGTATATAGTTGATAATTAATGTATAGAAATAGTTGATAAATATTGTATAGAAATAGTTGATAATTATAGTGTTAGAAATAATATTGTATAGAAATTTTGTATAGTTGATAATTATAGTTGATAAATATTGTATAGTTGATAATTATATAGGTATATAGTTGATAAATATTATATAGGTATATAGAAATAATATTGTATAGAAATATTATTTGTATAGAAATAATATTATATAGAAATATGTATATAGAAATATTATTTGTATATAAATAATATTTTATAGAAATAATATTATAGAAATAAATTCATCGTCAAGCGCGCACAGAGGAAGAAGCAGAGGAGCCGTCGCCATCCACGCCCTCGCCGTCCCACGGGAGCGTCGTCGTCGGGCCATGCCATGCATAGACATGTATATTGTATATATATGTATATATGTATTTATTTGTATGTGTATGGCGATTTTTTTAAATAATACACATCTTTTAGTTATATCCGAAAGTTTGCACTTGACCGATTACTTTTTCAATCGGTTTGCACTTGACCGATTACTTTTCCAATGCCGTTGACCCTGACCTCCTCTGTCCTCGCTGAGCCTACACACGCGTCGAGGGTGAGTCGCCCATTTTAGGTAGCCCATATCGTGCTGGTTTGAACGCACACCCCCACATATCCCGGCCCCGCTCTCGCCCTAGCGCCGCCAGCCGCTACCCTAGCACACCTCTCATATGAATCCGGGGTTTCTCCGAATTAGGGTTTGGAATGACCAAGCATGTATTAGGGTTAGATTTTAATACTTTTAACCTGTCATATCATCATCCTTGCTTGAGCATTTCAATAGATGTATTACTGATATTTGTGTGATAATATTATTGTTTTAGAAACTATGGATCCACTCAGTAGAAACCTTGAAGAGAAAAAAATAATGGAGAACATGATCCACGAGGACACCTCACGATATCTGAACTTGGAGGGACATGATGATAGCTCAAGTAGTCATGGAGAAGATGACGACTCTGGTGAACGCACTTTAGTGATTACAAAGTCCGTCGAGGTATATGCATGGATTAAGCCTCTGCTGACTTGCACCAATTGATTTGTATATATGTACATGTATTAATTAACGCTTCTTTCTTCTTTTAGCCCTTCGGATCGACCATCCAGCAACAATCTTCTTCTATAAAAAAGAGCAAGCGAGGCGCGAGCCATCGGTTGAAAGATCGTGCAAAATTCACGATCGAACCAGTCCGTGTTGATGGCAGACCGATGGATCCCAAGAAGGACGCAGAAAAATTTATACGCCAGGCTGGAGTTCTTGTTAGGGACCAAATCCCAATCAGAATTGAATATTGGAATAAGCCAAAGAAGGGCGACGGTAACTCTGTTGATGAAAGATCCAAAGAAACGCTTTGGACTTTGCTGTTGGTAAATTTCACCCTACCGTTAGAGGAGGATGAAAATAAACTGGTTATAAAGGAAAAGGTCAAAGAGTGGACTCTAAAGAAGATGGCTGACGCTTTCCGCAACTGGAAGACAAAACTGAACAAATTTGTCAAAGCTCGCGAGACTCCAGATTTCGAAGACGCATATTATGCGAAGATAAGACCTCACTGGCCCAAATTTGTGGCGTACAAGGAAGGTGCTATAGCTAAAAAGAGGTCAGAAACCAATACGCTAAATGCCCAGAAGAAGGAATATCACCAGAGGACGGGGTTAGGTGGCTACATATCTTAGAGTCCTAAGTGGATGACATAGATAGAACATGCACTTGTGGCGCTGCAGGCGCAAGTGAATGCACAAAATGTCCAGCAAGCTACCGGCTCATCTTAACGGCACGAAGAGCCTACATTGGAAGCTGTCGGCGGCCCAGACTCTACGCGGAAAAGCAGCGTGGCTTCCATGGAGACGTGCATCCCACGCTTGATATGGCGGGTCCTCGATACCCCGTGGATGATATCACGGAGAGCGAACACGCTGAGCTGCATGTGAGATTAATGGGCTTATCCATTAAGGTGGCGCTCGGCTATGTCTTATCTCCTGTAGCTGGTGGAACTTACCACTGCCGACCGATTCCAGATGGCTATGCTATTGTCGGGGTGGATGAGGTTGTGAAGGAATATGAGGAAGCACAACTTGACCTTGCTACAGGTGAAGGGGAAACTCAACTCAACTTTGCAGTGAAAAAAACTATTCTTTGGAAGAAGGAACACATCGTGCTTCCAAATTGGAGGCCACTGGCACCCCCGCCGTCTCCACAGCGTCAGCAGTATGAGCCTCCTCATCCGTCTCCAAGTCATCAAAATACTCCCATGTTGTGTTCGCCGCGTCAGCCGTCTCCGGCGCTTCAGCCATCTCCTACGCGTCAGCCATCTCTGGTGCTCCAGCCATCTCCTGCGCATCAGTATAGATTCCTCTCCCTCATGCAAACAAACATGGAAACAAACAAGCCAAGATCTATCTACTAGATTGTAGCAATGAGTCGATAGAGGAACTCACCCTCGAAGATTCCAAAGCGGTTAACGAGAGCAGATTCTCGTGGGTGATGTAGTCGTACACTTCTGATCTCAAGATCGCGTAGACGATCCTTCCGACGCTGCGTTCTGGCAGCGCTTCCGCAGTCGGTCACACGTTCGGTACTCGACGAATACCTTCCTCTCCCTTGTTCCAGCAGGCAGCGGAGGTTGTAGCACTCTCCTCGCGATTCCGGCAGCACGACGGCGTGGTACCAGAAGTAGAGGGGAGATCTTGCAGGGCTTCGCCTTAAGCCGGAGCGAGTATGGTGGACTATGAGAGAGCCTTGGTGATCTAGGGTTTAGACACGCCAATTAGAAGGGGCTAAACCAGCGGCTAGGGCAATTAGAAGCTCTAACTCGGCGGTTTTGGAGAAATCCCTAGGCTGTGGCTAGGGTTTAGGTTTAGAGGGAGGCAACTTGTGTCTAGGAGGGGAGCCCTGCCCCTCCTCTTATAGGTGGAGGGAGGCGCGCCTGGGGAGGGGAGTCCCTCCCCAACTCGGACCCAAGGTGGGCCGGCGGTGGGAGGAGGAACTCCTCCCCCAAGTCGGTTTCAAACCTCCTTCTCCTCTTTCCC
Organism: Avena sativa; assembly: GCA_916181665.1. Classification (NCBI taxonomy): domain Eukaryota; kingdom Viridiplantae; phylum Streptophyta; class Magnoliopsida; order Poales; family Poaceae; genus Avena; species Avena sativa. Next base: position 36,235,294 of record OV702286.1, on the reverse strand, counting down.
AAAACTAGTCGTTTGACTTTCAAACTAGCCGTTTGACTTTTCAAACTAGGATTTGAATAAACCCTCTATTTGGTACAGCGATGACACCAAGTACATAATGCAATCATACCAACTTGATATAACACATTCATGTACCCTTCCCCTCCGGAGTGCCGGACATTCCGGATCCTTCTAGAACATTCCCGATGAAAACACCGGAATCATTCCCCAACTCCGAAATAGGACTTTCCTTATATGAATCTTATTCTTCGGACCATTCCGGATCTCCTCGTGATATCCCGGATCCCATTCGAGACTCCGAACAACATTCGGACTCTTTCTCATCATTCCATAACTACTCAAACAACGTCGAATCCTTAAGTGTGTCTCCCTACGGTTCGTGAATTATGCGGACATGATCGAGACACTTCTCCGAACAATAACCAATAGAGGAATCTGGAAATTCATATGGCTCCCACATATTTCTACGATTACTTTGCGATCGAATGAACCACTTACATACGATACCAATTTCCCTTTGTCTCACGATAGTTTACTTATCCGAGGTTATGATCGTCGGTATCTCTGCATACCTAGTTCAACCTCGTTACTGATAAGTACTCTTTTCTCGTTCCCGTGATATGTGATCCCTTGTGAGCCAGTCACATGCTTGCAAGCTAATTGGATGACATTCCACCGAGAGGGCCCAGAGTATATCGATCCGTCATATGGATGGACAAATCCCACTCTTGATCCATGTGTCTCAACCAATACTTTCCGAACACTCAATGTCACCTTTATAGCCACCCTGTTACGGTGTGGTGTTTGATGTCATCAAAGCATCCTTCCGGTAAAGGTGATATGCATGATCTCATGGTCGAAGGAATTAGTTTACTATGTATCAGAAAGCTTATAGCAAATGAACTATATTAAATGACTTGATCTTTATGCTACGCTTATCTATAGGAGTATGTCCATCACATCATTCTCCTAATGATATGACCCTGTTGTTAATAACATCTCTATGTTCATGATCAGGAAACCATGATCATATATTAACCAACAAGCTAGTTTAACAAGAGGCTTTACTAGGGACTTTTTTATGTTTACAAATCACACAAGTATTAATGTTTCCGGTTAATACAATTATAGCATGGTATGTAAACATTTATCATAAGTATGAAGATATGATAATAACCACTTTATTATTGCCTCTTGGGCATATCTCCAACAGTCTCCCACTTGCACTAGAGTCAATAATCTAGTTTCAAACCTTTGTGTATTCAACACCTATGGCTTTACGGTGTTGTATGTACACGATTGCTAGTGGTTAACTGATCTCCGGATCTGACACTTCTAAGTCCGTGTGTAATTGCATGTCTTTGCGTCCCTACGCATCACTCATTCTCTAATGAGATGGCTTTGTATAAATTTGGTCCTTTGGTGAGACCTTTAGTTCTTTGGGGCTAAAACATGTTGATAATATTGTCGTACAATATATCTTCATAGTATTATCCCTGCTGTGAACTACACCTAGTTTGATAACAAACTACTTGACACAAATGCCCTCTTTTGCTGCTATAATAGCAGTCATATACTTAGCCTTTTGTTGTAGTATCTGTCACAATGTCTTAACTTTGGAACTCGTCCAAATCCATTATGGAACTCACTTTCCTTTATATTGTGCCACCCTTAGTTTAGATTGAGATAAACTTAATTTGTACTCTGTGACAAAACTAGTATCAATGTAGTACTTTTACAATGAACTAACCATCTATTTGTCACTTCTACAAATAATATACTCTTAGTTCTTCCAAAAGATCATAAGAATATCCTTACTATTGTCCAATGATCATCTTATGAATCATTCTGGTATATGATCACAACATTTAGAGCATAGGACATATCTGGATTTGTACATATCACAGTATGATTGATATACATACTCTTTGTGATTTCATGCATCAAGTATCAATCTATACTTGAATCTTTGTTTCACTTACCAAGTGTCAATACACTTGAATATATCATCAATATTGAACTCATTCAATCCTTTCTGTGCGACAAGAACCTTTCTTGTAGTTTCTATATTGAACTCATTCAATATCTCATCTATGTACTTCTGACACAACCATATTGGCATCTATTGATGCCAAACATTTGGGTTTTGCCTAAGTCTTTCATCGGGATGAAATTCTTAATATGTGTTAATAAAAGATACATCATTTTTAATCAACAATATGTCTTCCACATAATGTATTAGAAATATGTCTTAGCGCTCCCACTTAATTTCTTGCAAATGCAAGCATCTTCATTGTCTCTGATGAAATTAAACTCTTTTAACAGTTTCATCATAGTGAAGATTCCAACTCCGCTATGTTTGCTTCAACCATTGAAGTTTGCATATGCTTTTAGCATCCTTTTGAATTAATCAAACCCCTATGGACCATGTTATGCACATGTCCTAGGTAACAATTCTATTAGAATAACTTGTTTTGTTTATTCAACTACCACATAACAAAAATTATATGTAGTGGTTGCTACATTAATCCGTCTAAACTAAATATCGCTATGAAAGATCAAATCTTGTCATAGTCAACCTTTGAACATTTTGTGAACTCTTTCCCAACATGTCGACTATTTCATAGATGTGAAACATCCATGTCTACTTCTTTATAGATCCAAACACAACTGTAAGGTCTTACACCTTTCTCGAGGGTCCTTCAAGTTCAAAACTTGATTTCTCGTGTATAGAACTATCACGGATTTTATGGCTTCAAGCCATTTGACGGAGTCAGGGCCCATCATCGCTTCTTTGCATGTAGTCCGTTCATTATTCTCAAATAATGATTCAACCCTCAAATCTTGGTATTTGATTGTTTACTCGACCTACTTGGTTCAATAGAAACTTAGACCTCCATGACCGCAACCTTTGAGGCACGTGAGCCATGAGCATTGTTGATACCTCCGGAACACTTTTCGGCGCTGCGCAACTTTGCACATATAGCTAAGGTTCCTTTAACCTTATCAAAGTTCTATTGTCCTCCCACTTATCTTTTCACGAAAAATTCCTTCTCAAAGAAACTTGACGTTCTAAGCGACAAACACTTTTGTCTCCGGTGTTTATGGAGGAATACTTAACAGTAATACAAAGACAGGTTCATCCGACTTTGGTTGCAAACATCTTTCTTTTGCATAGCATACCAATTTTTAAGAAAGGACTACTTGGGTTTTATCCCAAACCATAACTTTATATGGTGTCATTTCAGCGGATTATGATGGAGCTCTTTTCAGTGGAAAACAGTAGTCTCTAAAGCTTTTAATCTTTAAAATATAATGGCATTTTATGAATTACACCTTTGATCTTACCATGTCAAACAAGGTTTTAATTACATATCTCGAACGCTCCATACTCTTATGGTGTTTCGGGAAATGCAAATCCACAGAACGATTCCTTAAATCTTAGGTATTATGCTAAACTTGTAACTCAAATACCTTCCTTTATGATCTTTATCATAAACTATTTATATTCTTATTATAATGATTTTGCACTTCATCTTGAAAAACTTTGAACTTTTTCAAATGTTTCATACTTCATCCTTATTAAGTAAATATTCATATATTCACTCAAATTTTCGGAGAAAGCATATGAAGTTGAAATCCATCGCTGTTGACTACACATAATGGACTTTGTACAACAATATGTACAAGTTCCAATAAGCTAGTCTTTCGTTTCCTTTTGGCCTATGAACGAAGTTTTAATTATCTCTAGGAAAGCTTCACAAGCGTCATTTGATCAAAAATCAAAAGACTCCAAAATTCCATACACATGGAGTTTCTTCATGTTTTCTTTCCATTATAATTTAAACGGCGATGTCACTTCCTAAGTGATCTTCCAATCAATTTGTCTTTCGACATTTTTAGCACTAGTTTTACGGATGTGATTTATCCAACGAGATTTGTAAATCATCCATCTTTTATGGATTACGGCAATTATTTGAACAACCCTTTTGTTCTCATAATACCTGATAAAACAAATCTTGAAGGCAAGCTTTGATGTTTAACGAGCAACACAATAACCCTTTATTTGTTCTCGATGAACATCATCACATATTCTTTTGCTAGTTACTTAGGCCATTTGTAGTTCATGAATTGTGTTGTTTCATATGACGATTCACACCAACAAATTCAGTATCAAATACTTAAGAACCACATTGTTTAATAAGCAAAGAATATAGCCATAACATGTATATCATCTATATACTTAAGCTGAACAATTCTAGTCTTTTCTTTTCTGCCACATACTTATGAGATTCTCTTTCAGTATTTCCTTTTCAGTTTGAAAGAATCTATCAACATCAATATTGGAGTCATACATATGACACATAGTCCAAAGCGTGTATAGTTAAATACCAATGTCTTTGGACTTGCACTTTGAAGTAGATCACCATTATCAAATGTTTGGTGTTCTTTCAAATTCCTTTCTTTAGTAATCTCTTGGTGCAGTAAACATTTTACCTACATCAAATATTCACCCTCATCATGGAATTATCCATGATCAAGCTACTTTTTGCTTGTAACGGTGAATCGTGAGTATAATGTTGCTCTCCAAAACCTTTTGGAGGATTAGGACAACTAGTGTCTCCAACCTTTTGTAAATTCTCATCAAATATGAGAACATGACTTTTGCCATATTATACTCTATCATGTTGCAACCAAAACTTCGTTTCAGATATCACAATATCTTCCACACATCATGGTTTCTGAAACAACTCTTTCAGATCTTTGATAACCTTGATATTAAGACAATCCTTTGAATATCAAGAATCATGGAGACAAACATGATACTCATACACTAACACTTGGAATTGTCACTCTTGTTTTTAATACCAATTATTAAACTTCATGGAGTAACCGGAACTTTACTGAAAGTTTGCAATAGGACTTTTAAACTTTAGATTAACACTTCAAAACAATACGATACCAGTTCGTAAAGTAACTAACCAGAATTTCTATAGTTCTATCATCTCAATTAAAACTAAGCGCAAGGTGGTAAACGGATGCCAATGACTACAACAACTATGCAAATTCACTTTGATTTAATTTATGATAAATAGTGTTCAACTTTTAATCATATTGCCGTTGAACTCCCACTCAAAACAATATCCCTCACATTGTTTTAGTGATCACACGAACCAAATCCACCACATCAAAACCGATCATCACGAGAGTTGATGTAGCTTCAATGGCGAACAATCAACATGTTCATCATATCTACTATATGACTCATGCTTTACCTTTCGGTTATCCGTGTTCCGAGACCATGTCTGTACATGCTAGGCTCGTCAAGATCAAACCTTAGTTTCCGCATGAGCAAATCTGGCTTGCTCACGTTGTATACACTCGCAGAATCTAACACACCCGATCATCACGTGGTGCTTCGAAACAACGAGCTTTAGCAACGGTGCTTACTAAGGATGAACACTTTAAAACTTGAAATTGTGTGTTTGAGGGATCATCTTATAATGCTACCGTCGTAAACTAAGCAATACAAGATGCATAAAAGGATTAACATCACATGCAGTTCATAATATGTGATATGATATGGCCTTTCTTGTTTGTGCTTCCGATCTCCATCTTCAAGCATGAACATGATCTCCATCATCACCGGCATTGCATCAAGGTCAATGACGCCGCTCCATGGTTGTCGTTCACCAGCTTCAACTATTACAACTACTTTGAATAGACACGCGGGTCTTAACAGAATTTAAAGACAACCATATGGCTCCTGCCGGTTGCCAACTTACAATAAGGAACATTGCATACATCATATATAATCACAATCATGGCCATATCACATCACAGCACACCCCTGCAAAACAAAGTTAGACGCCTCTAATTTTCTTTGCATATTTTACATGGTTTGGGGCTTTCAATAAGTGTCGCTCTAACTTACGAACAAGAACCACAACATTGATACAAGTATTGTCAATCAACCATTGTAAATTGAATCTTAACTATGTTGGGAGAAACAGGCACCCGCAAATCCACTTATGCAATACAAGTTGCATGTCAAGCGTGGAGCAAGTCTCATGAACGATGTCATGTAAGGTTAGCCCGGGCCGCTTCATCCCACCATCCCGCAAGATGCAAAGTACACAAGAAGCAATCGACAACAAAAGCATCAACGCCCACAATGACCATTGTGTTCTACTCGTGCAACAGATCTACATATAGACACGGCTCTGATACCACTGTAGGGGTTCGTAGCATGGAAAACAAAAATTTTCTACCGCATGCAAACAAACAAGCCAAGATCTATCTACTAGATTGTAGCAATGAGTCGATAGAGGAACTCACCCTCGAAGATTCCAAAGCGGTTAACGAGAGCAGATTCTCGTGGGTGATGTAGTCGTACACTTCCGATCTCAAGATCGCGTAGACGATCCTTCCGGCACTGCGTTCTGGCAGCGCTTCCGCAGTCGGTCACACATTCGGTACTCGACGAAGACCTTCCTCTCCCTTGTTCCAGCAGGCAGCGGAGGTTGTAGCACTCTCCTCGCGATTCCGGCAGCACGACGGCGTGGTACCAGAAGTAGAGGGGAGATCTCGCAGGGCTTCGCCTTAAGCCGAAGCGAGTATGGTGGACTATGAGAGAGCCTTGGTGATATAGGGTTTAGACACACCAATTAGAAGGGGCTAAACCAGCGGCTAGGGCAATTAGAAGCTCTAACTCGGCGGTTTTGGAGAAATCCCTAGGCTGTGGCTAGGGTTTAGGTTTAGAGGGAGGCAATTTGTGTCTAGGAGGGGAGCCCTGCCCCTCCTCTTATAGGTGGAGGGAGGCGCGCCTGGGGAGGGGAGTCCCTCCCCAACTCGGACCCAAGGTGGGCCGGCGGTGGGAGGAGGAACTCCTCCCCCAAGTCGGTTTCAAACCTCCTTCTCCTCTTTCCCAAAACTAGCCGTTTGACTTTCAAACTAGCCGTTTGACTTTTCAAACTAGGATTTGAATAAACCCTCTATTTGGTACAGAGATGACACCAAGTACATAATGCAATCATACCAACTTGATATAACACATTCATGTACCCTTCCCCTCCGGAGTGCCGGACATTCCGGATCCTTCTAGAACATTCTCGATGAAAACACCACAATCATTCCCCAACTCCGAAATAGGACTTTCCTTATATGAATCTTATTCTCTGGACCATTCCGGATCTCCTCGTGATATCTTGGATCCCATTCGAGACTCCGAACAACATTCGGACTCTTTCTCATCATTTCATAACTACTCAAACAACGTCGAATCCTTAAGTGTGTCTCCCTACGGTTCGTGAATTATGTGGACATGATCGAGACACTTCTCCGAACAATAACCAATAGAGGAATCTGGAAATTCATATGGCTCCCACATATTTCTACGATTACTTTGCGATCGAATGAACCACTTACATACGATACCAATTTCCCTTTGTCTCACGATAGTTTACTTATCCGAGGTTATGATCGTCGGTATCTCTGCATACCTAGTTCAACCTCGTTACTGATAAGTACTCTTTTCTCGTTCCCGTGATATGTGATCCCTTGTGAGCCAGTCACATGCTTGCAAGCTAATTGGATGACATTCCACCGAGAGGGCCCAGAGTATATCTATCCGTCATATGGATGGACAAATCCCACTCTTGATCCATGTGTCTCAACCAATACTTTCCGAACACTCAATGTCACCTTTATAGCCACCCTATTACAGTGTGGTGTTTGATGTCATCAAAGCATCCTTCCGGTAAAGGTGATATGCATGATCTCATGGTCGAAGGAATTAGGTTAGTATGTATCAGAAAGCTTATAGCAAATGAACTATATTAAATGACTTGATCTTTATGCTACGCTTATCTATAGGAGTATGTCCATCACATCATTCTCCTAATGATATGACCCTGTTGTTAATAACATCTCTATGTTCATGATCAGGAAACCATGATCATATATTATCCAACAAGCTAGTTTAACAAGAGGCTTTACTAGGGACTCTTTTATGTTTACAAATCACACAAGTATTAATGTTTCCGGTTAATACAATTATAGCATGGTATGTAAACATTTATCATAAGTATGAAGATATGATAATAACCACTTTATTATTGCCTCTTGGGAATATCTCCAACACAAAGAGCACTGACACTGCCACGAAGCCGTACGCCAAAGAGTTCAAGAAACTACGTCCCATAGCCTTCCACCAAGCCATTGCTGGTATTACCGTGGAATCACAGCGACGAGGAGAACAAGAGGATCTTGGAAGAAGAGGTCAAGAAATTCTTTGCACCTAGACGGGCCGAGCCAAAGGAGAAACTAGATCCAGCGGTGGTGGAGAAGTTTTACAATAATCTTTTGAAACCTGAAACCCCACTTGTGACGGACTACGAGCTCCAGATTATGAAGGGGGATGCAAGGCGGAGGGAGTCTGAAAGTAGTAGTCATGCGGCACCCCGGAAAACAGTTCCCATGCTCGAAGAGCAGGAAAACCAATCGTGCACCCCGCTCCAAGTGTTCGACACACGGATAGCTCCTCCTATAAATGATTACGAGGAAGAGCTACAAAAAAGGGCCAATGAGATGGGGATGACCTACATTGCATACTTGAACATCATGGGAGACCACTTGCCCAAAGGCGATGTCAACCCCATACAGCCATGGAAGTACGGTAAGAATCTCGTCAAGAAAGAGGAGCTCAAGAATCTACCAACAAAAATGCGAAGATTGCATAAGTGGTACCTTGATTTCTGCAAGACAAGAAAGGAAGAATGGATCACGGCGCATATAAGAGATATGATTTTCTTGTGCGGAGACGACGAGATCACCTTCAACATTCAAGACTTGCATTTTTTATTCAATCAGAAGGAACTCGACAAAGCTTCTATCAGCCTTTATTGTGTGTAAGTACTATTTTTGTAATTTCTATCTCAGCTCATTCAATTCATTAATTGCATGTATATATATGCTCACCATATATGTATATACTATTATGCAGGAAAAAGGTTATGGAATGCATGAAAGGAGGCCCTTTTGACATTGGGTTCGTTGACCCAAATAGAGTTCATGAACAAGTGGTAAAACACAAACCCGGGCAAACAGAAGATTTCTTGCTAACGTCTTTACTGAGACAACAAACCAAAAGGTAAATACTATTGCCTTACAACTTCTCTTGAGTGTTACCCTCTCTTGTACATATTCTGTTTCGGCTTACTCAATGTTAAGTGTAACTGATGATGAGTTATGCGTGCATAGGTTCCAATTTATTCTGCTAGTCATTCAAGTTGACTCAGGAAAAGTCCTTGTCATGGACTCGTTATGAAAAGACCAAGAGCTATGGGCTGACCTTAAAGAGATGCTCCAGAGGTAATTTCAATCATATTATCACCTAGATCGGCAACTTTCGTGACAACAAGTAATTAATTACTCCTTTATCCATTTTCTTTGCCGGACAGGTTTTGGAAAAGGTTCACGGGCAGGGCCGTGGGTGAATGGTCAGAAGAACTAAAATTTGTAGACCAAAATGTAATTAATACTAGCCAGCTAGGTCTGCGTATCTCTTTGATTGTGCTTCCAATTCTATTATATCATGCTTTATTGATTATTATTTTGATTGAACTCTCTATTCTCGTAAAGTGCGCGCATCAGGGACCCAACAATAACTTATGTGGATACTACGTTTGCGAGTTCATTCGCAACACGATATGTGCGATGGGCCAAGCCACACTAGAACAACTTAGAGTAAGTAAATGAAGTACACAATATTATTTTATTACCATCAGTTGTGTTGAGTTTCATTCTTATATATATATATATATATGGGACCGTTCTTCATATATATTTAGATCGAACGGATGCGGGACAAACTCCTACCATTTGACCACATACGAGCCATTCAAGAGGAATTGGCGGGGTTTATACTTGATGAGATCATCACGCCTAGGGGAGAACTCTTTAGATATCCAAAATGGACGTGTACAGAGATGTTATATTGTATATATGCTTGAACGTGTTTGTCTTGTACTTGATACTTCAACGTGTACGGAGAATACCACAATGACTATGTTTGTGTATAATAATAGTTGCTTAATTATTCATGTACTTGTATGTACCGACGATGTATGTGTATACCTCTCCCGATCGATCCCCCTCCCCCCGTCCGCGCCGTGCCGCAGAAATCCGCCCAAAATGGGGCGGCGGCAGAACTCTGCCGCGGTAGAGATTTATGCCATTTTCCTGCCGCGGAAGAGAACCCGGTGTTAAAGGCGGGGCCCCTGAGCACTGCGGCAGCCCCACGTGCGTCATCCTTTAACAATAGTTCATATAAGTACCGCTGTTAAAGGGGGGGGGCTCTAACACTGAACCCTCAACAGCGGTTCTGAAACCGCTGTTAGAGGGTGTTATGAACCGTTGTTAGAGGGTGTGTTATGCACTAGTGTAAAGTCGACGATTGTATTAGTGTCATGGTTCGTGCGTGCTAGGAGTTGCACGTGAGTTACAACTGTGGTTTTTTAGATGCAGGTGAACTGTAACTTGTTAGACAATGTAATAGGTTTCCTTTATACCTTTTGTACATGTATACCAATACCTCTCCTGTATTGGAAATGGACTCCTATGTGTTGTACACTTGTGCCCTTTGTGGCTATATAAACATGGAATCTTTATGAGGTCCAAGTACGATTCCTACAAACTTTGACATGCTTCCATGACTTAGCTGTCGGAAAACCCTGCCGCCGCCACAGCCCCTGCCGCCGATGCATATAAAAACAATAATCAAGCCTATGATTCAAAACCTTGCCACCGACATTGCTGATCTAGTCGCCGTTGCCTCCAAATCCTAAAAACACAAAACCCTGCAAACCAAATCCAAAATAGCGTCGCCGCACTGATTTGTGTTGCTGCCACATCAAAACCCTATGTCGACAAAAGTCCTGCCGCCGCTGCACCGATCTGTTCCCCCACTGCCTCACGATCTCTTGTCATAGCCTCATCATCCTCTACAACTGCTCTCGCGGCTGCCCGCGGCGCCCCTCCTACGCAACTCCTTACGCGGGAGAATGAGCTGGTGTGGAAGTCGCTTGTGGTTCCTTCTCTCCGAGGTGCATGTGTTCTTGAGCTGGTTGAAGGGGAGGACAAAGCTCCTGAGAAGTTGCTGGAAACCGAGGATGTCAACTAAAAGAAATTCACCATGACAAACCCCGAGTACACGTCCTGGATGGCTCGTGATCCGCATGTCCTTCGGTGGTTCTGAATGCACTATCCCCTGATGTCCTTGCCCATGTCATTGGGCTTCGGACGTCTGCTGAAGCCTGTACCGCCATGAACGCTCACGCCTCTCCCTCGTCGAAGTCGAGGATCTAGGGTCTCCAAGCTTCCATGGTTCAGACCAAGAGGAACAATATATCTGCTGGAAAGTACTTCACCAAGATGAAAACAATTGCTCAAGAACTTGCTTCTACAGGGAAGCCTTTAGATGATGATGTTTGGTACGTTCTGAACGTGCTTAGGAGATCCTACAATTTCCTCATCACTGATGTTCGTGCTAATCCCGTCAACACGCTTGGTGATGTGTTTAATCAAGTTCGGGCCTTTGATCGCATGCGCAAGTCTGATGATATCAGTTTTTCCTCGTCATCTCACCTTGCTCGCCATGGAGGAGGAGCTCCCTCGCGTGGTAAGGAGCGCTGGCAGGATGACCAGGGTGGCCAGGATTGCTAGAGCGACCGTGATGATGGCAATCATGGTCGTTACGACGATCATGGCAGGTAGCAGCAACAGGACTACTGTGACTGCGGCCGCCAGGAGGACCGTGGTTATCGTGGACGTCATGGAGATGGAGGCTATCAAGGCCACCGTCCACGTGATGATGATCATCCTTGTCATCATGATGATGGAGACCGATGTCAGCGTGACTGTCAGTACACTCCCTATGTTGACACCACTTGCCAAATTTGCAACATACATGTGCATCATGCAAAGGACTGTTGGTGGCGCTATGGATATGATCTTTGTGACCATGGAGATCATGGAAACAAAGGTGCCAACTATGCTGGAGTTGACACAATTTGGTACTATGACACAGGAGCCACCAACCAACTCAATGGGGAGCTGAACAAGCTTTCTACTCATGAACCATAAAATGGACAAGATCGTGTTCACACTACTGAAGGCACATGTATGCATATTAGTCATATTGGTCATTCATTTTTGCGCACCCCTCATAATTCCCATAAACTCAATTATATATTGATTGTTCCTAGTGCATCCAAAAATCTCTTATATGTCCATAGATTTACACTTGATAATCATGTCTTTATTGAGTTCCATCCTTTCTTATTTTTGATTAAGGACCAAGGAACACGACAAATTATGTTTAGAGGCCCTTGCTATGAAGGTCTTTATCCCTTGATTCTAATCTCCAATGAGTCCTCCAAGCATGCGTTCATCACAATAAAGCCGGCTTCCTCTACATGGCATCATCGCTTAGGACATCCATCTTCATTCATGGTTAAACAAATTCTTAGGAAAATAAAATAAAATAGCTTACACCCTAGAGATTACTCCATATGTTTATGATTCTTGTCAGCTGGCTAAGAGTCACCAATTGCCATATCCCATATGTACTAGTAGCTAGGTATACTGTTGAAAGAGCATGTGTGCCCCATGTGTGGTTTTTGGTAATTAATGACAATCTTTATGGACTAATGTGTGTATTTAAGTTGAAATTGTAGGTATTGTCCATTTTCATCACTTGAAGCATGGCTTCAAGGTACATGAAATGAAGAAGAAGATGTGTTTTGCAAGCTCAAAATGCGCTATATCTAGAAGATCTCATATTTTATGCTTTCCATCCTTGGTGGTTGATGGCTCAGTTGATGTGGAGCCTGTTGGGAACCCCAAGAGCAAGGTGTGAAGTAGCACATCAGCAAGTCTTCCCTCAGTAAGAAACCGAGGTTATCAAACCAGTAGGAGGAAGGAAACGTCACACAGGTGTTGCAAGCAACGCGGAGACCCAACACGACTCAAGACTTTGCCCCAACAAACAGTGAGGTTGGCAATCTCACCGGTTGCTGTAACAAAGGATTAACTGTATGGTGTGGAAGGTAATGGTGGTTTGCAGCAAGTAAATAGTAACAGTGGAAGATGTATCAATGGTAAAGACTGGACCAGGGTCCATAGTTCACTAGAGGTGCTCTCGTTAGATAAACAACATGGCATGAAGGGTAAACAAATTACAGCAGGGCAATTGACAGGAACTGAGCAAGGCATAACAATGCAATACTAGACAAAAATATCCTATGAGATTCGATTGGGCAATACAACAAGATACATAGACCGCCATCCAACTACATCTATGACTAGTAGTCCACCTTTGGGTTATCATCCGAACCCCCTCCGGTATTAAGTTGCAAGCAACAGACAACTGCTTTAAGCAAAGTTTGTAAGGTAAACAATCCACTAGTTCCATGAACAAGAGACCGTTGTTTTATCCCTAGTGGCAACGACACATCTACAACCGAAGAGATTTCTGTCACTTCCCTTGGAAAATAGAGGCATGAACCCACTATCGAGCATAAATACCCCCTCTTGGAATCACTAGCAACTACTTGGCCAAGATAGCTACTAACAACGGAGAGCATGCAAGATCACAAACAACACAGACATGATAGAATCATAAAGACAAACCCATTAATGAATCTGACATAGTAATCTCAATATCCATCGGATCCCCGCAAACACAACATGCATTATTACAAATAGATTAGATCTTGATCATGAACGGAGCTCACAAGACCTATACATGAAAGCACAAGGAGGAGATACAACCATCTAGCTACTACATGGACCCATGGTCCAAGGTGGAACTACTCACACATCATATCGGAGAAGAAGGCCTCTAGGATGTTCTCCCCTCCGGTAGGGTGCCGAGAAGAACTTCAGATCCCCCTGATCTAGGGACGATGGTGGCGGCGGCTACAAATGGTTTCGTGCAGTTTTGATCGGGTGCCTAGGGTTTCTGCATCGGGTGCCTAGGGTTTCTGTAAGAGGCGAGGCAGGGGGTGCCTAGGGGGACCACACCCTTCCTAGGCGCAGGCCTGGCCTGGCCGCGCCTGGGGGGGTGTGGCCACCCCGTGTCGCTTCTCCGTCTCGTCTTCTGGATTCGTGTCGCCCACGGTAAAATATTGACATTGGCTTTTGTCCCGTCCAATTCTGAGAATATTGATTTTCTACCTTTCTGGAACCAAAAACAGGCAACTAGCAATGTGGCAACTTGTTAATAGGTTAGTTCCAGAATAGAAATAAACACCTCAAAGTGTAGACAAAGCAAAGCAAAGTAGATACTAAACAAGCATGGAACATCAAAAATTATAGATATGTTTCCGACGTTGTCGTGGTATTGCCGACGAGTACGCCATGGAGGGGTCCTCACAGTGCGTGTTTAGAGACGTGGGGGAAGGCGGACGGTTTACGGGTACGAGGTAACACAGCTTACCCAGGTTCAGATCCCACAATGGTGGCGGAATCCTACTCCTGCTATAAATCACTATAAGGGCAATACGCCGAGTTATAGGGATTGGTTCGCTGTGCGAGGTTGTCTGAAGTTATCTATGATCGTCTGAGATTGTGCCCTAAAGGCTCCCATAGGCCCGATTTATATAGTCGCCAGGTCCTAGGGTTATAGGGAAAAGTCCTAGCCGGACAGGTTACAGAGTCCTACACCGTCTATTACTAGTCTTGTGTATCTTGCACTCCAAGGCTCCGGGTACGTCGGTGACTCCAACCGTAGCCTTCCTTTATCCGGCATGGTCCTCCCTTCTAGATCCATCTAACTGGGCCGCCCAGCAGGCCACGAGCCATGCTACCAACTGTGGGCCTCCCGGGTTATCTGGATAGGAGACATGCTATGAGGATACCCATATAGCGTATCCCCAACAGTAGCCCCCGGAGAACTCCGAGATCTTGCGGCGTCTTGCCTCTTCACGTCGAATGCTCCATCTAGATGGATGTTGGCAAATCGTCAAGCAATATCTTATAGTCCTCCCAAAGAACCCTGCAAGGTTTTCTCCGTCTTCAATATACAAGTCGGAGAAATGCTGAATCTTCCATCATACTCTTCTGTAGCCGGACTGGATCCGTCCATGCCAGAATATTCCGATGTGACGGCTCATCTGCCTATGTCAGCTAAGGCGACGTAGGCGTAGGTCAGCGACGCCTCGTAACTCACACATGCAGAGAACGCAATCATGTCCGATTTTCCCACGCGAGCGATACGAACCGTTGGCGGCGACAGTTGGGGACGTGGCGAAATTTCCGCGCACGTTGTCACACACGTCGTCTACGCGGCAACCGTCCGATCAAGCTGCACGAATCTTGTTGCTGGAGATCATAAATAGTAACTGCGGTGGAAGTTTTTACTTTTCACCTCATTATCTCCTCGCATCGTCTTCTTCCTTAAGCGAGCACCCCCTCGAGCTCTCCGCGCAATCTTCACGAAAAACCCTAGCTCCAATTCTCGCCAGTCACCTCCAAACTCACCCAATGGATAGTAGCAGCTCTACTCCTTCCATGGCGGTGTCGGGCGAAGCTGCGGCGAAGCCGGCGAGCTCCATCGTCGTGCCCCCAAAGGGTCTGGTCATCCCCGTCTCGGCGGTGGTTGAGTCCACCGGTGGCGACCATAATCCAGCGGCGCTGGAGCCGCTGGAAGAGGAGCTGGACTCGCACAAAGGCGGTTGGCGCGTTTCGGACATCACGGACCGCCGAAGGCTACCTCCCTGTGACGGAGGGGCTCGTCTGGCGGGTGGCGCCGGCCGGCGAGGTGACACCTTCTCCCCAAGCCGGAGAAAAGGTGTACCTCAAAGCCCAATTGGTACGCGGGCGTCTCCCTACCCATCTCTAACTTCTTCCTTTCCGTCTTGAATCACTATAGAGTCCAGCCCCAAAACCTCTCTCCCAATAGCATCCTAGCGCTTAGCAATTACGTGGAGCTCTGCGAGGGTTACCTAGGGATTAGGCCTAGGCTAGACCTCTTCGTGTATTTGTTCACCGTCAAACGTGAAGCCGGAGCCAGTAAGGATGAACTTAGAAATTGTGGCACCATAATCTTCAAGATCCGTCCTGGCCGGTGGTTCCCCGACATCGTCGGCCACGAGTCCTGCAAGAACTGACAACGTACTTACTTCTACGGCCCAGATATCCCTCTAGCCGGCCGAGAAGTAACGTACCCGGACTTCGTCGATGGAGCTGCCGCTGAAGCCTCGTAATGGAGATCCCAGGCCTCCCTTCCCTCCGACTTCAATGCTTCCCACACCTTAAGGCATATAGAGTGGCTCACAGAGACGGGTTTGACCGGCTTGTACCTAGCCATGTGCTGGTTCATCAGGCGAATCCAGCCTCTGCAGCACCGCGTGAAGCTAATGCACGAGTATACCAGTGATAGAAGGGATAGCCTCCATATCTCCGTGGACAATTTCTCGAGCGACTCCGTCAAGCTCCACCTTAAGGACATCGTCAAGGTGAAGGATAAAAGGCGTGGATTCACCATCACCTATGACATGTTCGTAGACGGCAAGTGCCCAAAGGTATTTGTTTATTTTCCATGTATGACATATACTCCAGTTCTTCTGTCTTGCAAATGTCATCTCATCTAACACGGTGGTTCTTCACTTTACAGCTTAGCGACATAGATGAGGACAACATGGCTCCTCAAATCTATGATCCAAAGATGAAGGAAGTCATCGTCGTGTCCGACGACGATGCTCCATTGGCGCGAAAGCGGAAGAGCTCCACCTATGACGCTGCCGACGGAGGCAAGAAGAAGAAGACGGAGGGTGGAGCCTCCAGGAAGACTACCGCCGCCCTGGAGGCGGAGAAGAGAAAAGTTACCGGGATCCCGTTTGCCAAAGCACCCCCACTTGTGTAAGCTTCTTTCTCTCCGACATTGTCTATTTATCTGTCTTGCTCCTGTACTTATGCATTTTGCACGTTTCAGGAAGAAAGCTATGACCAGCTTGAAGAAGACCTCCAAAACTTTGGGGGCTTCTAGAACCATTAATGACATGATGCATCGCGACGCATCTCCCGCCATCGCCCCTGTCACTCCCTCCGTCAAGCCCTCGTCTGCCCCGACAAGCTCGCAAGCTAAGGAGGCGTCTGGCCCTTCCGCCATGGAAGTGGACTCAGGTGCCTCTATAGAGATTGCTATCATTGGCGAGTAGGCGACGCAGGACAGTGCCGCACACCCAATGGCTGAAGCTCCGGCTAAGGATGCCATCGGTAGCGGTAAGGCGGTGGTGGAAGCTGGTACTTCTGCCGTAGGCGGCGCCCCCGCACCTAAGAAATCCATAGAGTATCCAAAGATAGTCTATCCGGTTCTTACACCGAGTAGCACTGCTCTGGTTCCCGGTGCGGCGCCGACATCTCCGACGCGCGGTCTAGAGGAGCTCCTCCGACAGGCAGAGATCTTGCAAGGAAATAGCATATCCTTTGGCAAGCTGTTGGCCGAGAGTGCTACCAACCTCAAGATCATTGCACTTGTAAGTTTTATTTGCCTTTTGCATTTCATATGTGTATCCCACTATAGCCCCCGAGGATTTAGATGGAAAACCATAGGTCTTTGCGTCTAGATGCTCTAAGAGTGACTAAGCTAGAAAACTTCTCACTGTAGCCCCCAAGCATATAGGTGGAATGAAGTATTCCGACTAAATGCTTTAAGAGTAGCATACGCAGTGTTTATAAATTTCAATACTGTAGCCCTGAAGCCTCTAGTTGTAAATGAATTAGTTCTGACTAGATGCTTAAAGAAAAGCTAAGCATACGTCTGAGTTAAAAAACTTTATACTGTAGCCCCCAAGCTTCTAATCGAAAACTGAATTAGTTCCGACTAGATGCTTAAAGAAAATCTAAGCATATTGCCAAGTTAAAAACTCTCGCTGTAGCCCCCGAGCGTCTAGGTGGAAAAATTCCGTCTAGAGTCTCCAAGTAGACCAAACAATGTTTTAATTCTTCTTTTTTTCCACAGAACGAGAATGCTCGTAGGGGCATGGCCAACGACAAGTATCAGAAGATGCGCGCAGACTTGGATGCTAAAAAGGGTAAAACTGCCTTCTTGAAGGAACAAATCACCAAGAGCAAGCGTCTGTTTTCTTTTTCGCATTCCGACTTGGTTTTGTGCCCACATTCTCCGAGTACTCACTGTGTACTTTGCTTTCTCCGACTTGCAGAAACCATATCCAAGGCCAAGGACATTGTCGAGCAATCCAAGCATATTCAAGAGCTGGAATAGCGAGAACAAGGTCCTTAAGCAGGAGAGGAAGGACATGCTGAAGATGCACGAGGAATCCATGAAAGTCCTGCAGGACTCCGCCTCCGAGGAGATCAACCGCTTGAAAGAGGAGATCTCGATCTTGAGAGATCTGAAGAAAGCTGTCGACGAGCAGAATCAACGCCATCATGAGGAGTATAAACTCCTCCAACAAGAACGGGACTCCTTGGCGGATACCCTCTAGCAGGCTGAGGCCAGCATCTTCAGTAAGTGATTCTCCGTCTTGGATTTCTGTAGTCTAGATACTCTGAATTTTTGAACTCATGTGTTCCTTGTCGGAATTTGCAGCTCCTATGGGATTTACCCGGTCACCTCCTCCAACCAAGGAATGCATGGTTCTTGCCGGCAACTTTATCAACACCGCCATCGTGCAAGCCAAAGAAATCGCCAAGCCCCTCCAGATCAACATCAAGGCATCGGACTCTGTGGTGAAGTACTCGGAGATCCTGCGCCGAGCCCCGGAGCGTATCACAAGCTGGAAAGCTTCATGTGCACGGGCTGGCGCAAGGATGGTGCTGTCAATGGTGAAGGCACACTATGAAGATGCCGACATCAACACGGTGACCTCTGGCATTGTAAGGTTCCCAACCTTTAATAAGGTAGAGATCCCTGTGTTTACAATGCTAGTCCCTGGATCAATAGCTAGCATCCATAGTTAAGATGTAATATCAAGAAACAAAGGTCATAATACAACTTTATAACCAGGATTAAAATAATTTATTACATCTTACATAGCTCATTTGGCTATCTCATTACAATGCAGCAGAATATAGCAATAGCATGGGGTCCTTCATCTTCAAAGTGCCACAGGCAGACATATTGGTTGTAGACTTGTAATCCTAAATCAATAACTTCTCTAACATCAAACAAACCTGCAACATATAAGTTACAGCCACAAGGGTCAATACATTTGAATTGTATTGGCAAGTGATACTATGGTAGTATAGTGGAGTCTATCATCTATATGCATTTGGCTAAGTGGAGCTTAGGCTTGCTTTGCTCAAAATAGATTTTCCTTATCATTTGAAAACACCAAGTTTTTGCTTGACAAAAACATTCCCAAGGCATCTCCCAATAGAACTTGGTGATCCTTCAATCCCTTGTTCACCCACAAGATTTTAACTTAGAAATTGGGCTGAGGAGATTCTTGATAGCTTCGATGTCTTGATGCTCAAATTGTCCTTTGCCAGGGACATGGCTAAGTACTTAGATTTTTCACTCTGCAGAGGTGGTGCACTTTCCCCACAAGACTTGGTTTCAGCAAGACAAGATCTTTCAGAAGCCTTCCCTTAGACCAGAATGGATGCGCTCCAACCTATCAAACCCCTACCACCAACTGTCCATTTGGCTAAGTTATTGCAACCTATATGATCCAAGCAGAGCCCATAATGCCAAGTGGCTGCACTTGAAGCTTCTCAACATTTGACATCTCAAATCTCTTTGTTCCTGGGTGGCTATCCACAAGTGAGATACACAAGGTAAACCATAGAAATGGGCCTTGTGAACCACTCAACATAAACCATTCACAACCATTCCACCCAGGTGATTCATTCACTTAGTTGTTTTATTAAACAAAACACAAGTCCTTGACTTAGAAATATTCCATAGTATGAATACATATTCCACCCTTGTTTTCTACTAGCTAAGCTAAGCATGATAGTAGTAGGAATCTTAACTTAGGAATTTCTACTAAGGGTTCATCTACTAGGATTTCCCATGGCATAGTTTATACTTAGCAAAAATTCCATGCAAGTCCTACTTAGAAATATCACTAATGCATAGTGAAAATAATGGGACAAAAGTATGAAGCATCACTTGCCTTTTTGGTAGAGAATATAAGTTCACTCCTTGTCTTTGCAATGATCACACTCTTCAAATCACTACAATTCAATCAAGCAAGGGCACAATTTCAATCTACCATTCAAGCAATTCATCACATAAAATGATAGAAACAAAACAATGCGTGCAAACATGCAAAAGATTGTTTTATTTGTAAAAGTGGTTCCTAATGGGTCATAAACATTTGGAAACACCTAATGGTCATTTTATAAAGTGGCAAAACTATTTGCAAAAGATTTTACCTATAAACCATTTTTAAATCAAAATCATTATTTATGTGGTTGAAAATGTCTTTAGCAAAGTAATAATTTTTATGGGGTTCACCAAATACATTTTCAAATCATAAAAACTTGGTGCTTAGGGTCAGAGAGTTTAATTCAAAACATTTCTCAAAGGTTTTCCTCCAAAATCATTTTTAAACCATAATCAACATTTTTATTTGGCTAGAAATTCTTTAATTCAAGGTTTTATTCTTTTGCTTCACCAAATACTTTTTTGGAACCACAAATTGATTCCTATGATCAGTAGGTTCAAAACAAACCATTTCACAAAGGTTTTATCCCCAAAATCATTTTAGAACAATTTTTATATTCTAAACATGCATACACAAGTTTCTGCAAAAACAATCAATTTAACAGAAGCATTTTACTAAACAATGTGCATGTTCAGAAAGTACTTGTTTTGCTGAATCCATTGATATAAAATTTGCAAAATTTGGACGTGTGGTTTGAAAGTTATGAATTTTTCAAATTGGAACAACACATAGATCATTTCTGGTTTTATTCAAACAAACAAGGCCACGTGGCACTTTCTTACTGGTGCATACCGTTTCGCGCGGATCAGCATATACGGCCGTTAGATCTAAACAGATCGTGCGGCGCAGATCGATCAAAATCGGTTCGTTAAGTTAATCTAACACAACCACAGGATTAGCATCTAACGGCTCTCAGTGCTCTGACCATATACTAGCGGTGCTGGCGGCGGCGACTGGCGGCGGAGCGGCCTGGCGGTGGCATCGCCGGCGATGCAGGAAGCGAGAGAGGGTGGGGAGAATCTCACCAGGTTCGCGTGGTCGTGGTGAAGCTCAAGGCGGTCCTTGCTGGCGAAGGGGCGCTCGGGGTCGATGGGAATCGCTCGCCGGAGTTGCTCCTGGCGACGGGTTCGCTCGGCCGTTGTCGAGGACGTCGTTACAGAGCGTGCTGGGTCAGACGAATGGTGCAGTTAGACTCGTAGGAAAGTGGGGAGTATGTGAGAATCAAAGAGAGAGGAAGGGGAGGTCTGGTCTCACCGGTAGTGCTCGTCGGAGTGGAGGCAGACGGTGGCGATGTGCAGTGGTCGTCGTTGTCGAGGTTTTGGGGCGCGCGGGGGCGAGCTGGCACTACGGGGAGGTTCGCCAGGAGATGGAGAGCAAGTGAGCATGCAGTGGGAGGCGAGGGGCGATGGCGAGTGGCCGGAATTGGAGAAATGGCTCGCCGGAGTCTGCGGCGGTGCAGGGTAAAATCGAGGCGGCCTGGTGGCAAGGAGTAGGTGGTTTCTGGGGGAAAACGGAGAGGAGGGAGAGGCGGTTAAGTAAGCGTGATCACGGGGCCGTTACATGGCGCGGTTAACTCTAATTTATGCCGGCGTTCAATCGGCAGTAATGGCCAGAGGAGGGGGGCGCGGTCAACGGCGGGTGAAGACGATGGTGAGGTGGCAGTGGGGTCCGTTGTCAGCGTGAGGGAGAGAGGGGGAGTGGGTCCGGGCGTTCAGCGACCGAGTGGGTTCAATCCGCGGTGAGAAAAACGTTTCAGGGGAGGGTGTGTGTGGTGGGCTGTTGGGCCAGATGGGTCTTGCTGGGCTGGGTTGAGTCTTTTACATTTTTTTGTTTTGATTGTTTTTCCTTTTTCTGTTTGAATATTCTGATTTGATTTTCATTCAAACAATTCAAGCAACAAATCAATTCAAACCTCAACCAAAATTTGTGTAAATTCAAATACTGATTAACAACACATTCCAAAGTCAAATAAAATAATTTTTTTATTATTCTTTTAGGATCTATTAATAATTAAATAAATAGACCATAGTCTTTAATTCAAATAGGTTTTAATTTATTTTTAAAACTCTTTTTGAATTCGAAATAATATCAAAATCTTTTCAGTAGGTTTCATTTGAAAAACTAAAACACTTGGAAATCACTTATTTAAAATACTTTAATAAGTTTTAATGTTTATTCAAAATGGAAAAGCCTTTACTTAAATAAAATTGGATATTAACAAATCCTCATTATTTTATTTAAATAAACCTTTACTCTTTTTATCAAATAAAAACATTTTATTTCAAAAGCTTGGCCAAGATTTAATTTGGCTCTATAAAATAATCCTTATTTATATTTCTACCTTTGCTTTATAAAAACCATATCTTTTATTTAAAGATCCAAAAATAGTGATTCCAACTATTATAACTTTATTTATTATTTGCTTATCTTTTCAATTCTCTTTAGGATTTTATTTGATCAAAATAGGTTTGGATGTTTCCGATTGGAATCAAAAAGTTTCTTCTCACCCTAAATTTCAACAATTTTTTATTTTGTTTATTTATTTTTGACATTACAAGATTTGAAAATCTTGGGATGTGACAGGCATTCCCGACGTAGATGACGATGGCAAAGAGATTAATCACGAATCCATCTTGTCGTCACTCGCGTGCTATGACACTAGAGTTGCCGAGTTAGTCGATGTCAACGTCTTCGTGCCAATGAATACCATCGATGGCGGCAACCAAAGCTCCTCCGAGTCCCTTCACACTACCGACTTTGAGGGTGATTCTCCTGCTGCCGATGACGCTGCTTCCAAGTCGCCTGCGCCAAAGCAATGAAAAACAATCTTGTAATATTTGTTTCATCTTTGATGCGTATGTGGAAAAATCTATGTATTTAACTTAAGGCGGAAAACAATGTTGTATGTCCTTCTACTTCAGAACCAATTCCCAGCATGTATATATTTTTTAAGCAAGTGCTGGTTTATCCATTACTTTGGTTCTTATGCTTGAATTTTTGTGAGTCAGAAGACTCGTTGTCGGAACTATGCGCTCAGGTGATGATGCCGAATGACACCGTCAAAAACCTAAGCACAAAATCGCCAACAAGTGCCGAAAGTCACTACTCTAGAATCCACATAAAAACGACAAAGAACGTGTAGACCAGAAAACTTAAGCTAACGCCCGTAGGCGGAATTTTCACAAGTGCAATCGCAAAACTTGTGCATAAAGGTTTTACATGATCCAAAAATGAACACTAAAGGAGGTAAAATACTCAGAAATATGAGCGAACCAAAGAGCTTTATTTCATTGATCATATAAGAGGTACACAATTAGATAAAAAATGCTAAGTGTAAAAAGGACATAGCTGTGCTATGTTCCATGGCCGATCAAGCTCCGGGTAGTCATCATCCGGGTCACGTCGCTTACGCTTATGATCCTCGTTGGGTCTATCCTTCAGTTCACAATTGTCAACAAGGTAGTAAGACCCATTGAGTAGCGCATTGCTTATGATGAACGGTCCTTCCCATGGCGGGGATAATTTGTGTGACTTCTTCTGCTTAAGTAGGAGCACCAAATCCCCCTCTTTAAATGAGCGATGCCGAACGCGGCAACTATGGTAGCTGCATAGCTTCTGCTGGTAGATGGCAGATCTTTGGCATGCCAAAACGCGCTCCTCCTCGAGAAGGTCCACATCTAGGCGTCTGGATTCTTCAGCGTCATCTTTGTCGTAGGCGGCAACTCTTGGTGCATCGTGAAGTATGTCGGAAGGTAGGATGGCTTCTGCTCCATATACCATGAAGTAGGGGGTGTAGCCGGTGGATCTGTTGGGTGTATTTCATAAACTCCATAGCACAGATGGCAATTCTTCCGCCTAGGCTCCAGCTGCTCTATGTAGCGGTGCCTCAAGCCGTGGCTTGATTCCCTGCAGAATTAATCCATTGTCTCGCTCAACCTGACCATTGGATTGTGGATGTGCCACAAATGCAAGGTCAAGTCGATGCCCTTCTCCCAACAATAAGCCTCCACTTCTCCGAGTGACAAGTTGCTGCCATTGTCGGTGATAATGCTATGTGGGAGACCAAATCTCACCACTAGATCCCGGACAAACCTGAGGGCAGTTGCCCCATCAAGCTTTCTAATGGGTTTAGCTTCTATCCATTGTGAATTTATCAACTGCTACTAGCAGATGCGTAAACCCACATGGTGTCGTTTGTAACGGTCCCACCATGTCTAGCCCCCAGACTGCAAACGGCTAAGTTATTAGTATTGTTCGCAATTCTTCAGCAGGAACATGTGGTTGTCGGGCATAATACTAGCATCCCATGCACGTCTCAACCAGCTTGTCGGCGTCCGCCTTTGCGGCCAGCCAGTAGAATCCTTGCCGGAAGGCTTTCGCGACCAACGATCGAGGAGCGGCGTGATGCCCGCAATCTCCGAGATGGATTTCGCGTAGGATTTCAATACTTTCTAGTTGGGAAACACACTTTAGGTATACACCAGTAGTGCTCCTTTTGTAGAGTTGTCCATTGATGATGGTATAACCCTTTGCCCGTTGTACTATTTGCCATCTTTCGACCTCGTCGTCAGGCAAAGTTCTGTGTTCGAGATATTCCATGAACGGTTTTGTCCAAGCCGGAGGAACCTTTGTCACCATGTTGACAAAAGAGTCAGCTCTATCCTGGTTGTTGATGTCGTCTCCCTTCACGGATGGCGTGCGCAGATGCTCTAGGAAAACTCCTGGTGGAATTCGTTTGCGCCCTGATCCAAGCTTAGATACCAGATCAGCCGCCTCGTTTTACTCCCTAGGTACATACTTGACTTCGTAGCCCAAGAAGCTCTTTGCTATCTCGTCCACTTCGTCTCGATATGCCACCATCATAGGGTTCTGTGCATTCCAGGTGCTAGCCACCTGCTAGGCAACCAAGTCGGAATCTCCACAGCAAACTATGTGCTTGATGCCAATATCCTTGGCTACACTTAGTCCGTGAATGAGTGCTTCATACTCCGCCATGTTGTTTGTTGCCTCGAAGTGGATCTGCAGAACGTAGTGTAGCTTGTCTCCTGTTGGTGACTATAGAAATACACCAGCCCCCGAGCCGTTGAGCATCTTTTATCCATCAAAGTGCATCACCCAGTATTCTGGTTCCGGCAATCGAGTAGCATCTGGCATCTTCGTCCAATCTGCAACAAAATCCGCCAAGGCTTGTGACTTGATAGCGTCGTGTGTCTTGTAAGTGATCTCGAAGGCGGCAAGTTCAATGCCCCACTTCGCGACCCTTTCTATAGTGTCGCTGTTGTTGACAGTGTCGGACAGTGGAGTCTTTCTCACCACTGTGATTGGGTGCTCCTGAAAGTAATGCCTCAGCTTCAGAGAAGCAAGGAATACTCCATAAGCTATCTTCTGGTAGTGCGGGTAACGCTGCTTGGACTCCGTCAAGACCTCGCTTACGTAGTAAACTGGTCATTGAACTCCGTGCTCATAGCCTGGTTCCTTCCGCTCTACCACGACGACGATGCTGATTACCCGGTTGGTTGCCGCCATGTAGATTAACAGGGGCTCGCCAGGCTCGGGCGCTACAAGGATAGGCGCTGAGGAAAGAATCTCCTTGAGCTGCTTCAATGCTGCATCTTCTTCGTCCGTCCACGTGAATTTGTCCACCTTCTTCAGCAACTTATACAGCGGCAGAGCCTTCTCTCCAAGTCGGCTGACGAACCGACTAACTACTGCAACACAACCTATTAGTCGTTGAATGTCCTTTAGGCATGTCGGACAGTTTATGTTTAAGATGGCCTTGATTTTCTCTAGGTTAACCTCGATTCCGTGTTGGGAAACGATGAAACCCAACAATTTGCCGGATGGAACCCCGAAGATGCACTTCTTAGGGTTAAGCATCATGTTGTATTTCTGGAGATTATCGAAGGTTTCTTTTAAGTCGGAGATTAAGTCATTTGAATTTTTAGACATCACCATGATATCGTCCACATAGGTGTGAACGTTCTGACCAATTTGGTCGTGTAAGCAACGTTGCATTGTCCGCTGGTAGGTAGCACCTGCGTTTTCAGCCCAAAGGGCATCGTAACATAGCAAAACATGTTGTATGGGTTAGTGAACGAAGTGGCCAATTGGTCCGACTTCCTCATCTTGATCTAGTGGTATCCTGAGTATGCATCGAGAAAACACAAAAGTTCCAAGCCAGCCGTTGAGTCAATGACTTGGTCAATGCGAGGCAAAGCAAACGGATCTTTGGGACACGCTTTGTTCAAGACGGTGTAATCAATGCACATTCTTAATTCTTTCATTCCCTTTTTGGGGACAAGTACAGGATTGGCCACCCATCGGGTGTGAAGGACTTCTCGGATAAATCTAGCCTTAAGTAACCTAGCTATCTCTTTGCCAATGGCACGTCTCTTCTCGTCTTCGAAGCATCGTAGAGGTTGTTTCACTGGTTTACATTTTGGATCAATGTTTAAGCTGTGCTCGGCAAGTTCCCTAGGTACACCTTTCATGTCGGTAGGTTTCCAGGCAAATATGTCCCTGTTCTCACGGAGGAACTCGACGAGCGCGCTTTCCTATTTGGGATCCAGGTTCGTCCCAATGGCGGTGACCTTGGAGGCATCGCCTACCACAAGTTCCACCGGCTTGGTCTCGATGGCGGCCTTGAATGCAGGAGCGGAGTCGGAGATCTGTTTCTTCGACGCGGGCATCTCTGAGTCATCGACCTTGCTCTGGATCTCTTTGAATTCTTCGCTGTAGAGGACAGCTTCCTCGAAGGCTGCTTCATTAATCTCGCAGTCCCTTGCCTTGGTAAAGCTTCCGGATATGGTGATGACACTGTTTGGTCCGGGTATATTGAGTTTGTTATAGACGAAGCATGGCTTGGCCATGAACATGTGGAATATGTCGTGGCCGAATATGACGTGGTACACGCTCTTGAAGGGGACGACCTCAAAGGTCATGCGCTCTTGGTGGTAATTGTTAACATCGCCAAAGGCAACCTGAAGTGTAATGCACCCAAGGGACAGAGCCTCCCAACCAGGAACTACACCATGGAAGATGGTGTTGGTCCGCCTTAGGTTTTCCTCCGTCAAGTTCATCTTCTGCAGTGTATCCAGGTACATGATGTTGATGCTGCTTCCACTATCCACCATATACTTGGGGAACTCCACACCATCAATTAGAGGGTTGATGACCATTGCGTATTGGTTCTCCGTAGGAACAAGGTCTGGGTGCTCCGTCCTGTCCCAAGTAATTGGAACCTCCGACCAGCGCAGGTACTAGGGAACTGGGGGTAGAGTAGCCATCAGGATCCTCATACAGGTCTTCTGTTGTCGGACAGTGGGGGTGCCAAGGAAAGTGTGGTAGACTGGTGCCTTCTTCACGAAGGGGTTCTTGCCCTTGTCGTCGCTCTTGGCGGCGTGCTTGGGGTCAACGTCCTCGTCCATGTCACTTGAATCCTTGTACACCTCATCCTTCTTCTTCCCCTTGCCCTTGCCTCGCGGTCTGTTCTTCCGAATTCGCTTTTAGCCGGACTCCGGGTCTTCCTTGAGGTCGTTGATGAACTTGCAGTGTCGATTGGTATGAGTGGCCTTACCGTTGACATCGAGGTGTACGAGGCACGTCATATCTCGGTACTCGTAGGTTTGGGGAACGCGGAGCGGTGCCGAGGTCGCTTCACTTCCTCGCTGCTGCCCACGGCCAGCTCCCCTTCCTCGGCCATGTTGTCCGCCATCACCTCGTCCTGCAGAAGTCATAGCGACCATGTCGGTACATTGCTTTTCTTCTAGAGCGGTTTTCCTCTTTGTATTGTTGTTCCTCCGAGCTTGAGTTGGAACGGCCGTTGCCGACAAGGAGCCACGAGCATCTTCGTCAGCAGCTGCAAACTCACTAGCTAACTGAATCATCTGGTTCAAGTCAAGCTGGTGATTGTCCTACAAGCGCTTCAGGTTATGTCGGAGCAACATGCCCCTTTCTAACCCATCGATGAAGGCGGCCATGGCGGTCTGAGCGTGCACTCCTGCGCAGGAATTCTTCATGTCCAGCCAGCGGGAGAGGTAGGCGCGAGATGTCTCGTCTTTTTCTTGCACACACCGCTGTAGATCGCCAACAGTGCAGGGACGCTTGTACGTACCCTCAAAGTTCTTGGTGAACGCTTCTTGCATGTCCAACCAATTGCAGATGGATTTCTCCGGCAAGTCGTCGATCCATTGACGGGCCGTGCCCGCCAACAATAACGGGAGGTACTTGACAACGACGTTGGGGTTGCCTCCAGTGATCCCCACCGCGTTGCCGTAGTCCTGCAACCATGTGGCTGGATTGGCGGTGCCATCATAGGGCTTGATGTTCTTGTAAATCCGGAAACCTTTAGGGTAAGTTGCAGACCGTATTGCAGGTCCAAAGCAACGTGGTCCTAGGTATGGTCCTTCCCGGGCCTCGTGTATCTTGTCGATCCGCGAACGTGCGTCGTATGGCTCCGGGTTCTTTTTCTTGTCAACAGGGGATGGGCTGCGTGAACGACGCGGACCTCCTCCGCCATGGTGACTGCTAGGTGGTGACGCAGGCGGAGGTGGCGGTGGGTTAGCCTTCTTGTTGTTACCCTCCTGCGACGCCTCACGCCTGTCACGGTTTCTTGTCGGATGTGGAGGGTCATGGCGTGACCTGCTCTTGTTTCCTTGGTTGCACTCTCCGTCATGACGGGTCTGCTCCGTGTTGTCGCGGATGACGATGCCGCACTGCCTTGGGGGGGGCATATTCGTACGATGGTGAGCCTTGGTATCTTCGTGATGTCAGGGGGATCGGGGCGGTGGCGATGGGCGACGAGGTCGGGCCTTTTCTCCGTGGTCGGAGGATATGGGGATAGCATCCTTGTTGTTGCGTGCATCCCTCCGTCTTTGTTCCGATGAACCCGTATGGGACCCGACATCAAGAGGAGATCTGTCCCTTGGTGGCTTATGCTGGCTAGACTGGCAAAGCACTGGATCGGACTCAAGCCTCTGAGAGGTGGCCTTTTCCTGCTACTTCACCGCCTTGCCCACTAGGTCATAGACCTGTTCCACTGCCTCAGGTGATCTATCCTACTCTAGAAGGGTCTTGGCGACGGCGAGGTTAAGGAGTGGGGTGGGCATCACCTGTTTGCCTTCACTGTCAATGTATGGCTTGGCCTGTGCCAGCTTCGAGGGAGCCCATCCTAGGTTTCACCGTACACAAGGATCATTGATGACGCGAGCCGGAGCTTTCTTGGCCTTATGCTGCTACAGCAGAGTCTTGTACTCGGCCTCCATTGCTCTAGCTTTCTCTATGGACTTTTGTGCGTTGACCAGATCTCGATCTAGCTTGGCGCCTTGCTCCGCGATGGCCTGTGCTTCCTCGAGCAGCTACTGACGCTTCTCGTCAAACTGAGTCACGTTCCGGATATGAGCTACGGTCAGTGGCTCAACGAGAAGATTGCCGTACATCACTCTATCAGCCGGAGTAACTTGGGCAGCAAGAGAAGTAGATGCCGGAGGCGGCAAGTTTTCGGTGTTGTTGTTGCTTGGGCTGGTGCCGAGTTCCTGCGGCTGCTGCACTAGGTTAGGCGGAGGAGGCATGAACTTTGCGTGATCATCGTCAGCAGCAATAAGTGGCCCCTTCCCCTTTTCCAGCGCTGTAGGCGGAGCTCATCCGGGTTCATCTTCATCCATCGCCGTCCTGATGGTGACGAACACTTCTCGAGACGTGACGGCATTGTTGGCTTGCTTGTCGTGCGCGTACTCCTCCTCCATCTCCTGCATGACGCAGTATAGTTCCTCTGGACTAAAATCTATCTCCTCCGAATCTGCACTGAAGTCGGCATTGAGCGCATTAATCATAGAGTCGGAGGGTGCCAGAACTTCCTCGATGGCGGGCGGTGGAGGTGCAATAGCAACGACGATGACTGGAGGTGGCGGTACGGCTGCAACGATGGCGGCCGGAGGCCGGGGTGGCGGTGGCTGAATCGGAGGGGCTTCGTCAATGAGCGCAAGCACTGTCTAAGCTGCCTCTTTAGCTTTCGCGTAGTTGTTGACGGTGTTCACCATGCCTTCAAAGGTAAGGCATCCTGACGCCTGCTACCGTCTTAGAGAATGCCGGAGAAGCGTGCCATGGTCCAGTCCTTCCACAAAGTGATACATAGCATCATCATTGGGGTAGTGGGCCAGATCGGCTCATATGCGGAGCCACCTGGCCAGGTAATCGCGGGGGTTTTCGCCCTCTCTCTGAACGCAACGCGCCAGATCAAAGATGGTAACCACGCCGACGAACTTGGATCTCTGCTGTCCAGATGCACGGGTGAAGCTGGCGGACTTGCAGTGATCTTCCACCTTTATATCCTGCACAAGGGTGGTTTGGGTGGGCCTTGAATTTTTATGATCTTTGCCGGCAAACTCCGAAGAGAGATCCGACATCGATCCTTCCGAAAACATGTCCCGCCCGTAGGCGGTCCATGTGGGCCTTGATGCTCCTCCGACTCCTAGGGAACTAGTGCCCGAGTCGGTTTCGCCAATGAAGAGGTGGATGTCTCTGATAGGAACGATCGAGCACCGCGTAGGGTTCGTCTTCGCCGGGATCCAGAACTCGTCGGGAGGGACGATCAGAACGTTTTCAGAGAAGAGAACACGACCGATGGCTATGGTTTCTCCGATTCCCGCAAAGATCTTGGTCCTCGCCCGCTGAAGAGCCTGAAGCGCCTCTTGCCCCACGGTGGGCGCCAACTGTCGTGGTATTGCCAATGAGTACGCCATGGAGGGGTCCTCACAATGCGTGTTTAGAGACGTGGGGGAAGGAGGACGGTTGACGGGTACGAGGTAACACATCTTACCTAGGTTTAGATCCCACAATGGTGGTGGAATCCTACTCCTGCTATAAATCACTATAAGGGCAATACGCCAAGTTACAGGGATTGGTTCACTATGCGAGGTTGTCTGAAGTTATCTATGATCATCTGAGATTGTGCCCTAAAGGCTCCCATAGGCCCGACTTATATAGTCGCCAGGTCCTAGGGTTATAGGGAAAAGTCCTAGCCGGACAGGTTACAGAGTCCTACACCGTCTATTACTATTCTTGTGTATCTTTCACTCCAAGGCTCCGGGTACATCGGTGACTCCAACCGTAGCCTTCCTTTATCCGGCATGGGCCTCCCTTATGGATCCATCTAACTGGGCCGCCCAGTAGGCCACGAGCCATGCTACCAACTGTGGGCCACCCGGGTTATCCGGATAGGAGACATGCTATGAGGATACCCATATAGCATATCCCCAACAGACGTATCAAGCATCCCCAAGTTTAACTCCTGCTCGTCCTCGAGTAGGTAAGTGATAAAAGAATAATTTTTGAGGTGACATGCACCTTCACAATAAAGATCAAACCATTTGCAAGCATTGAAAGCTGGGATCAAAGAACTCTAAACATGTGCATGAAAGATAGAGTTCTAACAGTAAGACAAAGTAACTAAGCATGCAACATCAAAGGCTACAAACAAAGATCACGAATAACATGCATTGAAAAACGTTTGTTTGTTTCACATACAGAAAACATGGCATAGTGGCAATCAGCTTGTCCTTCATAGAGTAGCAAATAGATGAATAGGACACCTTCAAAGTTCATAAGAGTGACTAGATACAAGTAGCACAAGAAAAAGCAATATCACAATATGCATCAATCAATAAGTTTTGGGACACTGCACATAGAACTAAGAATGGAAACTATGCTCTACTAATGGTGCCTAAAGGTAGAAGGTGGAGACTCAATATAGTAGTGGAAGAAAGGCCCTTCATAAGGGAAGCAGGGATTTCAAGTTTCAAAAAGAGCTTCCAAAAATTATGGTACTTGTTAGCTTTCAGCCCTGATTGCCCCTATCATAAGCATCTTGAAGTGATTAAGGTTCAAGTGAACAAACTATGGAGTATATGCTTGACAAAGTATAAGTTGGCAATCTCAAGTCCCTTGAATACGAGGGCCACACCTCATGCTACTCAACTTCAGTCACGTGTAAGTTCTTGTCATTGTAAGTACATGCGTATCATAGAGAACCGCCAACGGGGTACCCCTTGCACATGGTACAGGAGCTTTTCCATCACCAAAATGACAAGGCAAGCAGACAATGAGCATCTCAGCGATCTTTTCATTTACTATATGCATAGCTTTTTGTTTAGGATGCTTCACAGATAGCTCATTATGATGATGCTGCAAGTTTCCACCATGATTAGGCATGGCTTAGGCTAGTGGCATAGTCGTTTCTCTAACACAAAATACATAACTCCATGGACTTACAAGCTCCCTCTTTATTTCACACCGATGACTTCCATAGACAAAATAGCATGATATCAACTGAGTACAAAGTACAAGTGCAATGTTGAAAATGTTCCCCATGATAGCATGGTTCTGCTAATTCCAACGTAGAAGTGCAAGCATATACAACATAGACAACACAATGGTTCAAGTTTATTAGGGGTAAAGAATATAAAGTGTGCCATCAAGTTTGTGAGGGCTTTCATCACTACGTTTTCACATAACAAAATAGTTCTTAATTGGAAGATAGCTGAAAACAAGAATATACTTGGAATGGTGTAACACACCATGCATAGGAGTTTATAGTGGACACTTTGGAATAACTTGGTTTCTTGGGAGTTGGAAGCATGAGTAGAGCTTACTCATACAAGTGGAGGCTAGCAAAGACTGGGAGCAACCAACTAAGAGAGCAATAGTGGCCATAATCATGTAGAGCGACAAAACATTACTAATCAAAGCATAGAGTGGTACTACAAGTCAAGGACTAAATGATCATAGAGGCTGTGGTGACTTGTTCATAGTCATAACATGGTGTGAGCATGTGCCAAGTCAACCCATACAAAGCATTCAAAGGAGAAAACCACAATACTATGCATTTGCACTACTAGGAAAATGGCTATAGGTAATCAGCACATCCGTGTCTCACATGGTTGAAGTGCCCCACGGCTAAAGCAGGCGTGGCTCACCTATGGGCAGTGCCCTACTAGTAACTAGAACAACCGTGGCGCACATGACCATAGTGCGCCATAGATATGTGTGGGCCAGGGCCCTGTTGGCCGCACGCCAAACATCTGTAGCGCACCTAGGGTAGGTGCGCTACGTTTGTTAGAGCCAACCATGGCGCACATGGAGGGGGTGCGCTATGCCTAAGCGCATGCCCCCCTCTGCTGTGAAACGGCCAGACACATCAGTGGCGCACTATGGCATGTGCGCCACGGATGTTACTCCTACCTGTGGCGTACTAGGGAAGAGTGCGCCACGGATGTGTCGATTTTTTTGACAGCACTTTATGTGCACATGTGTGACCACATCCACCACCCCACACTTCACTTTCCCCTTCTTCTTCCTCCTTAGATCTAGTCGGGATCTTCTCCTTCCCACCTCAATTTCTCCACCCATTCACCATTTTTAGCATGTAGAACTAGGCAGTGAGCCATGGCTGGGAGATAGCCGTAGCGCAAGGCACGTGGTGCACTGCTAGTGCGCCACAGATGATCTTTTCAGGTGCGCCACTAACTGCTGTTTTCCTAGTAGTGTTGTATGCTAAAACAACGCATAATTTCTTCAAGGAACACTAAGCAATCCCGATGACTTGGAGCAAGTCATGCTACAGCAATAATCACTAAGTATAAGGTCAAAACAACACCTAGCATTTCATGCTAAAGTCTAAGTCTGTCACATCCCAAAATTTTCCATATTTTGAAATGTGGAAAATAAATAAACAAAATAAATAATTGCTGAAATTTAGGGTGAAAAGAAACTTTTTGTTTCTAAATGGAAACAATAAAACCCATCTTGAACAAAAATTTGAATAAAAGGAAACCAACAAATTTCAAACAAGTGGAATGCATTCATCAATGAATGAATCTTGAAATTTAAACACTTGGAAAATAAACCAAAACTCTAAAACCCTAATGGAAGAAAATCATTTCCAAGATTACTCTAAGACTATGGATTTGATCCATATAAAAATTTGTCAACAAACATTTATAAATGATAAAGAATGACAAATAAAAATATTATAAAACCATAGAAATTAATTCTATTCAATTTGGAACCATGGGTAAAAACTTACGAATTTAATAAGTTAAAAGGAAATAATTTCCAAAGCTAATAAAGCTCCTATCTAAAATCCATACCAAATTGTGAGCAAACTAATCCTAAAGGATTTAAAAAGATAAACAAATATTAAATAAAATTATACAAACTGGAATCACCAAGTTTCGATCTTTAAAAAAAAGATATGGATTTTATAAGATAAAGAGAAAGAAATAATTAATTAAATAAGGAATATTTAAAAGCCAAATTAAATCTTGGCCAAATCCATGAGCAAATGAAATGAAGATAATCCAAATAAAATAAAGGGATAAAGATTATTCCAATAAAATTATATGGCATTAAACCTTATTCTAATTATATATGGATAAAAATAAAATTCCTAATAGAAATGATTAATTAAATCATGAGAAAGTAATAAATGGAAATTTATCCAAGTGAATTAAAAAGTTATCATTTACTTAAAAGAATTATTTGAATAGAAATTTATATGGAATTAAAACCATATTTGATTTGAATAAAGACAAATGCTCAACGTAAATGATTAATAAATCATAATAAAAATATTTCAAATAATTCAAAATGAATTATTTAACACCCTATTAAATAAATAAAACCTACTGAAAAGGATTTGGTAAAATATGGAGATTAAATAAAAGATGGAAAACATAATTAAAATCCTATTGAAATAAATAAAAATATCTATTTAAATAAATAATAAACCATGAAGGAATAAAATTAATTATTCTAAAATGAACTTTAAAACACATTTAAAACAGTATAGAAACTACTGAAAAGTTTTGAAAAGATTGATAAATGAATCTGATTCAAATAAAAGTTTGAATTTGAAAATAGAAAATAGAAATGGAAAAATAAAAATAAACAGGAAAGAAAAAATAAGACAAAACCAGCCCAACAAGCCCGAGGCCCAACTAGCCCATTTCTTCTCCCCACAGAAAAACGATTTGCACCAGAAAATGCACCCTCTCAGTCGCTGACTCTGTGACCCCACACGAAACCCCTCTCAATCGCTTACAGCGGACCCCATTGCAAGCTCATCATCGTTCTCACCGTGACCCCTTCATCCCCCAAATCACGTTGGTTGTTTCTGGTCGATCAAAACTCGCTTGAATACGAATCAATGTGCCAGTAATTCCTCCCCTGATCTTGCTTACTTAATCGCCCAGGTATCCTCTCCCTTTTCCCCCAGACCTCACCCCACCAGAGCCCCTAGGCTGCCCAAATTTTGAGCTCGAACTCCCTCTGCCCGATGATACTCCGGCGACGATTCCGGCCACCGCCGCCAGCCCCACTGCCCCCAGAGCACACGAGCATGATCCCCAGCCTCTTACGCATCTCCCTGTGTCGCCCATTCAGCTGCGCGAGCAACCTAACATCGGCAACGATGACAACCGAACATCGCCGTCCACTGCCTCGGCTCCGGCGAGTTCCCCCGGTAAGTTCTGACCGCCTCTCTCCCTCTCATTGACGCTCGTACAACCACCGTTCTCTTGCGCGTCTAATGCCAGAGCGCCCCTCTCCCTCGGCATGCCTTCTCGTGCCTCAAAGCTTCACCTTCGACGACGCCAGAGCATGCCCGACGCCAGGAGGATCTCCGATGAGCAATCTGCATCGACCTCGTGCGCCCCTCGACAAACAGCGAGCACCTTGAGCACCGCGACGACCCCGCGAGCATTGTAAGCCCCTCCATTCCCTTCCTTGCTTCCTAGAACCGCCGGACCATCACTGACCGAGCGCTCCGCCGCTCGCCGTTGACCCAGCGCCGCCAGACTTTGGTTAGGGCAAAGCTGCCCGTTAGATCTTGATCCCACGGCCACGACAGAATCATGAAACGAAGCGGTATGGACTGATGTGATCCGTGCGATCCCACTTAAATCCAACGGTCTATACTGATCGATCCGTGCGAAACCTTTTTAACCAATAGGAATCAGACGTGTGGCACTGACTCTGTTTTAAAAACAGAAAATGTTCTATTAGATGGTTAGATTTGAAAAATTCATAACTTTAAATCTACACGTCCAAAATTTGCAAATTTTATATCAATGGAATCAGCAAAACAAATACTTTCCAACCATGTACTTTGTTTAGTAATTTGCTTCTGTAAACTTAGTTGTTTTTGCAGAAACTTGTGTAGGCATAATTTGAACATAAAAATTATTCTAGAAATATTTTTAAGGTAAAACCTTTGGCAAATAGTTTGTTTTGAACCTACTGACCATAGAAACAAACTTATGGATTTAAAAGTGTATTTTGTGAAGTTAAATAATAAATCTTTGAATTAAAGCATTTCTAGTTAAATAAAAATATTGATTATGGTATAAAAATGTTTTTTGAGTAAAACCTTTGGAAAATGATTTGATTTAAACCCTCTGACCCTAAACACCAAGTTTTGGGATTTAAAAATATATTTGGTAAACCCTAGTAAAATTATTACTTTGTTCAAAGGCATTTCCAACAAAATAAAATATTGCTTTGGTATAAAAATGGTTTATACGTAAAACCTTTTGCAAATGGTTTTAATAAACACTTGACCTTAAAACACTAATACTTGTGTTAAAAAATATATTTTTCAAAACACTAGAAATTATTACTTTGATTAAATCATTTCTAACAAAACAAAAATGATTAAATGGCCATTTTCACTAACTTGATATCCAATGGTTTTGCCACTTTTATAAATGACCAATAGGTGTTTTAAAATGTTTATAACCTATTAGAAACCACTTTTACAAATAAAACAATCTTTGGCATGCTTGCATGCATGGCTTTGTTTTTATTATTCTATGTGATGAATTGCTTGAATGGTAGATTGAATTTGTGTCTTGATTGAATTGTAGTGAAATTTGAAGAGTGTGACTATTGCAAGATCAAGGAGTGAACTTATATTCTCTACCAAAAAGGCAAGTGGTGCTTAATACTTTTGCCCCATTATTTTTACTATGCATTAGTGATATTTCTAAGTAGGACTTGCATGGAATTTTCTAAGTATAAACTATGCCATGGGAAATCCTAGTAGATGAAACCTTAGTAGAATTTTCCTAAGTTAATATTCCTACTACTATCATGCTTAGCCTAGCTAGTAGAAAACAAGGGTGGATTATATTCATGCTATGAAATATTTCTAAGTCAAGGACTTGTGTTTTGTTTAATAAAACAAATATGTGAATGAATCACCTGGGTGGAAAGGGACTTGCATGGATGGATTTTTGTTGAGTGGTTATCAGGGCCCATTTTTCAATGGTTTACCCTGTGTATCTCACTTGTGGAATGCCACCCAGAAACAAAGAGATTTGAGATGTCAAATGTTGAGAAGCTTCAAGTGCATCCACTTGGCATTATGGGCTCTTCCTGGATCATATAGGTTGCAATAACTTAGCCAAATGGACAGTTGGTGGTAGGGGATGATAGGTTTGGAGCGCGTCCATTTTGGTCTAAGAGAAGGCTTCTGAAAGATCTTGTCTCGATGCATGTCGAGTCTTGTGGGGAAAGTGCACCACCTCTCGAGAGAGTAAAATCTAAGTACTTAGCCGTGTCCCCGGCAATGGACAATTTGAGCATCAAGACATGGAAGCTATCAAGAATCTCCTCATCCCAATTTCTAAGTTAAAAACTTGTGGTTGAACAAGGGTTGAAGGATCACCAATTTCTATTGGGAGATGCCTTGGGTGATTTTGAAAAACAAAAACTTAGTGTTTTCAAATGATAAGGAAAATCTATTTTGAGCAAAGCAAGCCTAAGATCCACTTAGCCAAATGCATATAGATGATAGATACCACTATTCTACCATAGTATCACTTGCCAATATAATTCAAATGTATTGACCCTTGTGGCTGTAACTTATTATGTTGCAGGTTTGTTTGATGTTAGTCAAGTGTGTTGATTAGGATTACAAGTCTACAACCAACATGATTGCCTGTGGAACTTTGAAGATGAAGGACTCCATGCTATAGTTATTTCTGCTGCATTATAATGAGATATCCAAATGATCTATGTAAGATGTAATGAATTATTTTATTCCTGGTTATAAAGTTGTATTATGACCTTTGTTTCTTGATATTACATCTTAACTGTGGATGCTAGCTATTGATCCAGGGACTAGCATTGTAAACACAGGGATCTCTACCTTATTAAAGGTTGGGACCTCTACAAAGTCACAGTCAATGCAAGCTCCTCTTGCACTTCCAAGCAAGAACTTTCTACTCCTTTCCAACACCAATCGACTTATTTGAAATAAAACAGCGAGAACGGGGGTCCAAACTTTGTTATTCAAGCAAACTAAACAAACTAAGCAAAGGAAAAGAAAACTAAGACGCTCCAGGAAAAACACAACAGTGCATGAAACAATAAAAAACGAAGTGTCTAGACAGACCTGAGCTTTTTATTGATGAAGAAGGGGATGCCTTGGGCATCCCCAAGCTTTAACACTTGTACCTCTTGGATATTTCTTGGAGTGACACCATGGTGGCATCCCCAAGCTTGAACTTTTGTCCATTCTTCATCTCATTACATCATTCTCTCTCTACACCTGAAATTTTTCCTTCATACAAAACTTCACACAATCTTCATTAACAACATTAGTGTATTCAAAAGATAATAGACCTTTGGGTTTAGCTTTGGAACAGCAAAACTTTCACTAAAAACAAAAGCTACTAAAGCAACTTACTTTTAAAAGCTCAATTCCCCAAAAGAGAACTGAAAAAGAAATAGATAAGAAGCAAATGCAAATAATGGCAGAAATCTGTCAAAACAGACCACCAGGTAGAAACCAATTTTTTAGAAAATCTTTTGTTGATCAAATCAAAAAGTGTTGAACTAACGAAAGGTAGATAACATACTGGGGGATTTATTCGTAAATGTTCAGCTTAATCCGAGTTATAGAGACTCCTCGCGATTTTTATGGTGGAGGACAGAAATCTGTTTTGGGATAGCAACTCCCCAAATTTTACTTCCCTATCATTAGAGGTCATTATTGGTACAAAAAGCAAACAAAAAGGATAAGGAGAGGTCATTACTGAAGTAATAACTTCCAAGACTCAAGGAAACTCTTTGTTTATCTCCCAACAAGTACTTTTTTAACTCATTAGAGGTCATTAAGTTAGGTATGATAATTTGAGAAGATGCTCACATAAGAACTATGAGTTGAAGTAAAAGAGAGCATCAAGAAGCAAATTCAAAACACATTTGAGTCTAACCCACTTCCTATGCATAGAGATGTGTAGATAAAACACATTTGAAGCAAATAAATCAAATAAGCACATAGTAACAAGAATGGGTAGATAAAACAAGAGCAACTTCAAAACTTTCAGCACATAGAGAGGTGTTTCTGTACCATGAAAACTTCTACAACCATATTTTCCTCTCTCATAATAATTTTCAGTATCATCATGAATAAAATCAACAATATAGATATCACATAAAGCATGCTTTTCATGATCTACAAACACATAATTTCTCTCAATCTCAAAAATAGTGGGATTAAAACCTTCACACTTTTTACCCAAAGTAGATATTTCAAAAGGATCCACAGGAACATAACATTCATCCTCCTTTGGTAAGCATGGGGGACAATCAAATAATGTAAGAGGTAAACAATTTCTCTAATTAGAAGGTAGGCATGGGTAGATCCATTCCTCCTCCTTTTGTTCATCACTCTCCTCCTCTTTTTCATCTAATGAGCTTCCAGTTTCAACAATTTCTTCTTCCATAGGCTCCTGCAAGGCATTAGTCTCTTCCATTTGTGGAAAGCACCTATTAAAATATTCAAGAATATATCCATTCTCTTCCTTGTAATTGTCAAAGCAAAATTTAAGTATCTCATAAACCTCATATTCGTAAGGTGCATCATCAGTATTTTCAACCAACTGGCAAGTTCAAATGCACCCTTGAAGGCAATGAATTCTTCAATTTGTTAAACATCATAAAAGTCATAATTTCCCTTAACATAAGAATATATGGTAACATCATAATTATACTCACATTGAAAAGGAAGGTGTTTATACCTTCTACAGCAACAAGACATATCAAAGCAATAAGTGACATTATAAGTAGAGCACACGTCTCTAGCAATAGTATTCAACTTATCAATTTGTTCCCATAAGTGTTTCCCTTTTTGTGACAAACAGTGTTCCTTATAATAATACTTTTGTTCTTCCATGAATCCACCTTGCCAACAAGAACTAGTTTCAATGAAACCATCCATTGATAGAAAACATGACCAAGCAAGGCAATAACAGACCAGCAACCAGAGTAGGAACTAATTTTTTTGTGTTTTTGATAAGAGAAAGCAAACCAAACTAAACTAATTTTTTTGGAGTTTTTGATAAAAAGAGGCAAACAAAAGCAAGCAAAAGAAACTAATCAAACTAAAAACAAAGTAAAGAGAAAGGAAGTGGAGGACTCCCCTTGTGAAGACGTCCTTGGCCTCCCCGGCAATGGCACCAGAAAACTTGTTGATGGCTCAGTTGATGTGGAGCCTGTTGGGAACCCCAAGAGCAAGGTCTAAAGCAGCACAGCAGAAAGTATACCCTCGGTAAGAAACCGAGGTTATTGAACTAGTAGGAGGAAGGAAACTTCACACAAGCGTTGCAACCAACACCGAGACCTGCACAACACAAACTCAAGACTTTGCCCCAACTAATAGTGAGGTTGTCAATCTCACCAGTTGCTGTAACAAAGGATTAACTGTATGGTGTGGAAGGTAATGGTGGTTTGTAGCAAGTAAACAGTAACAGTGGAAGATGTATCAATGGTAAAGACTAGACCGGGGGTCCATAGTTCACTAGTGGTGATCTCCTTAGATAAACAACATGGCATGAAGGGTAAACAAATTACAGCAGGGCAATTGACAGGAACTAAGCAAGGCAGAACAATGCAATACTAGACAAAAAGATCCTATGAGATTCGATTGGGCAATACAACAAGATACATAGACCGCCATCCAACTGCATCTATGACTAGTAGTCCACCTTTGGGTTATCATCCGAACCCCCTCTAGTATTAAGTTGCAAGCAACAAACAACTGCTTTAAGCAAAGTGTGTAAGGTAAACAATCCACTTGTTCCATGAACAAGAGACCATTGTTTTCTCCCTAGTGGAAACGACACATCTACAATCGAAGAGATTTCTGTCACTTCCCTTGGAAACTAGAGGCATGAACCCACTATCGAGCACAAATACCCCCTCTTGGATTCACTAGCAACTACTTGGCTAAGATAGCTACTAACAACGGAGAGCATGCAAGATCACAAACAACACAGACATGATAGAATCATAAAGACAAACCCATTAATCAACCTGACATAGTAATCTCAATATCCATCAGATCCCCGCAAACACAACATGCATGATTACAAATAGATTAGATCTTGCTCATGAACGAAGCTCACAAGATCTATACATGAAAGCACAAGGAGGAGATACAACCATCTAGCTACTACATGGACCCGTAGTCCAGGGTGGAACTACTCACGCATCATACCGGAGAAGAAGGCCTCCGGGATGATTTCCCCTCCGATCTAGGGACGATGGTGGTGGCGGCTGGCATGGTTATACCCTACGGGTACACGACATCAGCATACCTGGTCCAGCCCAAGGAAGGCCCATGAAAATATACGCGTCCCATGAAGACTTTCGGGTGGCCCAAGCCCATGACGTCTTCGGATCCTTGGAGAGCAAGACTAGATTAGATAGAATATTCAAAGGGGAAAACCCTAAACCTGTAACCGACTCGATCTGTGCCCGGGACCTACCTACCTCTATATAAAGGCTAGGAGGGCACGACGAGGAGGGATATCTCATACCACCGCATACACACCTCCACGCCAGATTGCATCTGCGCACCCCTGTAACTTTCAGTCTCGCCGTAATCAAGAGAAGACAAGAAGGAGTAGGGTTTTCCCTCCCGGGGCCTGAACCTGGGTAAATCTCGTGTCCCCTGGTTGCTTGTCTGTTAACCGTTCCGCAATCTCCAGCACCCCCATCTTCTCCAAAACCCAAGCTCATAACAATGGGCATTGACGAGATCAATCCTCGTCAATTGGCGCCGTCTATGGGAATTGGGGGCGCTGATTGTGCGATTGTGACGGTCCCAACCAAAGCGATCTACAATTCCTCGGTGACGGAGATCCATCTACTTTTCGACGCTTTTGACTTCACCGCCCACTCGCCAGCCACCATGAAGGACTTCGAGCCCGTAGGCGACGGGCTCGAGATCCTGTTCGGGAGCTTCTGCTTCCAGGTGGGACAGACCGGCACTCTCCGCCTCCCAGCGCGGGTGCCACTACCATCAATTAGGCCCGCCTCGTGGGCTCCGCATCCCGTGCTACGCACATCACCATCGACAGATGAGTCCTATGACAGCAGCAGCTGCAACTCAGATCTGTGTGATCCACCATTGGATGAAGGGACCTCCGGTTCCAGATCCGAAAGCTAGGGCAGCAGCGATCCGACCTATGGACGCTACCAATGCGCCGTAGTCATACATAGCGACATGGATCAGCAACAACCCAACCCGCCACCCAACCCGCAGGGTGGAAACGACGAAAACAGGAGGAACCAGTCCCCCCGCCCAACGAGGACGACACCGATGCCAATCGGGTAATCCACCTCAGCGAGGAGGGATGGAACCAAGCACGCAAAGCCGTGGCAGGCAACAAGATCCTGTCTGTGGGTGCCTCACGGGACCTACTAATGGCATACCACATGCTCCTCATCGAAGAGCACAAAAAGCAGGTGAAGATGCAAGAGGTGCTTGACAAACGCAAGCAAGCGGCCTCGGAGTCTAGCACGCGGAGAGATGCGCTCTCTGCCGTTGGCGGCTCCAGCTC
Source organism: Avena sativa (assembly GCA_916181665.1). NCBI lineage: Eukaryota > Viridiplantae > Streptophyta > Magnoliopsida > Poales > Poaceae > Avena > Avena sativa. The sequence goes on along the minus strand of OV702286.1, from coordinate 36,192,186 downwards.
GCACGGCAACCACGCCAACAAGCATTGTTCTCGCGTAGAGAACATGGACCCTGCCGCACGTCGTGAGGTGACCCGAACCCTCAACACATCCTTCATGGAGATGGATACCAACGACAACGTCATCCCCGCCGCAAGCTACGATTATGGCAGCCACTACATACCTCGCGTCCCATCCACCTCTGGTGGGGGACCCGAAGAGGGCCATGCACAACTCCGCACTAGCTAGACTTGGACTCGTTGGAGCTACGCTCCACGGGTAAGCTCTTGAGGAGCCGAAGAAGAAAGTTGCGGTTAGGTTCAACCGCAGTCCCACACCTTCATCCGACGAGGAACACTACAAGGAATCTGGCTATATATGACCCTCCATTTTCGTCACAAAAGCGTCACAGTAGCCCGTTTATGACGATTTTATGATGATTTTGAGATCGTCGAAAGCTGGGCGTCGCAAATGAACTATAACAACGTTTTTGGTAAAATCGTCATAACCGTCTATGGCGATATTGGATCGTCATAACGTCTATGACGATCCAATATCATCACGGGCCATCTAGCCTGGCCAAGTCAGATCCTACGTGGCCAATCCTACGTGGCAAAACTATGACGAAATGAAATCGTCTTAAATCAAAATCAGCCCAATCCATTTCTATGGTCCATATGGGCTCAGCCCAATAATTTCAGCCATTTATTTACTACGTTTTTGATTATTATGGTCCATTTCTCTATTGGGCCTTAGCCTTCTTACACCCTTTTCTATTTTGGGCCTTGGCCTTTCTAAGGTCCATCTCTTTTTGGACTGGTCCTACCAATCAGATGGGTCCCAATTGTCAGACTATTCAAATAATTTGATCCCACATGTCAATTTCCGTTGTCCAACTGGTCCCACTTGTCATGTCTATTTACCAATAATTTGACAGTAGTTAAACAACATACAATTTAATCAGAATCACAGAAATAGATGAAATCGTTCTAATAACATCAACAATCAAGTCTATTACAATATTTCGACGGTTCAAATCACGTATACAAAATAATAACCCAGACCGACATGAGGCTGCAACTGAATCTAGCTCAAAATTTAGACCCCAACACACAACTAAGGAAGGCTGCATCCAACATCATTCGATGCTAAGAAAAAGAGAATGTCCATCCAGCCGGACTCAGCTCCAACCTCTAGGTTCTCCCACCAGCTGCATCAGCGCCTGCAAACATTGAGTCGGTAATGAAAAACAAGGGAACCTTAAATTTTGTAGAGAAACAGAATACATAAACAACCATGGGTTACACATATCGAGTAACTCCAGGAAGCTTGTGATATCATGGGAAAAAGAAGCTTATACTAAGCTTAAGTATACATGTAAACATAAAAAGGTTGCTACCATCTACAGACATGAGGTTTTCATACTGCCTTAACTGTCATTTCCATCAATTGTGACTAGAATTCCATGTAATGCATTTCCATGGAATTTCCACCATTATGATCCATGATGCACTTCACAGATAATATAACCAATATTTCAATATTTGTTTTTACCTTGAAAGGGGAACACAACACGACACTAGCACATACACGTCCAGAAGACGAAGATACCACGGAATACATCACATGTCCGTAGAACAAAGAAGTCACCATCAGTCTGCAGAACAAAGAAGTCACCTTCAGCAGTACTGAAGAAAAAACAATACAAAATAGTGTATTGACACACTTGCACAAAGCTGACATTCTGAAAACAGGCAACAAGAAGAAGCAATCAAAAGCTCAAAGTGGCAAATTTATTATCCCTAGCAGTGTGATAGTAATATTTGAGCAGTTCAAGATAAGAGTAGCTAATAAAATCGCATGCAACAACATTAATATTATTTTAGATCACAGTACATCCAATTGCAAAATATACCAATAGCTATACAACCAATAACAGAGTGATATGCAACTATTGACTGCTTATAGTTGCAAACTGTACATACTTTTTTACCTGTCAATTATAATATTGGTTTGCGGATTGAGCAAGTTATAATATCTACAGTTCTAGCACAATAGCATGTAAAAAAGACGAGACAAAATAGTAAAACAATAGTACAAGCGAACACATAGTTCTTACTTAGTTCTCAAACGAGTCAGGAGATAGGCAAATAGAAAATAGAAGTACAGCATGCATAGTTCTATATTGAACGTAAGGAAATAGCAAACAGCAGTACATCACACATATTTCTATCTCAGACATATGGAAATAGCAAATAGCAGTACTCTTAGTCTCACAATGTCAAAAGACATGGCTAGGGAAATAGCAACCGGTAAACAACAGTACATCAAGCATACGGAAATTGGCAAATATATTATGGATGAATGCATCAGCCCAATATTATGCATGGACCATACTCAAGTATGGGAGCAGATCTTCAGAGAAGCACAAAAAAGTAAGCGTTTGGCATCAGCGAAAGAAAGCTGCGGCACCTCTTCCTATGGTAGTAATTGTATAGAATGGTATCGGTGTGAACCTGCAAGACCACACACCGGTGTGATGAGTTAACACACTGGTGTTTCAGTGTGCTACCTGAATATGTGTTGACACACCGGTGTTTCTGTGTGCTAACTGCAAGACATGGTATGCTAACTGAATATGTGTCCTACATTGCATCAGGTGTTTCAGTGTAGAAAAATATAGTAGTAATTGAATGGAACGTAGTTGTTTCAGTCACATGACACATCCTAATTAAGGGCATACCGCTCAAAAAATAAATTTCTTAACAAACTTACAACCCGACGAACAAAATCTAGGACCAGGAAAACAAATTACTGAAGTTTCTCTATTAGCAAAGCTTAACATGAACAATGGAAAATTGGCTACAGGACACACCTCCACTTGAGAATATTCACTTGCATGAAAATGAGTTCATGTGGCTGCTACATATGCATTAGGCCAATATACATAGTACTGCTAATTTGGCTTTGATCTAACTATCAATCGCCTGATCTAAACTATCCATACACCTCCATATCCACCTGCTAAACATCCATTACGAGTTACGCGTTAGGCATAATCACACCTGATTTGGCAGATACGGTCGAAGAGCTTCAGAGAGTAGACACCCTCCTGGTTGGCGAAGTAGACCACGTCATCGATGCGGAAGTTCTCGCCCACCTCCAGCGCCACGCGTTCATCTGGTCGCCGTCTTCGAGATCCTACTGCATGATTCCTGTTTCAATAGATGCAGTGGGATAGAGGAGGTTGAGAAAGAGGTGATGGGGCCTAAGAGAAGAGGGAGAGATGGGTGGCATCACCGGTAGAGCGGAAGTGCCCCTGGTCTGGACTCTGGACGGTGAGCTCCCGAGAAGATGGATCCGGCCGACACGAGGCAGTGGGGTGGCCGTACTAGCCTTGGGAAGCGCAAACGTGTAGTTGCACTGGGTAGATCGAGGGGCGAGGCGGGGCGACCTGGCGACGGAAGGAGATCCTGGTTCGTATCGAGGTTCATATCTCTTACTAGGGAAGGGAGCGGTTTGGTTTGGGCGGAGGTGGTACCGAGGGGAGGAGGGGCGCTGGTGGCTGGCTGACGGTGTGATCAGTAGAAGCCGGGGAAGGAGGAGATGGCGAGGGGATCGTATCAAGGTGGAGTGGACGCAGGGCTCGTGGGTGGGTGGGAGAGGAGAGGAGGGAGGCGGCGGAGCTTGTGGGTGGGTCTGGCTGTGCGAGGGAGTGGGGATCTGCTGCGAGGTGAGCATCGGAGCGGAAGGAGGTGGGCATCGGCGCGAGGGATCTACTACGAGGTGGTGGCGGTGGTAGAGGGGAGGATAGGGCCTAGGGTTTCTGTGATCTGTGGATGTGGAGTGAGGTAGGTGGTTGCGCGGGTCTGGGGAGTGGGGACTTGGTGATGCAGCGGGCACGGTGGGATGTGTGTTTCTTCACTGAGAGACTAAGCCGTTGGATGAGCAGTGAACGGTTCAGATTAAATAAGAATGAACGATATGTGGGAGGTGATTTGCTGTGATTTGATTGGTTGTGGAAAATTTTCCATTTTCTAAGTGCCAAAAAGAGGGCTTGGGACAGTTATGGCCAGAATCACGACATAGTTTGTGATAATGTGGTCATATTATGCATCCATATGTATCAGGGGATGGAGAACAATGTTGCAGGACAAAGTTTTCCTTTTCAACGCACGAAAAATCCATTTTTCGAGCGCAAAAAACGAGGCGTTTTGTGAAGCAACCGACAAATGACAGTTTTAGCACCAAATGACAGTTTTAGAATAGTACCACCACATTTTGTACAAATATTATACCACATTACATGTACAATGTCCCAACCGGGGTATCTCAAACCTTTCCGTTCACCCCTGGCAAAAAAGACAAATTCCTGCCGAATCGGTAGGAAGTGGGTCCGGTTTGAACTACAGGTACATGATCTGATGCTCATGTTTTTTGGAAAAAATCATTTTTAGACTCACAATATGCTATTTCTTCAGAGATCCAATGCAAGTTTAGCGAGTCTCAGCACCTAGCTAAGAAACTTTATGACCGTCGTTTTAACCGTAGTTTGAAACGGGCATAAAAAATTCAAAAATGGTCCGATCAACACAAATCCTTCGCGTGCTGTCTTCTTATGTGACACAGTTGCAAGGAAAAATACCAAACTTGGTAAATTGAGTATGTCTCAAAAAAGCCTTCACAAAATGACCTATCATGTTCGAGGTTTCATGGCTTTCGGACCAAACGACCAATGTTATGGCCAGAATCGCGGCATAGTTTGTGATAATGTGGTCATATTGTGCACACATATGTATCATGGGATGGAGAACAATGTTGAAGGAGAAAGTTTTCCATTTCGACGCACGAAAATCCATTTTCCATTTTCCGAGCGCAAAAAACAGGGCGTTTTGTGAAGCAACCACCAAATGACAGTTTTAGAATGGTACCGCCACATTTTGTAAAAATATTATACCACATTACATGTACAATGCCCCAAACGGGGTATCTCAAACCTTTCCGTTCACCCCTGGCAAAAAAGACAAATTCCTGAAGAATCGGTAGGAAGTGGGTCCGGTTTGAACTACAGGTACATGATCCGATGCTCATGTTTTTTAGAAAAAATCATTTTTAGACTCACAATATGCTATTTCTTCAGAGATCCAATGCAAGTTTAGCGAGGCTCAGCCCCTAGCTAAGAAACTTTATGACCGCTGTTTTAACCATAGTTTGAAACGGGCATAAAAAATTCAAAAACGGTCCGATCAATGCAAATCCTTCACATGGTGTCTTCTTATGTGACACAGTTGCAAGGAAAAATACCAAACTTGGTAAATTGAGTATGTCTCAAAAAAGCCTTCACAAAATGACCTATCATGTTCGAGGTTTCATGGCTTTCGGACCAAACAACCAATGTTATGGCCAGAATCGCGGCATAGTTTGTGATAATGTGGTCATATTGTGCACACATATGTATCATGGGATGGAGAACAATGTTGCAGGAGAAAGTTTTCCTTTTCGACGCACGGAAAATCCATTTTCTGAGCGCAAAAAACGGGGCGTTTTGTGAAGCAACCACCAAATGACAGTTTTAGAATGGTACCGCCACATTTTGTAAAAATATTATACCACATTATATGTACAATGCCCCAAACGGGGTATCTCAAACCTTTCCATTCACCCCTGGCAAAAAAGACAAATTCCTGCCGAATCGGTAGGAAGTGGGTCCGGTTTGAACTACAGGTACATGATCCGATGCTCATGTTTTTTGGAAAAAATCATTTATAGACTCACAGTATGCTACTTATTCAGAGATCCAATGCAATTTTAGTGAGGCTCAGCCCCTAGCTAAGAAACTTTATGACCGCCGTTTTAACCGTAGTTTGAAACGGGCATAAAATATTCAAAAACGGTCCGATCAACGCGAATCCTTCGTGTGGTGTCTTCTTATGTGACACAGTTGCAAGGAAAAATACCAAACTTGGTAAATTGAGTATGTCTCAAAAAAGCCTTCACAAAATGACCTATCATGTTCGAGGTTTCATGGCTTTCAGACCAAACGACCGATGTTATGGCCAGAATCGCGGCATAGTTTGTGATAATATGGTCATATTGTGCACACATATGTATCATGGGATGGAGAACAATGTTGCAGGAGAAAGTTTTCCTTTTCGACGCACGGAAAATCCATTTTCTATTTTCCGAGCGCAAAAAATGAGGCGTTTTGTGAAGCAACCACCAAATAATAGTTTTAGAATGGTACCACCACATTTTGTAAAAATATTATACCACATTACATGTACAATGCCCCAAACGGGGTATCTCAAACCTTTCTGTTCACCCCTAGCAAAAAAGACAAATTCCTGCCGAATCGGTAGGAAGTGGGTCCGGTTTGAACTACAGGTATATGATCTGATGCTCATGTTTTTTGGAAAAAATCATTTTTAGACTCACAATATGCTATTTCTTCAGAGATCCAATGCAATTTTAGCGAGGCTCAGCCCCTAGCTAAGAAACTTTTGACCGCTGTTTTAACCGTAGTTTGAAACGGGCATAAAAAATTCAAAAACGGTCCGATCAACGCAAATCCTTCGTGTGGTGTCTTCTTATGTAACACAGTTGCAAGGAAAAATACCAAACTTGGTAAATTGGGTATGTCTCAAAAAAGCCATCACAAAATGACCTACAATGCTCGAGGTTTCATGACTTTCGGACCAAACGACCATTGTTATGGCCAGAATCATGGCATAGTTTGTGATAATGTGGTCATATTGTGCACACATATGTATCATGGGATGGAAAACAATGTTGCAGGAGAAAGTTTTCCTTTTCGACGCACGGAAAATCCATTTTCCGAGCGCAAAAAACGGGACGTTTTGTGAAGCAACCACCAAATGACAGTTTTAGAATGGTACCGCCACATTTTGTAAAAATATTATACCACATTACATGTACAATGCCCCAACCGGGGTATCTCAAACCTTTCCGTTCACCCCTGGCAAAAAGACAAATTCCTGCCGAATCGGTAGGAAGTGGGTCCGGTTTGAACTACAGGTACATGATCCGATGCTCATGTTTTTTGGAAAAAATCATTTTTAGACTCACAATATGCTATTTCTTCAGAGATCCAATGCAAGTTTAGCGAGGCTCAGCCCCTAGCTAAGAAACTTTATGACCACCGTTTTAACCATAGTTTGAAACGGGCATAAAAAATTTAAAAACGGTCCGATCAACGCAAATCCTTCGCGTGGTGTCTTCTTATGTGACACAGTTGCAAGGAAAAATACCAAACTTGATAAATTGAGTATGTCTCAAAAAAGCCTTCACAAAATGACCTATCATGTTCGAGGTTTCATGGCTTTCGGACCAAACGACCAATGTTATGGCCAGAATCGCGACATAGTTTGTGATAATGTGGTCATATTGTGCACACATATGTATCATGGGATGGAGAACAATGTTGCAGGAGAAAGTTTTCCTTTTCGGCGCACGGAAAATCCATTTTCCATTTTCCGAGCGCAAAAAACGGGACGTTTTGTGAAGCAACCACCAAATGACAGTTTTAGAATGGTACCACCACATTTTGTAAAAATATTATACCACATTACATGTACAATCCCCAACTGGGGTATCTCAAACCTTTCCGTTCACCCCTGGCAAAAAAGACAAATTCCTGCCGAATCGGTAGGAAGTGGGTCCGGTTTGAACTACAGGTATATGATCCGATGCTCATGTTTTTTAGAAAAAATCATTTTTAGACTCAGAATATGCTATTTCTTCAGAGATTCAATGCAAGTTTAGCAAGGCTCAGCCCCTAGCTAAGAAAATTTATGACCGCCGTTTTAACCGTAGTTTGAAACGGGCATAAAAAATTCAAAAACGGTCCGATCAACGCAAATCCTTCGCCTGGTGTCTTCTTCTATGACACAGTTGCAAGGAAAAATACCAAACTTGGTAAATTGAGTATGTCTCAAAAAAGCATTCACAAAATGACCTATCATGTTCGAGGTTTTATGGCTTTCGGACCAAACGACCAATGTTATGGCCAGAATCGCAGCATAGTTTGTGATAATGTGGTCATATTGTGGACACATATATATCATGGGATGGAGAACAATGTTAAAGGAGAAATTTTTCCTTTTCGACGCATGGAAAAGCCAGTTTCCATTTTCCAAGCGCAAAAAAGGGGCGTTTTGTGAAGCAACCATCAAATGACAGTTTTAGAATGGTACCGCCACAATGTGTAAAAATATTATACCACATTACATGTACAATGCCCCAAACGGGGTATCTCCAACCTTTCCGTTCACCCCTGGCAAAAAAAACAAATTCCTGTCGCGTCCGGTTTGAATTACAGGTACATGATCCGATGCTCATGTTGTTTGGGAAAAAATCATTTTTAGACTCATAATATGCTATTTCTTCAGAGATCAAATGCAAGTTTAGCGAGTCTCGGCCCCTAGCTAAGAAACTTTATGACCGCCGTTTTAACCCTAGTTTGAAACGGGCATAAAAAATTCAAAAACGGTCCGATCAACGCAAATCCTTCGCGTGGTGTCTTCTTATGTGACACAGTTGCAAGGAAAAATACCAAACTTGGTAAATTGAGTATGTCTCAAAAAAGCCTTCACAAAATGACCTATCATGTTCGAGGTTTATGGCTTCCAGACCAAACGACCAATGTTATGGCCAGAATCGCGGTATAGTTTGTGATAATGTGGTCATATTGTGCACACATATGTATCATGGGATGGAGAACAATGTTGCAGGAGAAAGTTTTCCTTTCAGACACACGAAAAATCTATTTTCCATTTTCCGAGCGCAAAAAACATGGCGTTTTGTGAAGCAACCACCAAATGACAGTTTTAAAATGGTACCGCCACATTTTATTAAAATATTATACCACATTACATGTACAATGCCCCAACCGAGGTATCTCAAAGCTTTCCGTTCACCCTTGGCAAAAAAGACAAATTCCTGCCGAATTGGTAGGAAGTGGGTCCGGTTTGAACTACAGGTACATGATCCGATGCTCATGTTTTTGGAAAAAATCATTTTTAGACTCACAATATGCTTTTTCTTCAGAGATCCAATGCAATTTTAGCGAGTCTCAGCCCTAGCTAAGAAACTTTATGACCGTCGTTTTAACCGTAGTTTGAAACGGGCATAAAAAATTAAAAAACGGTCCGATCAACGCAAATCCTTCGCGTGGTGTCTTATTATGTGACACAGTTGAAAGGAAAAATACCAAACTTGGTAAATTTAGTATGTCTCAAAAAAGCCTTCACAAAATGACCTATCATTTTCGAGGTTTCATGGCTTTCGGACCAAACGACCAATGTTATGGCCAGAATCGTGACATAGTTTGTGATAATGTGGTCATATTGTGCACACATATGTATCATGGGATGGAGAACAATGTTGCAGGAGAAAGTTTTCCTTTTCGACGCACGGAAAATCCATTTTCCATTTTCCGAGCGCAAAAAACGGGGCGTTTTGTGAAGCAACCACCAAATGACAGTTTTAGAATGGTACCGACACATTTTGTAAAAATATTATACCACATTACATGTACAATGCCCCAACCGGGGTATCTCAAACCTTTCCGTTCACCCCTTGCAAAAAAGACAAATTCCTGCCGAATCGGTAGGAAGTGGGTCCGGTTTAAACTACAGTTACATGATCCGATGCTCATGTTTTTTGGAAAAAATCATTTTTAGACTCACAATATGTTATTTCTTCAGAGATCCAATGAAAGTTTAGCGAGGCTCAGCCCCTAGCTAAGAAACTTTATGATCGTTGTTTTAACCGTAGTTTGAAACGGGCATAAAAATTCAAAAACGGTCCAATCAACGCAAATCCTTCGCGTGGTGTCTTCTTATGTGACACAGTTGCAAGGAAAAATACCAAACTTGGTAAATTGAGTATGTCTCAAAAAAGCCTTCACAAAATGACCTATCATGTTCGAGGTTTCATGGCTTTCGGACCAAACGACCAATGTTATGGCCAGAATCGCGGCATAGTTTGTGATAATGTGGTCATATTGTGCACACATATGTATCATGGGATGGAGAACAATGTTGCAGGAGAAAGTTTTCCTTTTCGACGCACGGAAAATCTATTTTCCATTTTCCGAGCGCAAAAAACAGGGCGTTTTGTGAAGCAACACCAAATGACAGTTTTAGAATGGTACCGCCACATTTTGTAAAAATATTATACCAAACTACATGTACAATGCCCCAAACAGGGTATCTCAAACCTTTCCATTCACCCCTGGCAAAAAAGACAAATTCCTGCCGAATCGCTAGGAAGTGGGTCCCGTTTGAACTACAGGTACATGATCCGATACTCAAGGTTTTTGGAAAAAATCATTTTTAGACTCACAATATGGTATTTCTTCAGATATCTAATGCAATTTTAGCGAGTCTCAGCCCCTAGCTAATAAACTTTATGACCGCCGTTTTAACTGTAGTTTGAAACGGGCATAAAAAATTAAAAAACGGTCCGATCAACGCAAATCCTTCGCGTGGTGTCTTATTATGTGACACAGTTGAAAGGAAAAATACCAAACTTGGTAAATTGAATATGTCTCAAAAAATCCTTCACAAAATGACCTATCATGGTCGAGGTTTCATGACTTTTGGACCAAACGACCAATGTTATGGCCAGAATCGCGGCATAGTTTGTGATAATGTGGTCATATTCTGCACACATATGTATCATTGGATGGATAACAATGTTGCAAGAGAAAGTTTTCCTTTTTGACGCACGGAAAATCCATTTTCCATTTTCCGAGCGCAAAAAATGGGGCGTTTTGTGAAGCAACCACCAAATAAAAGTTTTAGAATGGTACCGCCACATTTTGTAAAAATATTATACCACATTACACGTACAATGCGCCAATCGGGGTATCTCAAACCTTTCCGTTCACCCCTTGCAAAAAAGACAAATTCCTACCGAATCGGTAGGAAGTGGGTCCGGTTTGAACTACAGGTACATGATCCGATGCTCATGTTTTTTGGAAAAAATGATTTTTAGACTCACAATATGCTATTTCTTCAGAGATCCAATGCAAGTTTAGCGAGGCTCAGCCCCTAGCTCAGAAACTTTATGACCGTCGTTTTAACCGTAGTTTGAAACGGGCATAAAAAATTCAAAAACGGTCCGATCAACGCAAATCCTTCGCGTGGTGTCTTCTTATGTGACACAGTTGCAAGGAAAAATACCAACCTTGGTAAATTGAGTATGTCTCAAAAAAGCCTTCACAAAATGACCTATCATGTTCGAGGTTTCATGGCTTTCGGACCAAACGACCATTGTTATGGCCAGAATCGCGGCATAGTTTGTGATAATGTGGTCATATTGTGCACACATATGTATCATGGGATGGAGAACAATGTTGCAGGAGAAAGTTTTCCTTTTCGACGCACGGAAAATCTATTTTCCATTTTCCGAGCGCAAAAAACGAGGCGTTTTGTGAAGCAACACCAAATGACAGTTTTAGAATGGTACCGCCACATTTTGTAAAAATATTATACCACATTACATGTACAATTCCCCAAACGGGGTATCTCAAACCTTTCCGTTCACCCCTGGTAAAAAAGACAAATTCCTGCCGAATCGGTAGGAAGTGGGTCCGGTTTGAACTATAGGTACATGATCCGATGCTCATGTTTTTTGGAAAAAAACATTTTTAGACTCACAATATGCTATTTCTTCAGAGATCCAATGCAATTTTAGCGAGTCTCAGCCCCTAGCTAAGAAACTTTATGACCGCCGTTTTAACCGTAGTTTGAAACGGGCATAAAAAAATAAAAAATGGTCCAATCAACGCAAATCCTTCGCATGGTGTCTTATTATGTGACACATTTGAAAGGAAAAATACCAAACTTAGTAAATTGAGTATGTCTCAAAAAAGCCTTCACAAAATGACCTATCATGTTCGAGGTTTCATGGCTTTCGGACCAAACGACCAATGTTATGGCTAGAATCGCGGCATAGTTTGTGATAATGTGTTCATATTGTGCACACATATGTATCATGGGATGGAGAACAATGTTGCAGGAGAAAGTTTTCCTTTTCGACGCACGGAAAATCCATTTTCCATTTTCCGAACGCAAAAAACGGGGCGTTTTGTGAAGCAACCACCAAATGACAGTTTTAGAATGGTACCGCCACATTTTGTACAAATATTATACCACATTACATGTACAATGCCCCAACCGGGGTATCTCAAACCTTTCCGTTCACCCCTTGCAAAAAAGACAAATTCCTGCCGAATCGGTAGGAAGTGGGTCCGGTTTGAACTACAGGTACATGATCCGATGCTCATGTTTTTTGGAAAAAATCATTTTTAGACTCACAATATGCTATTTCTTCAGAGATCCAATGCAAGTTTAGCGAGACTCAGCCCCTAGCTAAGAAACTTTATGACCACCGTTTTAATCGTAGTTTGAAACGGGCATAAAAAATTCAAAAACGGTCCGATCAACGCAAATCCTTCGCGTGGTGTCTTCTTATGTGACACAGTTATAAGGAAAATACTAAACTTGGTAAATTGAGTATGTCTCAAAAAAGCCTTCACAAAATGACCTATCATGTTCGAGGTTTTATGGCTTTCGGACCAAACGACCAATGTTATGGTCAGAATCGCGGCATAGTTTGTGATAATGTGGTCATATTGTGCACACATATGTATCATGGTATGGAGAACAATGTTGCAGGAGAAAGTTTTCCTTTTCGACGCACGGAAAATCTATTTTCCATTTTCCGGGCGTAAAAAACGGGGCGTTTTGTGAAGCAACACCAAATGACAGTTTTAGAATGGTACCGCCACATTTTGTAAAAATATTATACCACATTACATGTACAATGCCCCAAACGGGGTATCTCAAACCTTTTCGTTCACCCCTGGCAAAAAGACAAATTCCTGCCGAATCGGTAGGAAGTGGGTCCGGTTTGAACTACAGGTACATGATCCGATGCTCATGTTTTTTGGAAAAAATCATTTTTAGACTCATAATATGCTATTTATTCAGAGATCCAATACAAGTTTAGCGAGGCTCAGCCCCTAGCTAAGAAACTTTATAACCGCCGTTTTAACCGTAGTTTGAAACGGGCATAAAAAATTTTCAAAAACAGTCCGATCAACGCAAATCCTTCGTGTGGTGTCTTCTTATGTGACACAGTTGCAAGGAAAAATACCAAACTTGGTAAATTGAGTATGTCTCAAAAAAGCCTTCACAAAATGACCTATCATGTTCGAGGTTTCATGGCTTTCGGACCAAACGATCAATGTTATGGCCAGAATCGCGGCATAGTTTGTGATAATGTGGTCATATTATGCACACATATGTATCATGGGATGGAGAACAATGTTGCAGGAGAAAGTTTTCCTTTTCAACGCACGGAAAATCCATTTTCCATATTCCGAGCGCAAAAAACTGGGCGTTTTGTGAAGCAACCACCAAATGATAGTTTTAGAATGGTACCGCCACATTTTGTAAAAATATTATACCACATTACCTGTACAATGCCCCAACCGGGGTATCTCAAACCTTTCCGTTCATCCCTGGCAAAAAAGACAAATTCCTGCCGAATCGGTAGGAAGTGCTCCGATTTGAACTACAGGTACATGATCTGATGCTCATGTTTTTTGAAAAAAATCATTTTTAGACTCACAATATGCTATTTATTCAGAGATCCAATGCAATTTTAGGGAGGCTCAGCCCCTAGCTAAGAAACTTTATGACCGCCGTTTTAACCGTAGTTTGAAACGGGCATAAAAAATTCAAAAACGGTCCGATCAATGCAAATCCTTCGTGTGGTGTCTTCTTATGTGACACAGTTGCAAGGAAAAATACCAAACTTGGTAAATTGAGTATGTCTCAAAAAAGCCTTCACAAAATGACCTATCATGTTCGAGGTTTCATGGCTTTCGGACCAAACGACCAATGTTATAGCCAGAATCGCGGCATAGTTTGTGATAATATGGTCATATTGTGCACACGTATGTATCATGGGATGGAGAACAATGTTGCAGGAGAAAGTTTTCCTTTTCGACGCATGGAAAATTCATTTTCCATTTTCCGAGCGTAAAAAACGGGGCGTTTTGTGAAGCAACCACCAAATGATAGTTTTAGAATGGTACCGCCACATTTTGTAAAAATATTATACCACATTACATGTACAATGCCCCAACCGGGGTATCTCAAACCTTTCCGTTCACCCCTGGCAAAAAAGACAAATTCCTGCCAAATCGGTAGAAAGTGGGTCCGGTTTGAACTACAGGTACATGATCTGATGCACATTATTTTTTGAAAAAATGAGTTTTAAACTCACAATATGCTATTTCTTTAAAGATCCATCAAAACTTTTTAATAAGATTAAATCCTTATACGAGAACAGTCACTCCCTAGTTTCAAACTCATATTTTGAATTATAGTATTGTACCTACTTTAGAGTAATGTGAGATTAGTAAATCCACTATTTCTAAATAATAAAAGTATTTCTAATTAATACCCTAAGATGTTCTACTGAATTTTATAAAAATTTAGAAACAAAAATCAATTATTTTAGACTTATTATGAAAAAGTTATAAAAGAATCAAGAAAACAAAAAAAAACTAAACGTGCGAGCTGGCCGGGCCCTAATCTTCCGCTTCCCACCAAGGCCCATCGCGGCCAACTCCCTTTCTAGTGAGCCCATCACAGCCAACGCCCTTCCCACCGAGGCCCATCAAGGAAGTGAAATCAGCCCACGTGCATCAATCAAATAGATATATGGGGTCGTTGTGGTAGTATGACATGAAAGATTGGTTGGTGTAGTGGTAAGATGCTATAGGTTTGGTCGGGAGGTGTGGGGTTCGAATCCCCAGAAATCTTATTTTTAGCAAATAAGCTACGGCGGGTTTGGTGGGTTCTAGTTGTTACAGTTTGGTCCCACTAATCAGTTTAAATAACTATGAGTCTATTAGATATAAATAGCGCCACATAAGCATATATTTACACATAAATATGTCACGTAAGCATATATTTACACATGGATATGGCACGTAGTCAAAAACTGACACATATACAAGTAGATATTAACACACGGATATGACACGTAGTAAAAATTGACACATAGACACGACATATAGGCATAATTGCTGACGTGGCCGACTACAAGTTTCAACTTATCTTAATTTAGACATCATGAAGATTTTAAATCGTCGTAGTGAGGTAAAAATAAATTCGTAGGCTGCATTCGTCAGATTATGACGATTTGAGTTAATGAAAATATGACGTTCCTGAGCAAAATCGTCATAATTTTTAAGGTTTTGAACCTCCCGAACGGCTTACGACCATCTGGTGCGAAATCGTCATAACTCTATGATGATTTTGTACATGGTCACTATGAGAAGGTCATAGAATAACACATTCCTTGTAGTGGAAGAACACGATCTACCTCGACGGCACAAGAGCTCGCGACACCGTAGCCGCGACTACGATGCTCGAAGCGAACTCACCCAACGCAAGATCGACAAGGCACACACCAAACGCGTGTGCTCATCTGAATCCGAAGAGGATGACGATGAAGGAGAACTCTGCGGGGCTCGATGCTTCAGTAGATCTGTTCGGCGGACACGGATGTCGAGAAACTTCAAGCTTCCTTCGGACACTCCGAAGTTTGACGGTACGCAGGACCCTAAGGCGTGGCTCAGCGACCACCTGTCGTCCGTCAAATTGCATGGCGGCAACAAAAACACCGCCCTACAATACCTTTAGCTGCAGCTAACAGGCGCAGCCCGAATCTGGCTAAGCATCCTATCCTAGGGATCCATCCGAAGCTGGGAGGAACTGGCATACAGTTTCATCCGAAACTTCAAGGGCACCAGGAAGAGGCCTGCCTCGATCGAAGAGCTGAGGGCCTGTACCCAACGAATGGACGAATCCATTCGCTCGTACATACTACGCTGGTCCAACATCAAGAACTCCACGGCGCAAATATCTGAGGAGAGAACAATCGATGCCTTTAAGGATGGCGTCAAACGCCAGAACTTCAAGGAAGAACTTGGGCGCGTCAATCCCAAGACACTCGACCACCTCATGGACATCGCCAACATGTGGGCAGATGGTGAGGACTCCGTCCACCGAGCACATTCGAAGGAGGAAGATGACTACGGCCGCCGAGGCGAGCACCATAGCAAACGAAGATCGCGCGTCTACAATGATCGCGATGGACCCGACATGGTCACGGCGGGCTACGCCGACCGCCGCAACAAAGGCAACCGCGACAGCGGTGGATACCGTGGAAAAAACTTCCGTGATGGAGGACGCCCAGCGCAATCGTGCCAACGCCACAGCCGCGACGATGAGCCCACGACATACGACAAGTTGTAGGGACCATGCACCATCCACTTCTACATCGACAAGCAGGATGGCAAAAAGAAGGCAAGCCACATGCTCAAAGACTGCCGTGAGTTCTAGAAACTCAGCGAGAGCATGTCCCAGATGAGGCAGCAAGCCCCGAACCCTGGGTACGGGCACGCACCCGCACCAGGTGACATCGCCCACGGAGCTCCTCCACCACCACCTGTGGGACCTTCGAATCACCCAATCGCACCCGCGCAGAACAACGGCGGAAACGGGTACCCCGCGCCAAAAGGATCATTGATGATCCAAAAGGTGGTGCTCCACAAACAGGGTGCAAAAGAAAATCACCCGCCAGGTCAGTCTGGCTGTGACCGCTCCACCCGCCATCCTTGAGTACCTCAGCGGTTCGGAGTCCTGCATCACGTTCAGCCGTTCGGATCACCCCCGCCAGATCCCTCGCCCAGGTCATGTTGCCCTGGTGCTCGAGGCGCAGATCGGAGGCACGTCTTCATGGACGATGGCAGCGGCGTCAATCTGATGTTCGCTAGCACCTTGGTAGCAAAATCCCGCTGTGCAGCCTGGAACAATCCGACACAATGTTCCACAGCATCGTCCCAGGGAAGGGCTTATTCCCCCTGGGAAAGATATGGCTCGATGTCATCTTCGGCAAACCCGATAACTTTCGGTGCGAGCGACTCGAGTTCGAATTGGTGGATTGGCAATCACAATAGCACGCCATCCTCGGGCGCGTGGCATTCGCATGATTCCTGGCAGTACCGCACTACGCGTACCTGCTACTCAAGATGCGAGGACCTAGGGGCGTCATCACGGTACACGGGAGCTTCACCAGATCGGATCACTGCGACAGGGACTTCAATAGAATCTCCCAGTCATTCGGCATGCAGGAGGAGCTCATAAGGCTCCGAGAGGTGACAGACAACGGGGCACCCCCAGGCTCAAGGCAAAACGCACCTGACATGTCGTTCGACTCAACAGTCAACACGAAGAAGGTGCAGGTCCACCCGACGGACGCCTCCAAGATGGCGCTGATCGCCAACGACCTCAGCCCCGCATAGGAAAGCGCGCTTGTCGAATTCCTTCGTGAGCGCTGGGAAATCTTCACCTGGTGTCCTACGGACATGCTAGGAGTTCCCAGGGAATTCGCCGAGCATGCACTCAACGTGTTTCCAGATGCCAAGCCCATAAAACAGTCCATCCGACGACTGTCCGAGCCGCGGGCCGAAGTCATCGGAGTCAAAGTCAACAGACTACTCGACGCTGATTTCATCAGAGAGATCAAGGAAAGCGAGTGGCTAGCCAACACCGTGATGGTCCCTAAAAAGGAAACGGACATCATGTGAATGTGCGTGGACTTCACCTCGCTGAACAAGCACTGCTCGAAGGATCACTTCCCTCTCCCTCGGATCGATCAGATCATCGATTTGACTGCAGGATGCGAGAAACTCTCCTTCCTCGATGCCTATTTAGGCTACAACCAGATTCGACTAAAGGTCGAAGATCAGGAGAAAACGGCGTTCATCACGCCGTTCGGAGTATTCTTCTACAACATAATGCCTTTCGGGCTAAAGAACACAGGTGCCACGTACCAGCGATGCATGCAGGCATGCTTGAAGAGCCAGATAGGCCGCAACATACAAGTCTATGTCGACGACATAGTAATCAAAACAAGGGAGGCCAAGACATTGATCAACGATCTCCGCGAGACGTTCGACAACCTTGATCGGTACAAGATCAAGCTAAATCCAGAAAAGTGCGCCTTCGGCGTCCCATCTGGCCAACTTCTTGGCTACTTCATCTCCCAGCGAGGGATCGAAGCGCACCCGAAGAATGAATAGCATACTACGCCAATGATCTATTTTCTTCGAGTCCTACGTCGAGTCTACGACTTCACTACGGACTCGGGGGCTACTCCCATAGGGAGGATTGATTCAAGCATCCGAAAAAATTGTGTCCTACGGACCTGAAGCAAACAACGGCTGAACTCAAGTCTCTGCCTAAGTCTACGACTCGAACAGACACTCGGGGGCTAATCCCATAGGGAGCGCTGGTCATGCACCCTATGAATTCCTCGACTGCGATCCTTCGGATCAGAATGCAAAAACTTTTTGGCAACCTTGCCCTGACTAACGCTAAG
Organism: Avena sativa; assembly: GCA_916181665.1. Taxonomy (NCBI): domain Eukaryota; kingdom Viridiplantae; phylum Streptophyta; class Magnoliopsida; order Poales; family Poaceae; genus Avena; species Avena sativa. The sequence continues at coordinate 36,173,717 of OV702286.1, read as the reverse complement.
TGAGCAACATCCTCCTTGGCCACCCGAAACACCTCCACGGTGATAAAATTTCGGATGCTGTGTCTACGACGCAAAGATAAGACCTATAGATACCATCTGATGGCCTAGTAACGCACACGACTGCGCTCTGCTAGTAAAAATCCGTGCCAACAGGCATGATGAAAATCCCGACGGACGCGTTGGGTACATCATTTGAAAATTACTAGAATTCTACTCCTGTAAGTCCTCAACGGCCTGAGTTGAATTACGCCAGCATTTGTTTTGGGTTCGAGTCGAGGGACTCGACTCTGAAGAAGATCGTGTTGTTTTGTCCTAAGACAGTTAACTGGCCCTGATCTTTCAGGAGAGTAAGGCACACGCATCAACAATCCCTACACACTAAAATCATTCTCTGATGAACATAAAACAGCTGCACCCGAAAGATTGAAGAGTCCTCAGCCGAATCTACGATTTGACTGAACACTCGGGGGCTACTGACATGGCTATACCCTACAGGTACACGACATCAGCATACCTGGTCCAACCCGAGGAAGGCCCATGAAAATATACGCGGACCATGAAGACTTTCAGGTGGCCCAAGCCCATGACGTTTTCAGATCCTTGGAGAGCAAGACTAGATTAGATAGAATATTCAAAGGGGCAAACCCTAAACCTGTAACCGACTCGATCTGTGCCCGGGACCTGCCTACCTCTATATAAATTCTAGGAGTACACGACAAGTAGGGATATCTCATACCACCGCATACACACCTTCACGCCAGATTGCATTTGTGCACCCCTATAACTTTCGGTTCCGCCATAATCAAGAGCAGACAAGCAGGAGTAGGGTTTTCCCTCCGGGTGCCTGAAGCTGGGTAAATATCGTGTCCCCTGGTTGCTTGTCTGTTAATCGTTCCGCGATCTCTAGCACCCCCATCTTCTCCAAAACCCAAGCTCATAACAATGGGTATTGACGAGATCAATCCTCGTCAGCGGCGGCTATAGATGGTTTCGTGGAGTTTTGATCGGGTGCCTTGGGTTTCTGCATCGGGGGATTCTTATAGGCGAAGAGGTGAGGCAGGGGGTGCCCGGGGGCCCACACCCTGCCCAGGTGCGGGCCAGGCCTGGTCGCGCCTGGGGGGTGTGGCCACCCCGTGGCGCTTCTCCGCATCGTCTTCTGGATTCGTGTCACCCACAGTAAAATATTGACTTTGGCTTTTGTCCCGTCCAATTCCAAGAATATTGATTTTCTGCCTTTCTGGAACCAAAAACAGAAGAAAACAGGCAACTGGCACTCTGGCACCTTGTTAATAGGTTAGTTCCAGAAAAGATATAAAAACACCTCAAAGTGTAGATAAAGCAAAGCAAAGTAGATACGAAACAAGCATGGAACATCAAAAATTATAGATATGTTTCCGACGTATCAGTGGTCATAGATCGATGATGAGGAATCAAGAATGGCGTTCCATCTTGAGAAGGTCGAGATCATCTACATTGCTCTCAAGTGGAATGCGCAAGGCAAAGGTAATCTTGATAGGTTTTCCCTTTTGTTGGTCTCATGTTGTAAGTCGGGAGACCGGGTTTTGGATAAATAGTCGTACTATCAAGAGGGGCTCTCGAATGAGTAACTCAATCATATCGTTCGGATAGAGCTCAAACCTTTGCATACTTGCATCATCGTATTTGGTTATTATTTTTTCTTATCCATGTGAGGATATAGAGCTTGTGGTAATCTTCATAACAAGCTCGTGTTCATCATAATCGGATCTGCCTTTTATATCTTGTTGCGGTTTTATGGATTCTCACCAAGGGAGGTATCTCACTGTAAAATACACGAAGTATTCCCACTTGGTGATAAACAATATTATTTGGTAGCTCTTGTCGTCCTCTTTCCAATGCAATTGGAATCGGGTCAATCAGAGTAACTAATCAAAAGTTATCGCAGTTTCAATTTGCCTCTTTTTTAAAAGAAAAAGAAAATTCTTTTTCTAGGATGTTCGGTACTACCGGGCCCAGTACCGGACAGCCCAGCCCGGTACTACCGCCCAGGCGGGCCGATAGTACCGGTCCGGCCCAGGTCTGCCCAGCAGCCTCGCCTGCTTTTCTGCTTGCCGCCTTTGCTTCGCTGGTCGCGAGTCGTCCCTCCCGCGCGCAACCATCGCCTCGCCTCTCGTGCTAGCTAGTCCTGCTTCTCTCGCTCGCGCAGTGCTCCCTCGATCCTTTTTTCTGCTTGCTTTGACCATCGTCAGCGCCTGCTGCTTCTTCATTTCGCTTGCGTGCTGGGCTGGTGGGTTGGGTCCGGTAGTACCAGCCCAACCCAGTACTACCAATCCACCTAGGTCTAAAAGGCCCCAACGGGCAGATATTGCATTGCCTCTATATAAGCTTTTCCCCTTGTTCTTTTTGGCTAGTTCTTTCTCCTCTATTGCTCAAGCTTTGCCTTATTATTTGCCTACCTCTCTAGCTTGATTAATCTCTTCCCCTCCAATGATTCTTTCCCATATTTGAGTGGAAGGTAGAGGAGATCTAGATCTATATTTTGACCAAACCAAAACATCTCTTTGTGAGTGTATCTTTGGGATCTAGATCTTGGGGGATTTTGTGTTCCTCTTTGATTCCTTCTATCTTGTTCCCCCAATAGCTTGAGTAACTTTGTTGTAACTTGAGAGTGAGGGATTGGAGCATCTTTGTGGTGTTCTTGCCTTTTGCATTCGGTGCATCGTTTTGAGTTCTCCTCGGAGGATTTGGTTGGTGATATTCATTGAAGCTTGTCCCTCTTGGGTTCTTGGAACCCTATACGGTTGTGTGTCCTTGGTGGAGTTTATTAGGAGCCTCCAATTAAATTGTGGAGATTGCCAAAATCTTTGTACGGGTTTGGTGACCACCCTCAATTGTCCCATAGTGTATCGGGTGCTTGTCGTGTAGCGGGTGCTCGGGAGAATAGGGCGAGGCCTCTTGTGGTGTGGTGATCTTAGTACCACCCACCCCTCCAACGAGACATACTTCCATTGTGGAAGGAACTAAGTAAAATATCATCGTCCCCGCGTGCCTTGGTTATCTCTATACCCGAGCTCTTTACTTATGCACTCTACATTGTGATAGCCTTCGTGCTTGAAGTACTATATCTTACTATCACATAGTTGCTTGTATTGCTTAGCATAAGTTGTGGTGCACATAGGTGAACCTTAGTATATATAGGCTTTGTGTTTAACAAAAGAAAATGATAGTTTTATTCCACCATTGTTAAGCCCATCTCGTAGGAGTTTTTAACCGCCTATTCACCCCCTCTATGCGGCATCCGTGATTTTTCAACTGTTCCTCTAGAACAAGTGTTCTCTTATGTATGGGGTCATGCCCCTCGCTCTGCTGAGAAACATACATATTATGTAAGCTCTATTGATGATTTTAGCAAATTTACTTGGATCTACTTGCTTAAAAAGTGTTGTGATGTTTATCAAGCTTTTTTAAATTATCAGCAGTATGTTGAGCGCAAGTTTAATCAGAAAATTGTTACTGTGCAAACTGATTGGGGAGGTCAATATGAAAAACTCAATGCTAATTTCTTCTAAAAGGTTGGCACAACAAACCATGTCTCATGTCCCCATGCTCATCGGCAGAACGACTCTGCTAAAGGGGAACATCGTCATATAGTTGAGTTGGTCTTGCATTACATGCAAATGCATCTATGCCTCTCAAATATTGGGATGGAGCCTTCCTCATAGCCACATTCCTCATAAACTTGCTTCCTGGCAAATTGATAGATAATGAAACCCCTACTGAGCGGCTTCTTCATGTTGTTCGTAACTATCATGATATTAGAACCTTTGGATGTGCTTGTTGGCCTAATCTTCGTTCTTACAACATACACAAACTTGCTTTTTGTTCCAAACGATGTGATTTTATGGGATATAGTCCTCTTCATAAAGGTGTCCAATGCTTAGATATCTCTACTGGACGCATATACATATCTCGTGACGTTGTTTATTATGAGAATGTATTCCCCTTTGCATCCCTTCATCCAAACGCTGGTCCTCTTCTTTGGAAAGAAATCCTCCTTTTTCCATCATCCACATACAAATCTCATGAGGGTACTCATAATTCTGATGATCATATTCCTATTATTGTGCCTATTACTAATTTGCAACAGGAAAGTACAACCCCTTAAGAAAATATAGGTGAAAATGGTGAAGAAAATGGCTCGGAATCTGACTTTGAACATCAGTCACAAAACAAAAAAACTGGAACGGAATCTGAAGATGGTCCTAGAGAACATTCTCCTACACCTGTCGATCCTGAAGTGCCCCCTCTGCCAAGGAAGATTCTCCCGTGTTTCCCGCCTCCCGTGCTCCGTCACCGCGTGGCGTGCCACGCGTGCCTTCCCCGCATGATCCCTCGTCCGCACGTGGTGGCCACACGCCTACAGCCAGTGGTTCACCACCATTTGGCGGCCTGGATAGCCCACTGCTGCCTAATGATTCCTCTTGGTCAGTTGTCTCCTCTAGCGCCGCCACGCGTAGCAGCCGCCGTCCCCGCCTGTAGCGGAGGGCGCCACCACCTATAGCAGCCGCCGTCCGCTGCTGACGCGTGTAGCATCCACTGCCGCCACGTGTAGCAGAGGACTCCACCTCACGTAGCAGCCGCCTCCGGCGCGTGTAGCATCCACCGCCGATGTGCGTAGAAAGAGGACGACACCATCGGAAGCACCTGCCGTCGGCCACCGCCACGTGTAGCAGAGGACTCCACCGCCCGTAGCAGCCGCTTCCATACCGCCGACGCGCGTAGCAAGAGGACACCACCGCCCGAAGCACCTGCTGTTGGCCGCCACCGCCTGTAGCAGAGGACTCCATCGCCAGTAGCAGCCGCCTCTGGCACGTGTAGCATCCACCGCCGACGCACGTAGCAAGAGGACGCCACCGCTGAAGCACCTACCGTCGGCCACTACAAGAAATGTGTTGATTTGTGACGTTCTCATAGTGACTGGAAATCAAATCGTCATAGATCTATGCCAATTTTTTCCAAGATTGTCATGGGCTCCTTGGGGAGCTCAAAAACTTGTAAATTTACGACGTTTTGTTCCAAATCGTCATAATTTCATCAGATAAAATCGTCATAACCTATCTCTGGCCTTATTTTGTGCGACTACGACGTTTCTAGATTGTCATATAGGCATTAAGGTGCGACAGAACAGCCTGAGGCGACAGCCAACTCATCTATTTTGCCTATGTGTCGACATGTGGGACCTGCTCCATTTTTTTATGAGCTGCCCAATTTATTTTATACACCGAATGGCCATTTTTTGGTTAAAATGGCAAAAATTGTGGCGCTACAGGGACTCGAACCCACGACCGAGCAATCCTTTTTAGCTCATCGTACCGCTAGACTAGTCAAGTGATCTTGATTTGTATGGAAGAGTATGTCTCTATGAAACAAAAGAATATGATCCACCTTATCTAACAGTCACACACATAGGGGACTTGGACAAAATCAGCGCTGAGACAGAGAGGGTTGAGCCAACAGAAGGGAAGGGGCCGGCGGTGACCGACGGAGGGGGCTGGGCCAGCATTTATCTATGGAGGAGCGGGGGGCGGGGCCTGCGGTGACCGACAGAAGGGGCAGCGGTGACCAATAGAGGGGGAGGGGGCAGCGGTGACCCATCCCACCAGCGGTGACCGACAGAGGGGGCGGGGGTGGCGGTGACCCACGGAGGGGCTAGGGCATCTGTATCGGTGGCCATGGTAGGATCCGTGCTGAGGAATAAAGCAACTACTATTCAGCAAAGTCCATTTTTTTAGTCGGCAGCAAATTCATCTTAGTGTGTCATCATATTTCTTAGCAACAAATTTATCTTAGTTGGCAACAAATTCAGCTGTTCATATTTCTTAGCAGCACTATATTTTTAATTAATATTAGTGTGCCATCATATAGGTTTGTCCCATATCTCTGTGTGTCCAAGATTTTTCCAGATGTTAACATATCTGTGTGTATACAAGATTGTCCAGATGCTAACATTTTAGCAGCACTATATTTTTAATTAATCTTGGTAGCTACTTTTGGTTTGTGCACTTCGGTTGAACATTGAATGCTAACATTTTTCGGTCTTCCGCATGCAGATGGACAGAGGCTGGATTACGCGAGGAGTTAGAAGGCTTTCCACTAAGAATCTAAGGGGAGTGGACGAGTTCATCCGATTTATTCGCAGAAGTGCTGCTGACGATGCTCTAGTTATTTGACCATGCCCTAGATGTATGAATCGTGTTCAGCAAACTCTAGAAGATGTCGAGTCTCATCTGCTGATGCGCGGGATGTCAAGCATGTATGATAGGTGGATCCATCATGGAGAGCCTTTACGCGCAGAACCTCGAGTTGAACCTGAACCTAATGAAGAGGCACACCATGCTGGTGAAGACGGTGATTTTGTAGAAGATGATGTTCCACAAAAGGATGCTGATTTTGAGGAGGAGGATGGGTACGAGGATGACAGAATTCCTAATTTGTTTAAGGATCTGTACAATTCAGAACCGCAAGGTGACGGACAGAGGACAAACTATGCCGAGCTGATAGAGGATGCAAAGCACGCAGCTAGTGATGGTGGGACATTGTCCAGATTTTCCTTCACCGTGAAGCTACTCCACGTCAAGTCCTTCTACCGGATAAGCAATGTTGCCTTCAACACAATACTCCATATCTTGACCATCCAATACCCTAAAAGCTCAATTCCCAAAACTTATGATGAAGTAGTGAGTATAATCGGCAGATTGGGGCTTGGTTATGAATCAATCCATGTTTGCCCAAACAATTGTATATTGTTTCGGAACACGTATGCCAAGCATGAAAAATGCCCAAAGTGTGATTCCTCTAGGTGGAAAGATGCAGATGGGAGGAGACAGATACCAGAGAAGGTGTTGAGGTACTTTCCTTTGATTCCAAGGTTACAGAGGATGTTCATTTTGAAGCAACAGTCGAAGGATGTACAATGGCACAAGCTAAAGCGGCAACCCATGGATGATGAACTTAGCCATCTAGCTGACGGAAAGACATGGAAAATTTTTGACGATAAACATAAAGAGTTTTTTGCTGATGCGAGGAACATCAGACTCGGCCTTGCCACAGATGGCTTTAAACCATTTGGAATGATCTCGAAATATAGCGTGTGGCCGGTATTTGTCATGCCGTACAATCTTCCACCATGGGCATGTATGGAGCAGTCAAACTTCATGATGGCTTTGTTGATCCCAGGTCCAAAATCTCCAGGAAAGGATTTTGATGTCTTTATGGAGCCCCTGGTAGAAGATCTGCTCAAGCTCTGGGAGGGTGTCCATACCTATGATGCCCTGAGTCCTGATAAGTTCGATCTCCGTGCTATGGTAATATGGTGTATCCATGATTTCCCGGCGTTGCACACTTTGTCGGGGAGGCTCACGTCTGCTTATCAAGCATGCGTGTGTTGTGACAAGGATCCATTCTCGGAAAAAAAATAAGGAACAAGATATGTTGGACCGGGGCCCGCCATTTTCTTCCTAGCCACCATCCTTAGCGAAAAAGCAAGGATTTCAATGGAAAAACTGAAACCCGTGACCAGCCAGCGGAGTTCACTAAAGAAGAGCTCGAGCAACAACTTCACAATGTGAAAGATGTGAGACCTGGAAAACATCAAAAGAAAAGGAAGCGTGAGGATGGTCAATGTTGGGACCGGAGGGCTATTTTGTGGGACCTCCCTTACTTGGTAGATCTCAAGTTGAGGCACAACCTTGATGTAATGCATATCGAGAAAAACATATGTGATAATCTTCTTGGCACATTTATGAACATCGACGGGAAGTCAAAGGATACAGTTAACTCTAGGCTTGATTTGGAAGACATGGGCATAAGAAAATATTTACATCTATAGCCTGTTGAAGGTGGACAGTCGTTTGAGATGCCAAAAGCATGGTATACAATGAGTAAAGAAGAAAATCTTGCATTCTGTGAATTTATAAGAGCGGTGAGATTTCCAGATGGGTATGCTGCTAACCTAGCAAAATGCGTGTCTCCTGATGGATGCAAGATCCAAGGACTAAAAACTCATGATTGTCACATCCTCCTCCAAAGGATTTTACCAGCTGGACTCCATGGAATTTTGGATAAAGAAATATATGAAGCTGTTGCTGAGCTGGGGAATTTCTTCAGAGAGTTGTGCTCCAAAACACTCAAGATATTTGTTCTTGAAAGACTCTAGAAAGAAATCGTAATTATCCTTTGCAAGATTGAAAAGATATTTCCTCCGGCCTTCTTCACGGTGATGGTTCATTTGACCATGCATTTACCCATAGAGGCATTGCTTAGAGGCCCCGTACAATATGGCTAGATGTACCCTGTTGAAAGAAGGATGCTTACATTTAAGCGTGATGTGCGAAACACCGCCAGGCCTGAAGGGTCGATTGTCGAGGCATATGTTGTTGATGAGTACCTTACATTTTTCTCGAGGTACTTTGACAATGTGGAAACAAGATTCAATCGGCCGGGCAGAAATAGAGAGCGGGATGATTCACACATTGCTGATGTCTCGGATTTCAACCATGGTGTGAACCTTCTTGGAGGGTCAGAGTGCTTGGAGGCTGGTGATGACTATGACAAAATGTATTGGTATGTGATAAGGAGTTGCCCTGAGGTTATATCATATATAGAGTATGTCATCTCTTGTGCATGCACCCTTATCTTTTTTCTTTAGTTGGAAGGAACCCATTTGCAAGCCCGATGATTTAACTAACTTTATGTTTTTGTTGGCATTGTAGGTTGTGCAAAGAAGAGCTGAATAAGCAAGATTGCGGCATCAATGTTGATAGATGGCTTGCGAAGGGGTTTGCTAAATGGTTTGAGAATCATGTGAGATCTTTAGTCTTGGAATCAATTTCCACATGATTAGTTTGTGTTTTTGTTATTAATCCTGGTTTATTTGTGTAGATCTTTAGTCTTGGAATCAATAATGTCAGTGCTGATCTGTTTTCTTTGGCATGCGAGCTGGATAGGCGAGTGAGGTTGTATTCAGCATGCATTGTTAACGGTGTCCGCTACCACACTGTTGACCGTGAGAAAAATAGAAACATGCAGAACCATGGAATAATTGCCGAGGGAGACCATGATGGTGAAGACATGGACTTCTATGGTCAGCTCAAAAGCATCATAAGGCTCTAGTACAACTCCAGCAGAGGCGTCCATCGATCGGTCGTCTTGTTCCGTTGTGATTGGTTTGATCTTGGTGGCAGAAAGAAGACAGGGATCCGAGATGATGGACACTTCAAGAGCATCAATAGTGGAGGTGCTGGTATAAGAGTGATCCATTTATTCTAATGCACAAGCAACAAAGGTGTTCTATGTGCCAGACACCGATTTGCATGGAAATTGGCAAGTTGTGCAAAAGTTTTAGCACTGACATTTGTGGAGTGTGAAAGAAACTAAAATGGAGAAGGGTCTCAATGATGGTGCTGGTCTAACATACTTGATGCTTCATTCGTAAAAAACATTAGGAAAAGAAAGAAGGAGGTAGTTGAGGGCCATGAATGCGAGGATGATGAAAACATGGTAGATGACACAGTCCTCCAGTACTGTAGCGATGGTGAGGATAGAAGGGAGAGGCATTTCAACGATGATGATTAGTAACAACATGCAAGGTAGTGGCTCACTGGAAATTGCTAATTTCTAATTATATCCTCCATTATCTATTCATTTTTATTTCATTGCTAGTGGCTCACTGGAAATTGCTAATCTCTGTTGTAGTGGTGAGGAGGAGCAAGACATGGGAGCAAGATCATGTCATTTTAGCTGTAGTGGTGGAGTGGTGGTGAGGAGCAAGATCATGCCATTTTAGCTATTGTGTAGTCATTATAATTTCCTATTCTACAAGTTTTGGCTATTGTTGCCATGGATATCAAGTTCTGGCTATTGTTGCCATGGATATTTTAATTTCTGGAAGATCATGTGTAATCTTGAGATCATGTGTAATCTTGTCATTTCAATTTTTGGAATCTTGACATATAATTTCTGGACGAATCTGAGATCATGTGTAATCTTGACATATAATTCCTAGAAGATCATGTGTAATCTTGTCATTTTAATTTTTGGAAGATCATGAGTTCTAAATATAGTTCTCTGGATATGATTGTGAATTATGAATCTATCCAAAAAAAAGGAAAAATGGTGGTGAGGCCTGGTAGTCGAGCCAAGCACCTCCTACCACTCTTCTAGGGTGAATTTCCATTGCGCCATGCAAGTAATCTTGCTAGATAAAAGAACCCAAACTTTTTTATATATACAACAGGAATCACAACTAGATACAAGTATCATTTCATAGATCACAGGATTTATCACAACATTTCACATGATCATTTCAGACCAAAAGCAACATTTCATATTGATCACGGGATCAGAGGAACATTTCATATTGACTACAGTAGTACCACATGATCATTTCATAGATATAAGTAGTAACATAGCTATAGGACCATAGAGTGGGCATTCCAAAAGCCCAGGATCAGTTCACAACTAGACTAGGCATTCCAAAAGAAACCTGATAGCTACAGGACCATAGTTCAACCTGATAGCAACCAGATAGCACATGATAGCAACAGGAACATAGTTCAACCTGATAGAAACATAATAGAAACCTACATGACCATATTTACAGCCAACACAACCAGCTGATTACATGACCGGCTGAACGAGTAGCTTAAGTCCATCCCTAGGACTGCGGCAGAAGCGAAAAATGAAGATATCGCCGTGTTGCATCCCGGTCGCTGCCACCACCTGGGATCAGCTGGTCGTAATTTGTGCTCCTTGACGCTTCCCTTTACTCATAATCATAGTGACTTCTATGGGCACATGGCTTCCACAAAAGACCCTAAGCTTTGTTGGGAAGTCCTTGTACCACTTGATGTAGGCATTGGTGTAGCTCCTTGGGAACCACTACAAATTAATTGAACCAATCAATCAATGGCAGAAACAACATAAGTACTTCGGTAATCAAAGAATGATCATCAAGGGACATTTTTTACCATTTTAGCTTTTGGCTCCTTGTTGTTTGATAGCTGCATAGTGCATACATACACTTTTAGTGTGTGTTTCTTCCTTGCAAGATTCCTCAGGGACAGCACTTGTGTACATTTCAAAGCAACCTTGTTGCCATACACACAACACTTATCAAAACTGGTACAAACCTTTGTCTTGGGACCTACATGCAAGGAAAAGCCACATTTTCAAAATCAGCAATGCAAATAGCATAAGTAAAAGATGAAGTAAAGGAGCAATGCAAACAACCCGATGAAGTAAAGGATTTTTACCTCGACGCATGACAATCTTGTTGGCAGCGGCGGCTGCCGCAGCAGATTTCTTAGCACGCCGCTTAGCCTTAGCTTTCTTAGCAGCAGCTCTCTTAGCAGAAGCCTCCACAGCAATGGCAGCTTCGTCATCCGAGGAAATCTCGATGGCCCCAGGATAGTCCATGGTCAACTACCAAGAAAATCATGACAGCAATGTTAGCATACTTGGTAGTCCATGGCCAACTACCAAGAAAGGTATCAGCTGCACTCCACTACATCTACTTAAATTCAACCATACAACATCACAGTGAGAAATGAATGGAATGAACCAAACTCATCCATACAACATCAGTGAGAAAGTGGATTATAAACATGACCCTCCTACACAGATTAGTTTGACAATGCATAGAATTTTTTCACTTTTAGTTTAACAAAGCATCTACAACTAGTGGATGCTACTGAAATAAAAGCAAGATATAACCAAATAAGAGAACATGTACAACACAGAGAAGCAAAATATAAGCAAGATATAACTACAGTATGATACACACATAGCACATTTACCATACAACATCAGAGCACACAGATATAACTACAGTATGATGAATCCATCGGAACCATACACACAGAGCACATGTACAACTTCTAGGGTTCAGAAAAATTTAGTATGAGCACATGTACAAATGCTAGGGTTCAGAAAAATTCAGATTCGGATGCACATACACACAGAGCACATGTACAACATTGGAACCATACACACATAGCACATATACACACATAGCACATACAACAGAGCACATGTATGGGCGTTGTGTCCAGAACTAGGGTTCAGAAAGATTCACCCTCCCGCCACCGCAGTTCACCATCTCGTCGTCGTTCTGGTCCTACCCATGAACTAGGGTTCAGACCAGGAAGGGAGGGCCGGCCAAGGGAAGAGGGCCATAGAACGGGGCAGGAACAGGCGGGGAAGGGGCAGCCACTAGAGAGAGGGAGGTTAGGGGAGGCCAGACAGGGAAGGGATGAGCGGGGAGGGTCTTAACTGTGCGCCGCCGTCCCAGATCGGCGGGTGGAGGGAGGCAGATCGGTGGAGCTCCAGGCGGTCGGGGTCCAGATCGCCATCGGGTGCTCGAGGAGGAAGGCGAATGGCTCGAGGAGGGGATTATGAGGAAGGCGAATGGAGCGAGGAGGGGATTATGAGGAAGGCGAATGGAGTAAGGAGTGGGTAGCAGATTAAGTTTTGCAAATAAATGCCATTGAGGTAGGTAGCATATTAAAAAACATATTCTAAATAATAAAATAAGATTTTCATTTTCATTTATATATGTGTCATTTTGCAACATACTAGACCAAATTACTTGGACAGTGTCCCAAATGGGCTATCTCGAACCTTTCCGTTTTCATTGTCTTTTGACCGGCGTAGTTTGTGATAAAAACGGTCCAATCACGGCATAGTTTTGACCGGATGTGGCACGGATGCGGCAAAGGGAACGATCAGTACCAAAAGCTGGAGGGCGAACTGGGCAGGTCATCAACCCTCGAGCCCAAAGTTGTGTGTCCGTGTCCGCAGGAGGAAGTTTTTCTTTTTTCGAGTGCAAAAAATGGGGCGTTTTGTCAAGAAACCACCGAGTGACAGTTTTAGAATGGTAGCAACCCATTTTTCAAAAATACTAGACCACCTTACATGGACAGTTTACCAACCGGGGTATCTCAAACCTTTCCGTCCACCCCTCGTGAAAAAGAAAAATTCCTGCCGAATCGGTAGGAGGCGGGTCCGATTTGAACTACAGGTACTTGATCTAGTGCTCGTGATTTTTTGCAAAAATGATTTATAGGTTCACAATATGATGTTTCTTTATAGATCCAATGCAAGTTTAGCGAGGCCCATCCCCTAGCTAGGAACCTTCATGCCCGCCGGTTTGACCAAAGTTTGTAACAGGCATAAGAAATTAAAAAACTATCCGAACAATGTAAAACCTTCGTGTGACATCATTTTATGTGACACAGTGCCAAGGAAAAATATCAAACTTGGTATATTGAATGCATCTCGAAAAAACCTTCTAAAAAATGAGCTATCATGTTCGAGGTTTCATGACTTTTAGGCCAAACGACCAATGTTATGGCTAGAATCACGGCATAGTTTGTGATAATATGCCCATATTGTGCATGCATGTGTATCATGTCATAGCGAACAATGTCGCATGAGGAAGTTTTCCTTTTTGTCGCACAAAAAAAACCAGTTTTCTTTTTCGAGTGCAAAAAACAGGGCGTTTTGTGAAGCAACCACCGAGTGACAGTTTTAGAATGGTACCAACCCATTTTTCAAAAATACTAGACCATCTTACATGGACAGTTTACCAACCGGGATATATCATATCTTTTCGTCGACACCTCATGAAAAAGACAAATTCCTGCCGAATCGGTAGGAGGTGGGTCCGATTTGAACTACAGGTACTTGATCTAGTGCTCGTGATTTTTTGCAAAAATGATTTTTAGGTTCACAATATGATGTTTCTTCATAGATCTAATGCAATTTTAGCGAGGCCCATCCCCTAGCTAGGAACCTTCATGTTCGTCGGTTTGACCAAAGTTTGAAACAGGCATAAGAAATTAAAAAATGGTCCGAACAATGTAAAACCATCACGTGACGTCATTTTATGCGACACATGTGAAGCAAAAATATCAAAGTTGGTATATTGAATGCATCTCTAAAAAACCTTCTCAGAAATGACCTATCATGTTCGAGGTTTCATGGCTTTTAGGCCAAACGACCAATGTTATGGTTAAAATCATGGCATAGTTTGTGATAATGTGCCCATATTGTGCACGCATGTGTATCATGCGATAGCGAACAATGTCGCAGGAGGAAGTTTTCCTTTTCGTCGCACAAAAAACCATTTTTCTTTTTCCAAGTGCAAAAAACGGGGCGTTTTGTGAAGCAACCACCGAGTGAAAGTTTTAGAATGGTACCAACCCATTTTTAAAAAATACTATACCACCTTACATGGACATATTACCAACCGGGGTATCTCAAACCTTTTCGTTCACCCCTCGTGAAAAAGACAATTTCCTGCTGAATCGGTAGGAGGTGGGTCCGATTTGAACTACAAGTACTTGATCTAGTGCTCGTGATTTTTTGCAAAAATGATTTTTAGGTTCACAATATGATGTTTATTCATAGATCCAATGCAAGTTTAGCAAGTCCCATCCCCTATCTAGGAACCTTCATGCCCGCCGGTTTGACCAAAGTTTGAAACAGACATAAGAAATTAAAAAACGGTCCGAACAATGTAAAACCTTCGAGTGACGTCATTTTATGTGACATAGTGTCAAGGAAAAATATCAAACTTGGTATATTGAATGCATCTCGAAAAAACCTTCTCAGAAATGAGCTATCATGTTCGAGGTTTCATGGCTTTTAGGCCAAACGACCAATGTTATGGCTAGAATCATGGCATAGTTTGTGATAATGTGCCCATATTGTGCATGCATGTGTATCATGCGATAGCAAACAATGTCGCCGGAGGAATTTTTCCTTTTCTTCGCACAAAAAAACCATTTTTCTTTTTCCGAGTGCAAAAAACGGGGCGTTTTGTGAAGCAACCACCGAGTGACAGTTTTAGAATGGTACCAACCCATTTTTCAAAAATACTAGACCACCTTACATGGAAAGTTTACCAACCGGGGTATCTCAAACCTTTCCGTCCATCCCTCATGAAAAAGATAAATTACTGCTGAATCGGTAGGAGGTGGGTTCGATTTGAACTACAGGTACTTGATCTAGTGCTCGTGATTTTTTGCAAAAATGTTTTTTAGGTTCACAATATGATGTTTCTTCATAGATACAATGCAAGTTTAGTGAGGCCCATTCCCTAGCTAGGAACCTTCATGCCTCGCCGGTTTGACCAAAGTTTGAAACATTCATAAGAAATTAAAAAACGGCCCGAACAATGTAAAACCTTCGCGTGACGTCATTTTATGTGACACAGTGTCAAGGAAAACCTTTGCGTTGCGTTATTTTATGTGACATAGTATCTAGTGGGTAGAAACTTTTTTCAGCAAAATTATGTGCAACAAAAAATTCCATAACTCTTTAACCCCATATATCCCCAAAACCATTAACCCTAAACCCAAAAAATTCTGCCGCCAAAACCCAATTTTTTTGCCTCTCCCGCCCACGAATTTCGGCAATGAAAGAGAGAAAGACAGGGGAAATTTGGACAAGCCCACCTCACCCCACTCATCCATCCCCACCCGACCCCGGTCCTCCCTAGTCCCCACCCGACCCCGGTCCTTCCCAGTCCCCACCCATCCATCCCCATCTCACACCTCCACTCCCCGCGATGCGAGCGGCGACGGCTCGCCGCGCGCT
The DNA here is from genome assembly GCA_916181665.1 of Avena sativa. Taxonomy (NCBI): domain Eukaryota; kingdom Viridiplantae; phylum Streptophyta; class Magnoliopsida; order Poales; family Poaceae; genus Avena; species Avena sativa. The sequence continues at coordinate 36,158,078 of OV702286.1, read as the reverse complement.
CGTTCCCCTGACGTCCCCGCATCGCGCGCTAGCTCCCCTGATGGCCCCGCGCCGCACGCTCACTCTGCCGATGGCCCCGCGCCGCGCGCTAGCTCCCACGACGGGCACGGGCTGGTAGCTGCGACCGACAACGACGCTAGCAAAGGCGACGGCCAAAGAAGGGGAGCAATCTTCCTCTTAGTTCGACAGTCAGGTGAGTTCTCTGCTCCTTCTACTCCCAGCCGATTAGGGTTAGGGTTTGGTTCTCATGGCGTGTCTAGGGTTAGGGTTTGGCTCTCATGGCGTGTCTAGAGTTAGGGTTTAGCTCTCCTGGCGTGTCTAGGATTCTATGCTAGGGCTTGCGTTTAGCTCTTGTGATTCACAACCAAGTTCGGATATGGTATGTGCTTGCGTTTATCCCACTATCTGTAGTTAGACGCAGAGCTTGTTGCTACACACTATCAGTAGTTGCTACTCTCATCAAATCAATCTTGGTTGTGAATATAAATCTGAATGTGTAGACTCACATCATGTGCTTCCCTTTTAATCTTATGTGCTGATTTATGATGCCACTAAATATAAATCTAAATGTGTAGACTCACACCACAGTAGTTATATTGCTGATTGAATATGTGCAGGCTGTATGCATTGCAGTTGCTATTCGTGGTTCAGGGAACCATGTGCTTGCCTTTTAATCTTATTCACCCTCATTTTTGTAATTTAGCTTTGCTTGCTTCCGTAATGCCATTTATGATGCCATTTATCTAATCACTTGTTCCCTGCAGGAAAGTGGCAAGTGATTTCTCAAGGTAAACAGAGCTCGACATCACCAACCTAGCATCTTCAATCCAGCCACTTAGAGATAAGCAATGACAAGGAAGAAAGAGCCTGCTGGTATGAAATGATCTCCTTGTGGTTATGCTGCTAGTTTTCTAATGATTGTTTGCACATATGCTAAGTATAGAAATTTGCCTAGCTTGTGATTATAATCTAGTAATTGAAAATGTACTAAGAGCCTGCTGGTATGAAATGAGCTCCTTATGCTTATGCTGCTAGTTTTCTAATGATTGTTTGCACATATGATAGTTATAGAAATTGTCTTAGCTTGTGATTATAATCTAGTAATTGAAAATGTACTAAGAGCCTGCTGGTGTGAAATGAGCTCCTTGTGCTTATGCTGCTAGTTTTCTAATTGGGTTAATCTACCAGTATTAAATGTAACTAAAACCTGATTGGATTATTTAGTTGTTTGAGTTGTCTTGCTCTCCTATGAATTTCAACCATTCATCTAATGGCCATATTTTCTATATTCATGTAAAGAAGCGCCCCTCACTGAGTACAAGAAGTTTAGGGCTAAGCATATGATGAGGAACAACCGTATTCTTCAGTCCCTTGGTATTCCCGCGGTAGTATCAATGATTAGAAGGTCACATGCGGGCAAACAAGGTAGTGCACTTAACACTGAGGAATCTGCCATAACAAACGGTGGAAGATCAGATTATAATCCAAAGGATGATGAAGTTATGGATGGAGAGAAAGTTGATGACATTGTAGTGCAAAAGAATGTGAAGGTGCAAATTCTTTATCTTGTTTGGAGGGGTGGGAGTACTTAAATGCTTTGTGCTTCCTTGTTTATCTTTCATTTCTTGTTACTTGTCATTGATGCTTAATGCCATTTTACTTGTTTATATGAGGCCCAGAAGTCTAGGAGGAAGAAGGGTGCAGTCAAGAAAGTAAGCAAGAGCAAGAATAGTCCGGAAACATCAACAACAATGGCTCCAGGAAGGGTTTTTGCGGTACCTCCTGGAGGAACGAAGAGAATGCTGGAAACAGAAGAAGAACCTGCTCCTAGAATGACTAGGCAGAAATCAACAGAGACCATTGTACCTAACCGTGAAGAAATCCCACTGCGCCAGGATGATGGTGTTTGTGCCCATTGATGAAGGAAGCTCTCTCCGTCTCGAACTCAGCCCTGTTTCACATACTGTGGACATGAATCAGCCTCTAGACTATGCTGATTTTTTCTGGAGACCGTGAGGAGGCAATGAATGATGAAGGCAAGTTCATCTTGTACTTCTCTTCTTTTACTTGTTCATTGTTTGAATGTAAAGTCATCATATATGGGTGACTGTATCTAATGTTGTTTTCATGTTTCCTTTATAGGTACTCTTGCCGTGGTAAAGAAAGTTGTTGTGGCCAAGAATTTTAGGAAGGGCTCGGGGTTATAAAAGCTGACGAAGGGGCTGGGAGCAAAGGTGAGGATTGAAATAGCTTAAGGGATGAAGCGTCTGGAGAAGCCTGTGCAGGATGTGAAGCTAGCATCAGAGGCGGGACTCATTGTGAGAACTCATATGCCAATTCTTCTTCACTTCAAGGAATTCAAAAAGGACACAAGCCTGGTGAAAGACCACATGGGAAAAGTTGCAGTAAGCTCTCTATGCTGATTCTATGTTGCTGACTCTTCTTTCTTCCCTGTTACACATATCATATGGTTACTAATCTTGCCATTGCCCTCTTTGCTGCCTTGATAGGAAAAATTTGATATGGACACTGATTCAACTGACGTTCAGGCCGCGTGCAATGATATCCTAAAGAATGTGTCCAAGAACAGACGTCATTATGTCAAGAAGTAATAGTTTGATAAAGTCGAAGCAAGCCAGGTCAACATCAAATCGCTAGTTGCATACATAACAGATTCTCAATGGAAAACGCTGGTTGAGATGTGGTCAAGTCCAAGACACAAGGTATGTTAGTATCTTGCTTTACCATGTGCATGCCACCTGTCTTATTTGCTTTGTTGTATGCAAAAGATGATGGGATGTACCAATCTGCAGGACACCTGTAGAAAGAACAAGGATAATAGAACAAAAGTAAAGTTTGGGCAAAAAACTGGTTCGCGCTGCTATCTAGCTCATGTGCATGCAATTGTAAGATCCATATTGTTGTTTTCCTCTATTTTTTCCCTTCACACATAAGTAACTTTCTCGCAAAAGCTTATGGTTTGATTCTTGCTGAAACATTTTCAGAAGGAGGAAAGAAAGGTTCATAAGCTATCTGCTATTGAGATGTTCAAGGTAACCCACAACAGCACCAAGGATGGCTTTTCAGAGGAGGCTAAGATTGCCATAGTAAGTCACACTTTTAGTCTGTTTATGGTTTTGTTAATTACTACATAGTAGATTGTAATCGTCTGATGAGAATGTTTTGTAAGATTTTGAATACATAGGAGGTGGTAAGAGTCTGTGTTGGTGTCTGGTTGGTGTGTGCACAAAATGCTAGAAGTGTGGTTGTTGTAGTTATTATATAATTCTTGTGATTTTCTCCTAAAAACCTGCTGCCATATCTCAAATCTTTAATGAAACAGCCATTTATTCAGTTTTAGGTGTGTTTGCAAATTTAGTTGTATTCCAAGATAAAACCTGAACTCAATTCTTTAATGAAGTGTTGCCTTTATGTAAGGTAATCTGGAGCATATTTTTTATCATTTATGTCAATGGTTGCTATTCTTGTACTTGCTGATAAACTATACGATATTGTGTCAGATTGAAATGGAAAAGAAGATGGATGCTCCTGTACCAGAAGGCAAATCGCCCAAATCTGATGTAGAGGTTGTTGCCGAGGTTCTCACCAAGAAAAGCACATTCCTAAATAATGGCGGTCTGCAGTCAAGCTCTACTAACAAGACCAGCAAGTCGAATGCTGATGGATGCTCCTGTACGAGAAGGCGAATCGCCCAAATCTGATGTAGAGGTTGTTGCCGAGGTTCTGACCAAGAAAAGCACATTCCTGAAGAATGTCGGTCTGCAGTCAAGATCTACTAACAAGACCAGCAAGTCGAATGTTGATGTTACTGCTCATGTGCTTGATCTTGAAGAGAAGCTGCAGAGGTCGGAGCACCAAACTGAAGCCATGCGCGTAGAGATGGCTGCCATGAAGAAGAAGGCCGAAGAAGCTGAAGCTGCACATGCCTTGCTTCTCAAAAGGGCCGAAGAGAATGATGCAAGGTATGCTCAGCTGTTGGCGCTGCTTTTAGGTAAACCTACAGGGAACTAGTGTTATCCAGTGCACTTGGTGCTATTTTGGTAGTGAACTTGTTAGCAGATTGGTGCTATTTTGGCAGTGCACTTGGTGCTATGGCTTTCAACTTGGGTGGGAACTGTGGCTGTGAACTTGGATGTATATTTTGGCTGTGAACTTGGATGTATCTTTTGGCTGTGAACTTGGGTTCGATAAGTTATATAAACATAGATGTGGAATTTATAATGTTGACTGTGAATTCAAAATTTGTCTGGTTATTCAATTGTCCAAGTTGTCTGGGTATTCAAAAATTGTCCTGCAAAATGGATTCTTATTCAGCCCAGATGACTGGAAAAAGACCACAGCCCAGACGACTGAAAAGGCCATGGCCTGGCCAACGATGCTTGAATCCAATATACAAACTATAATTAAAAATAAAAAGCTGTAATTAAAATGGCCGAAAGGTGGATCAGGCCAAATATATATGGGCTCCAAAACATTCCACGGCCCATATTATATTGACTGGAATTCTAAAATAGGAAAAAAAGACCGAAATAGGACCTTTCCCAAAACAAATGTGGGCCGTAAAATGGCCACGGCGTAAGAGCGTGATCGATCTCAGCCCATATAAATAACCAGAATGGACCGGGCTGATTTTGAATACGACGATCTAATATCATCACAATTTTGCCACGTGGGCTCGACAGCCAGTGAGGCTCGACAGCCCGTGATATTGGATCGTCATAGAGTTTAGGACGATGTATTATTGTCACATACGGTTATGACGATCTGGTGCAAAACGTCGTTGTGTGCAATTATCGACGCGCAGTTTTTGCTATATACTTTTCGTCGTAATCGTCATATATTATACATAGTGACAATTGAGTGAAGAAAATAATTGAGTGAAGAAAATAGAGCGTTATATATCAGCAGATTCCTTGTGGTGGACCGCCGCTGCGTGTAGCAGAGGACTCCACTGCCCGTACCGCCTCTAGCGGGCGGATTTGGGGGCGCTCAAAGTGGCAGAGGGACAGCACGCAATGGAGGAGCCGGGCGGCGCGCCATGGATTCTGGTCGGAGCTCCATGGATTTCTGTATAGGGAACAAGAGTCCGTAACAAGGAATTGAAAACGAGTGATAGGATCCACAGGAGGATGCTGTTTCGTAGTGCGATCAAACCCGAGGACACGTCGCGTGCGATCCTCCAGGGAAGCTATCATTTTTCATATAATTATGCACCGCGGTACTATATATAGTCCAAAGTCCAAACAACTTATTCTTATTTATTCTTCGTCAATGCAAGACGATGGGTCACACAGGCCACTAGTGACCAAGGAAGGAAACACAACGCCGCACGATTCACGCTGGCATGGATTGGTCACACATTTTTAGCCGGAAATCTCGATGGCCTTCGTCTCGGGCTTCTTGACCTCGGCTTTTGGCACCGTGACCGTCAGCACGCCATTCTCCAGCCCAGCCTTGACCTCCTCCACCTTGGCGTTGTCCGGCAGACGGAAGCGCCTGGCGAACTTGCCGCTGCTGCGCTCGACGCGGTGCCACTTGTCGTTCTTGTCCTCCTTCTCCTTGGTGCGCTCGCCGCTGACGACCAGCACGTTGCCGTCCTCCACTTCCACCTTGACCTCCTCCTTCTTCACCCCTGGAAGATCGGCCTTGAAGACATGAGCCTCGGGGGTCTCCTTCCAGTCAACACGGGCGTTGGCGAAGGCGGCCGTCTCGCTGTTGCCGGAGGCTGCAGGGACGATGGAGCGGAAGGCCTCGAAGGGGTCGGCCCAGAGGTCCATGGAGAAGGGGTCGAACACGTTGCTCCGCCTCACCATCGACATGGTTGCTGCGTGTGGAGGTGAACTGACGCGTAGGTGAGAGACTGAAAGTGCTTGATTGTTTGTTGGATACAATAGGCTTTGTTGCTCTGTAATCTGCGCTCTTCTCGATGTGTTTCAGCTCGAGTGCGAGGCAGAATATTTATAGCCTCGTCGAAGAGCACCAACAATGTCCATCGTGTGGCATCTCGACGTCCCAGGATTTCTCTATTTCCTTCTCGAAAGGCCCTCACAATACCAGTCACTTCCCGACCAGTCTGGACTCTGGAACGGTGCATGGGAGCACAAGTAAAGGACAAGGCCCACCTACCAACAGCAGGCTGGAGAGTGATCTAGAAGGCAGTAGGCCCCTCCCGTCCTGGGCTGAAATCAAAAAAAGAGAAAGGTGGAAAAGAACGAAAAGTGGCACCGCGTAGAGCCGGAAATCCTACAATTACGGACACATTGTTATGGAAACTTTTTTTTTTAAAAAATAGGCGCTTTATTACTTAACAGTAAGTTTACACCCGGTTATGATGTACACAGTCAAACAACCATACAGTCTCGGTCCAAAACAATAAAATCTAGAATACAAAATAATGTAAATGAAAACATAGTTCTCTAAATTATCTAAAAAAGTTCTATCCGCAGCGGTTGCTGCCATCTATGTCGGGAGAAGATATCTCGCGCCGTATCTTTCAACCGCCTACAACCCTCCGCAAACAAGTCGCGGAACTCCATACGTTGTAGAGAAGTCCATGATCGGAGGACAGCCGTGGCCCGATAGATAACCTGCAAGGGAGAGGATACAACATTATTAAATATCTTGTCATTTCTATATAGCCAAAGCGACCAAATCAAGCGCTCCCACCCTAAATAAAGTCTCATATTTATCCACAATCCCATTCATCGAATTGCCAAATACATTGACTACCGATCGAGGAGGAGATAAACCATAGGTTATTTGGATGATTGACCATATAGCACGAGCAAATTTACAATAGAAGAATAAATGACGTATTGTCTCATTATGTGATAAAATACGCATTCAGTGCTACCATGCCAATTCCTCCTAACAAGATTATCTTTTGTAAAGATCGCCCATTTACGGAGATACCAAGTGAATATCTTCGTTTTAAGGGGTATCCTCAACTTCCAAATTTTACTATTGTCATCGATTGGAATATTAGGTTGGATCAAAGCTCTATAAAATGAATCAACAGAAAAATTTCCACTATTAGTAATTTCCATTTAAATTCATCCATGCCCTTAGATACCTGTATCCTGGATAATCTTACTAAAAGATTATTCCAAGACACCAGTCTAGGACCTAAGAGGCTTTGTCTGAAAGACACATTAGGAGGATTGGTTTCTATTACCTCAGCGAGAGTATTTCCTTTGTGTCTAACAATCAAATATAGAGCTGGATATTGTTCACGGAGAGAAGTTTGGCCAAGCCATTTATCTTCCCAGAACCTAATCTGTGAACCATCCTTAATATTAAAATTGCCAAACCGGAAGAATTGCGTTTTGGAAGCCATTAGTCCAGCCCAAAAGTGTGAATCACCTGGTTTCCAAACTAGTATAGACACCACTTTTGAGCCAACATATTTCCTCCATAGAATGGTTTGCCAGACCCTTCTTCGGTAAAAAGTTTGAATAACCATTTACCCAGTAATGCGGTGTTTTTGACTTTTAAATCATGTATGCCCAATCCACCATATTCTTTGGGTCGGCAAACAACATTCCATTTGGCCAGTCGATATTTTTTTTTCTCACTATCCCCTTGCCAAAAGAATCTTGAACGGAAATAGTCTACTTTTGACAAGACTCCTTTTGGTAACTGGAAGAATGATATCATATACAGTATCATGTTGGTGAGAACTGAATTAATGATGACCAGTCTTCCACCGAGGGATAGCAATGTACCTTTCCAACTATTAAGACGTTTCTGAAGTCTTTCTCAACGAGTTTTCATTTAGCAATCGTGAGACGCCGATAATGTATCGATGTTCCCAGATAATTGATTTTTGACCATAGCCAAAAAGATCGGCATACAAGTAAGCCTCGTCTTTAGCTTCTCCAAAACAATACAGATCACTCTTATGAAAGTTTATTTTCAATCCAGAGAGCTGCTCAAATGCTGAAAATATTAGTTTCAGGTTTTTGGCTTTCTCCAGATCATGTTTCATAAATAGTATTGTATCATCGGCATATTAAAGAATAGATAGACCACCATCAACAAGACGTGGAACTAATCCTTCAATTTGGCCATCAGCCTTCGCTCTCTCAATAAGGATAGCCAGCATATCTGCCACTATATTAAATAGTATAGACGATAGTGGATCCCATTGTTACGGAAACTGGTTGCGAACATACCGTGGAGTCACCTCATTGGAGGAAATGAGTGTGGCAGTTCCTGAAAAAAATACCACAACCACTCTGTGATTGTCACGTTCATCCGTACAAATTTTCCGTAAACAATTGTCCGTAACTGTAGCATTACTCACGTAGAGCGTAGCAGCGACAAGTTCGTCAGGCATTTCCGTCTTTCTTTTTTTTGCATGGGAGGAGTCGGTTTGCAAGAAGCAAAGTTAGAGCGTAAATTCTCTCATTAACGTTATAGGGGAGCCGTTCCCATTCATTAGGCACTTCCGTCTGCCGGAGAACGCCAAGGTGGAGGAGGTGAAGGAAGGGCTGAAGGACGGTATGCTTATAGTCACGGTGCCAAATCTGACTTTCGTAGTAGGCTAACCTCGTTTTTTGCGAGTTCTTGTCTCTCCATGTCTTGTTGTAGGATGTGCATCTTTTAGGTACGGTTGATCATCGGAGGATGCTCGACGGCTTTGGCTTCTCTATTAAGAGTGCTTATGCTGCCCTGTCGACTCGGATTTAGAACCACCACGTGGCCAACATATGGGAGTCCTTTGCCCCCACCCCTCCTCAAGCTGAAGATCTTCAGCTGGCTTCTCTCCTTGGACAGACTCAACGCGCGCGAGAATCTATATAAGAAGACTATTATTGGCTCTGTGACTTGTCCTAGATGCAGTCATACCATGAAAAGTTGACACCACCTCTTCTTCGTCTACCCCACGCGCGGGAGGTATGGAATAAAATCAATGTTCAGCCCGTTTTTCTGGATTTCTCCGACTTGTGGACTACTCCTGTTCTTGCTGGGCTTCACTCCTCTGTTTGACCGTCTATCGCTCTCGTCATTCTGTGGAAAATTTGGGATGCCAGAAATAGTATGGTATTTAGAAATGCTGATCAATCATCTTATGTATCTATTTCTAAAATTATGGACAACATCACTCTATGGTCTCATCGTTGTAGGGATTTGAATCAAAAAATTCACGCCGTTTTTTCGTGAATTTTTGGAACGGTGAGACGACGACTATATCCTGAATTCAGAATAAGATCTTCACCGCATTTTCCATCCTTCAGTGGTGTGTCTAGCGCATGCGAAGGGCATGTGGAGGCGTGTTCCTCTACCTGGACGTATAACTCGGGCTACTGGGTTCGGCCTGAGTTTTCGCGGCCCAGGGCGAGCTGGTCTCGGCCCGCTGGCGCTACCGGACCAAGCCGAGCCTCCGCTGCTGGACCGCAGCGAGCTCGGGCTGGCTCGGGCTCGGCCCGGTCCGGCTCGTCTGGCTCGCCATTTTTTTCGAATTTATTTTAGGGCCAGTTTGTGTGAGGAAATGCATGTTGGGCTAAAAAATTAGGCCCATTATCGCTAGGTCCTATTCAGGTAGTATGTCTAGGTCGCTACCAGGTAGTTTTATCATCGTGTCAGGTCATCTTCTTCCTAGAATCCCAGGTCGTGCCTCCGCCGCATAGACGATGTCGCCGGCCGGCCGCACCACCGCGTCGCCCGCACCGCCACGCCGCCACGCTCCTCTCCGCCACCCCCCCCCCCCCCCTCTCCGACGCTCCCAAGTCGCCTGCGCATGCGCCACCCGCACGACCGCTGCCTGCGGGCTCTGCTACGCCACCCCTGTCATTGAAGAGGCCCACCTGTCGGTGAAGTGGCCCTGCCAGGCTCGCTAGCTGCACCGAGTTGGACCGAGCTCGTCGGAAACTCGGGCCGAGCTCTACTTTGCGGCTCGCCGATGGCGATGAGCTGGCTCGGGCTCGGCAAATCCAGCCAGAGCTTTTCGCGGCTCGGCGGCGAGCTGGACCGAGCCAGCACGTGTCCAGCTATACATGTGCCCGACTGATTTTTTGGGATCTAATAGATTTTCGTGTTCGTTTGTGTGTTCTCCGGTTAATCTCTTTCGACATACGCATGTCATCATTAGCATGGTTGCTACTCTAATGCGTTGGCTTTTGGTAGCCTTATCATGATGACGACCTCTCGTTCGTCAACTATCACAAATTCTACTACGATAAGATTTTTCTGGCTTCGTGATGGAGATGCGAGGACGGCAGCGTGCCTTCGGCTCGCGCTAGTATTCATAGTTATCACTAACTTATTTTTAATTTTTATTATTTTTAGCCTTCTCTGTAGTAGTATTAATGATTATTAATATATCTATGGAATTTTTGCAAAAAAAGAACAACTGATACATATATGCCCGCACCTTAGCCACAAAAAGAAATTCACGCCCGCACCTCCGGAGTACACACAGCGATAATCGGTGGGCCAGGGGAGAAAAGATGTATTTCAAATACAAAAGAGAGTCATGAGCAAAACCATGAAATGGTTCTACCTCGCGTTATGGTCTTTTCTGGGTATTTAGCTAGTTTATTCTTTGGTCCCTCCGCTGCTGCTGCTCCGAAGCTTCTTCTTGTAATCTTCTGTCTTGGTAATTCCAGACTCAGCAGGACGCTTGTTCGTCTGCTCACCCAGCAAGATATATAGAATACAGAGAGTTAGATAATACTCAAGCTGAACATAAAAAAAAAAGAGGAAATGGAGAAGGCAGAGCATGAGAGCAAACCTTGTGTTTCTTGTCTGCTGCGGCTGAGTAGGCTTTGGCTGTTGATATGGGTATCTGAGAAGAGATGCCGACCTTGCTGCTCGTGGTTGGTGCTGAGACGAAGAGGTGGCTCGATGCTTTTGAAGCATCACTCTTGGTTGTTGCTGCTGCTGGTGCTGCCGATGAAAATCGTCTCTTCGAGGTCTTGGATGTCACTGGCGGCGGCGGCGGCGGCGGCGCACCTCCTATGGCCACAACGAGTTTGGCTACACCTCCAAACCGTGCCATCGTACCTAGCTAATGGTCTTCGATCGAGGGCTGGCTAACCGTGGGATGAATTGAATGATGAGGGAAGAAGGGGATGGACGGCTTTATATATAGGACGAGACCAAGCTAATGGATTGGAGGAGGCTCGTCGATCGCCATTACTCCCTCTATCCCAGTTTATAAGACTTACGCGTATATCTAGATCGTCCGCACAAGCTATATAATATAAATTATATAATATAAAAATTATATCATTAGAAAATATAACATTTGAAGTTTTTAATAATATAGTTTTTATCATACGCTAAGTTGGTTAATTTGTCAATTTAAAAATACGTGTAAGTCTTATAAACTCGAGACGGAGGGAGTATTTTATGCTACACAGTGGCTAATGCATGGCGCCTTGACCCGCGGCAGCCACCCACCACCGAGCTCAGCTACTTCTCAATTCAGTCGAGAGAGTCGAGAACTAACCACGCGGCTTCCTTCCTACTACCACTAGCAGTGTGCTGTATTCTACGACTATTTTACGCTGTTCCAGCTTGTTCCTAACATGAACATGAGCCTTGCTTCGGTGTCCCCCCTAGACAATAATAATTACAGCCAACTAAGCTCATCGATTGGAGCAGGTTCGTCGATCGTCATTATGGTGGCAAATGCACGGCGCCTTACCCGAGAGGGAGACGCGCGGTAGCCTCAATTTATATTAGTCGCTGTGTGCTGTATTCTACAACTATAGTATTTTACACCTAACATGATCAACTACTAACTAAGGGCATGTGCATTAGTTCCGACGACTTGTTGTCTATAAGGTTCCTCCAGATCAGCTAACTAACTGAAGAATATTTTCTTGTGATCCACTAGCAGTTGTAACTTAAAAAGTCTCACAATGAACAATGAGACTCGTACAACAGGGGAGAAGTAGTCGGTAAGACCCGATTTTTATGGGAATCGATCGATCTGTAATCCTACTAACGGACTACTTCTCTCTCTTCCCTCTCTCTCATCCATCTCATCAAAAATCCTAGATGTTAACTCTTACATAGAACTGACTGTACATGCCCTAAGTAGTTTTAGGTAGTTAGATAGAGCTTTCCTCGAAGCATGCATGCATGTGTCGACTAGATTGCATGTTGACTTGCACCACTAGTTAGTGCAAAACACCGTATATAGCATAAAAAGTACTCCCTCCGCAGATTTATCAATAGATTTATATTTATCTATAAATTAAAGCGTGTCTAGATATATATGAATTTAGGTAAATCTATGACATCAATTTTCCGGCGGAGGAGTATTAATGTTAGTCTCTACTCTGATCTAGCCCAGCACTCCGGTACTAGGCGGACGTTTATGACCATACGGTCCAACTATAAAACAAGAGCCCATACCATCGTAAAAGCATAGACTAAAAATAGGGAAAAACATCAATTTTCTGACGAAGGAGTATTAATGTTAGTGTCGACTCTGATCTAGCCCAACACTCCGGTACTAGACGGATGTTTATGAGCATACCGGCCAACTATAAAGAAAAAGCCCACACCATCCTAAAAGCATGGACTAAAAATAGGTAAGAATCTCTCCGGCATAAGATGATCATAGCCTCCTGCGGTAGGACTAACTGAGCAACCTTCACAATGTTTCAAAAAAGAAAAACTGAGCAACCTTCACTAATCATGGTAATGCTGACTCTGATATCAAATCTGACCATCCACTCAGATACAACCTAGCACTCAGCCTACATTCCGATCATTTATATGCATACAGTCCAAATACAATAAAAGAACCCACTATATTTCAAAAGCCCGAATTGAAGAGAGAAAGGTGTTAGACTACGTATACGTATAGGCTAAAGATAGACTAGAATTCTAGAACTTGTAATCCAAGTCTTCTCCTACCTCCGTGTAACTATATATAAACCCCATCAATACAACACAATATTCAGGGGTTCTATAATTTTCACATGGTATCAGAGCGGTTAGCCTCATGACACCGATCCTAGGTTCTTCCACCACTTCCGCAACACGGCGTCCCCAGGAGAGATTTCTCCTCGGGGGCGTGGCACCGCGGTCTCGATCAAAGATGGATCGGTTCCTTAGATTAGATTAGATTCAATTTTCTAGATTCTCCAATTCCATAGATTAGATCCAGTTTTTGAATTTTCCAAATCCATAGATTAGATCCAAATTAGCCAATAAATCCCTAAATCTAAGTATCCTCCTCCGGCGAAATCAAGTACAATTCCATCCATGGTGGAGCCGCAATTACAACAACGCAAGATCTGGCAGACGTGCGGTGTACATCGGGTGCTATGCGCCGTCGTCACGCGCCCGGCCGATCCGAGGAGCACCACGGGAGATTTCAGTCACCACGCGCCTCCACGCAGCCATGCATATGCATCAGATCAGACTTCGCGTGTCATACCTCATCCGCCGCCAGCGGGGTGACTTTCCACGCCCGTCGACAAGATTGGCGTTACGTGCGACCTCTAGACAAATCCAACTGATCTGCACTGCATTAAGCTACACTATATCGACCCGAATATCAACGTCAAGCTGTACGACTACGCCAGGCTACAAGCTAAGATCTTCGTCGAGAACATCTACATCGACATCATCCACACGCCAGGCCGGTATGGAACACTACTAGGCCGACTTCTCCGACATCAAGACTTCGACATCATCGCCGCCACAAGGGACGCCTTCAAGCAACGATCATCGCCGACACGCCTACTACTTTATCGCCGACACATTATCGCCAAGGTCTACATTAACGTGGTCTTCATCAACATCTTCGTCGACACATCACCGCTGTCGCTATACCCGTCCACATAATGGACATACGACTACGACGCCCTCTGACAGTACACGTACTGCAAGGCACGACGACGGCATCGCCGCGTCCATGACCCCGACGACTGCAACAACAAACCGGCATCACAATTGTGACGCCCCTACAACCGCGCATATGGTTCTGGCAAAACCGTGTGTGCTTGGTGGGTTCCTCCGGTCCTAGCAAAACCGGTGGTCTCACTTATGACCGCGTCCAAGAGACGCCCCCGACGGTACCTCTATAAGGTGCAAAACGTCCACAACTGCAGCTTCGTCAACAACAACGAAAACGCGCAATTTTTTGCGCCTTCGGCAATGGCAGCCACACAACATACGACGACTATGACATCGACCACGCCCACCTCGACCACGGCTACATAATGATCGGCTACCTCGCAATCGACATCAAGAACAACGTCTACAGCAACTCAAGAACTCCAGTGAACAGCGTCCGCGTCGTCACTTGCGTCCACGCCACTCCCGCTGTGACTGCGGGAGGGAAGAGAGGCACTAGAAGGGGACGCAGTCACCGCCCCTAGGTGCCATCCATGATCATGTCCACGTAGGTGATGATGACAAGGAGGTGAAGACGACGGAAGCACAATACTTCAAATCCAATCGCAAGCATCCGCTTCACTCCCGCTTCGACTGAGGGGGATGTTAGAGTACGTATACGTATAGGGTAGAGATAGACTAGAACTCTACAACTTGTAATCCAAGTCTACTCCTACCCCGTGTAACTCTATATAAACCCTCCAAAGGGTCAGGTCAATACAACATAATATTCAGGGATTCTATAATTTTTACAAAAGGAATCTTGTCCTTGTAATCTGGCCAGAGACTCTTTCCATCAGAGAGGTGAGACTAAACCAAGCAGCTTTCATCAATCAGTTAACAGTTCTAACCACTGTTTAAAAAATCGCCCGATATGTCGATTAATCGTCCGATTTATCGCTACTCGAGGGTGGCCGATATGCCGATATTTTGATTTATCGTCCGATTTTCTGATTTATCGCCTGATAAATCGGCCGCTACGCTAAAAAATCGCCAAATTTCAGCCGACCGATAAATTACCGATAAGCGATATCCTTAACATTGGTTCTTCTAACCCATCTGTCGAGAAGCCCATCAGGAAAGCATGGCGATGCTGGATTTGATACCATATATGTCATCCACTTAGGTTTTGCCCAGCACCCCTTCCTACGTTCGGATGTTTATGGCCTGACTATGAGAAGAAAGCAACTCCATCCCAAAAGCCTGGACCGAATGGATAAAGCAACCTCTCCATTATAAGAAGATTCTACAAGATTAGATTAGATAAAAGAACATTCTAAACACTAGAAAAGTCGATAATTCCCTTTGAAGAGATTGAGTGGTCAGATTTAATTAGCACTCCAAGCTACTCTTATGGAGTACCAGATACTGTAAAAATGCCAAAGATTAAGCATATACTAGGAAACGTGGCGCTGCGGTCACGCCGAGCCTATGATGAAACAATTTCATTGAATATGTTGGAACACCCCCTGCCGACTGGCCGGTCCCGAGGCTGTTCCACGGAGAAGAAGACTAGAAGAAGGCACACACAGTACAAAGTAGATGAAACAGGGAACTTTTTTGATAACTCTCTCGGTAAACTCCCGTACACAGATTGTTCCTCTATTTATAGGTTAAAGGGGGATACGATACCCACATGGGCCAACCCTAGCCTGGTAGAGGCCACACCGAGTGGGTCTCTACCGGCCCAGTTTCCCAACACTCTCCCTGGGTATCTTATCTGTATAACCATGACTTAAAACTCCGAAAAACCCAGTGGGAAAAATATGGAGAAATGCACACGGTATACTTCTTGCTATGTTGCACAAATTGCCTCATTAAAAACCTCATGTGAGAAACTTCATAAAAACTCACTAAGGGAAAAAGAGTACAATTCACTTAACTATAAAGTTAAGCACTCAATCATCGGGATCAAGATTTTAGCGATGAGTTTGTGAAGATTCTCCCCCTGAACCTTGCATCTCCCTAAGTATCATCATGCCGATCCCTCGGACACATCTCTCGAAAGAAGACGCTGGCGATGATTTAGTGAACAAATCAGCGAGATTTTCACACGACTTAGTATGCAAGACTTTCACTTCGTTCATCTTTTGCAACTCATGTGCATAGAAGAACTTGGGGTTTATATGCTTTGTGAGGTTGCTCTTCACGTAACCCGTCTGGACTTGTGCAACACAAGCGGCATTATCTTCATAAATAATTGTTGGGGTTTGTACGGTGTTCAGTCCACATGACATCTGGATGTGACTGACTACTCGTCGAAGCCATACACATTCTTGTGATGCTTTATATAATGCTATGATTTCCGAGTGGTTCGTCGAAGTTGACACAAGAGTTTGCTTAGACGATTTTCAGAAAATTGTCGTTCCACCACAAAGGAAAACATATCCAGTCTGCGACTTGGATGTATGCGGGTCCAAAAGGTACCCAGCATCTGCATAGCCTACAACATATAGGTCTTGGTTCTTTTGGTAAAACAAGCCAAGGTCCTTTGTCCCTTGTATGTACCTAAAGATGTCCTTAACGCCTTTCCAATGCCTCTTGGTAGGCTCAGAACTATACTTTGCAAGCAAATTGACGGCGAATGCAATATCCGGTCGTGTATAATTTGCGAGGTACATAAGTGCGCCAACTGCACTTAAGTAGGGGAATTCCGGTCCCAGAATTTCCTCTCCCTCTTCTTTAGGCCTGAACGGGTCCTTGTCTTGCTGCAAAGATCTTCCGACCATCGGGGTCTTAGAAGGATATGCCTTATCAAACCCAAATCGTTCCAACACCTTCTGGGTGTAGGCCGACTGGTGAACTAGAATCCCAGCAGGGGAATGCTCAAGTTGCAGACCGAGGCAGAACTTGGTTTTGCCTAAGTCTTTCATTTCGAATTCCGACATCAGGTAGGAACTCGCTTCCTCAATATCGTCAGGTGTACCGATTATATTCAAATCGTCCACGTACACCGAGATAATACATAAACCATCATGGGATCTCCGTATAAAAATACATGGGCAATCTTCATTGCTCGCGTAGCCCTTCTGATGAAGGAAATCGCTTAAACGATTATACCACATCCTACCTGACTGTTTTAGTCCATACAATGACTTCTTAAGCTGAACACTGTATAAGCTCCTGTTTGCTCTATCCTGGTTCGGGACAGGGATACCTTCTGGTACTTTCATGTATATGTCCGAATCCAAGTTACCATATAAGTAAGCGGTGACAACATCTATTAGTTTCATTTTTAAGTCCATGTTTACTTCCATTGAGATCAAGTATCTAAAGGTAATTCCATCCATGACTGGGGAGTAAGTTTCCTCAAAGTCGACACCTGGTCGCTGAGTGAAACCTTGAGCAACGAGCCTTGCTTTGTACCTTACTATTTCATTATTCTCGTTTCTCTTTCGGGCAAAAACCCACTTATGGCCAACGGGGCGAATGTGGGGAGGAGTTAGACAAACTGGTCCAAATACCTCTCTTTTGTTTAACGATAATAATTCAGCAGTAATTGCCTTCTGCCAATCTTTCCAATCCGACCTTTTCTTGCAATCAGCGAGCGTGTTAGGCTCAGGGTCAAGATCTATGATTGAGGCAATTTTCTTGGAAAAATTAACGTCGACATTTGCCATGGCTCGGTTGTATGACTCGCTCGAATTAACATAGTTAATGGCCATTTCGTCATGGAGTGCATCAGGCACATCCTCTTGCTCCACCGGATTTCCCAATCCAGGAGCTAGGTCCTTTAGCTTTCCCGCTCCGATGTGTGCGTACACAACTTCGTTGGGTATTTCCGATATAGGAAAGTTCAAGTCCGGAATTTCGTGCACTGAAATATCCGTACTTGTGCCAGGTCTCAACTGGCTCCCCTCAACAGGGGTAGTCTGTAATAAATCTCTCTTATCCTTTTTCTTCGGGCGTCCCCGGGTACTTGGGATTGGAGAAACCGGAATCCGCGTCCTCTTAGGCCTTGGAGCAGGAGCGGGTATACCATCATTTTTCTTTGGTATTTCAACCCTTTGCATGCGACTTTGTCACAGTCTTTAAATCACTAAAATGATCGGACAGTTGATTCGCTAGGGAGTGCAAATCTAGTATCTTTTGGACTTCTCTATTAGTCTCAACAGTGCGCGGGTCATGAGCGTGGATCCCCGTGGCTTTCCACGTGATTTCTCGACTTTTGTCATCCAGGGGTTGATTACCTCCCCCCAAAGTCGGGAAAAGATCCTCGTCAAAAATGCAGTCAGCAAAACAGGCCGTGTGACAGTCACCTGTCAAGGGGTCCAAGAACCTGATTATGGACACAGTCTCATAACCAACGTATATCCCCGACTTACGGAGCGGTCCCATTGCTGATCGCTGGGGTGGTGGTATAGGTACATATACCTGGCAGCCGAACCTACGTAGGTGGGAAATTTTCGGTGCCGACCCTTGCGCAAGTTGGATGAGAGAGTGGATGTTGTAGGCCGATGGTCGAAAGTTGATGAGATTAGCGGCGTGTAACACCGCGTGTCCCCAACATGTAGATGGTAAATTACAACCCTGAAGGAGTGGTCTGGCAATGAATTTAATCCTTTTAATTAATGCCTCCGCAAGTCCATTTTGAGTGTGGACATGCTGTACGGAGTGCTCAAGTTTGATTCCAGTTGCCATGCAATAATCATCGAATGCCTTTGAAGTAAATTCTCCGGCATTGTCCATTCGAATAGACTTTAAACGATAATCAGGGAATTTATTCCTTATTTGTATGATCTGGGAGATCAACTTTGCAAAATCATGGTTCCTTGTTGACAGCAGGCAAACATTGGACCATTTAGAGGAAGCATCGATGAGCACCATGAAGTACGAAACGGCCCTGAGAGGGGCTGAATTGGATCACATATATCCCTTTGAATGCGTTCCAAGAACGCGGGGAGTTCATCCTTCACCTTTAGGGGGGACGGTCTAATGATCAATTTCCTCGTAGCGCATGCGGAGCACACGAAATCATCGGGATTCGGGAAATTTTTCACATTAACATTATGACCGTTCGAGTTGTTAATTATATTTCTCATCATCCTAAGACCGGGGTGGCCTAACCTATCATGCCAAAGGCAGAATAGTTCGGAGCTTCTAAAGACAGTCTTAAGGGTAGTGTAAATAGGTGGTGCTCCTATCTTAGTGTAGTACAGCCCAGTAGCTAATGAAGGGAGTCTTTCGACAACATGTTTACCATTTTCGTCGTGCTTGGTAATGAGTAGGAACTCCTTTCCATTCTCATCATCATCGGTTTCGACATGGAAACCATTTGCGCGGATGTCTCTAAAACTTAAGAGAGTACGAGTCGACTCCGGATACAACAATGCCTCTTCAATAATCAGAGTTGTTCCATTTGGGAGTATCATAGTTGCTCTTCCGGAGCCAACTACATTCGGACCGCAGCCAGCGATCGTCATTATGTTACCAGGGTTTTTGGTAATGGACTCAAAATACTTTGTTTCTCTCAAGATGGTATTGGTGGTGCCGCTATAAGCAAGGCATGTTTCCTCCATTTGGGTGCCACACGCGTTCTAAAATATAGTGCCTAATTAATATAATGGAGCGAGGAAGTTGCTACATCAAGTAAGTAAAACACATAGACATTTCAGAACATCACATAATCAAATAATGGAATAAATGAATGAAATAAATGTCATCCAATCGCCGAAAACAAATAAGTGTCATGCTCTCATAGAGCTTACAACCATATCGAAAAAATATATCTGATTATTACGGAAAAGGAATCATCACAACAAAAGGAGCTCAGGTGGATTCTGCGAGGAAATCACCAAGCTCAGCCAGTATCTCAAGGTCAGTGGGCGGCTCTTCGTTGGCCATCATCATGGACAAGGGGCCTAGCTGAGGCGGCGGGGGCACAACGTGCTCAACCTCCATGGGCACAGCGGCATCTGTGGGGACCGCCGAGGGTGCTGCCACTTGTGCTACGTCCTGCGCCATTATGTGCGCGACGTTCTGCACAGGCGCCGCTCCGGGCGCCAGTGGTGCCTCAACCTGGACAAGATGCGCATCGCGTGCCTTCTTGTTGGCCTTGAACGCGTCCACGACGTGTTTAGGGGCCAAACACTGCCTGGAGAAGTGAGTCTTGGAGCCACAGCGGAAGCAGTCCTGGGGCCTCGCCTCCCCCTTGCCCGCCTTGCGTTGCTTGGCCGGGTTGGAGGAGTTGGGGCCCTGCTTGCCCTTCTTGCCTCTCTTCTTGTGGGTGGGCTTGCGCACCTTGTAGGCACCGGCATTGGCCTCATGACTTGGGCCCCCCGCGAAGGGTTGCGCGGAGAAGTTCTTTTTCAGAACATTATCCTGCGCCTCGGCCACCTGGAGAGCATCAATAAGCGCTGCATATTCCGTGAATCCTTCCTGGCGAAAGTTTCGCGAGGACTGGATGTTGTCCGGATGGAATGTGGATAGGATTTTGTCTATCTTCTGCTGATCGGTGGTACTGGTCCCACACAGCTGAAGAATAGTACAAATCCGGTGCAACCTGGAGTTGTACTCTCCCACCGTCTTGAAGTTTGCAAATCTCAGACGTATCCAATCTGCCTCCGCCTGTGGCTGAATGGTGTACTTCAGCCTAGAGAACCGCTTGTTAAGGGAGGTCCAAAGGGCAGAAGCACTCCGTTCTGCCATGTACTCATTCTTGAGAGTCTCACACATGTGATGGCGGAGGAAGTGCAGGGCTTTGGCGTTATCCGCCGGGATGGTTTTGCTGGGGGCCGTCGGGTCCCCTCAATCAATGCATCCTTGATGCATCGGCCCTCGAGGACGATCTCAACGTCCGAGGCCCAAGTCAGGTAGTTAAGCCCATCCTGGATCAACTCCGGGAACTCGCGGCTGACGATTCCGGTCATCTGCAATTTATGCAAAGTGTGTAAGATTACAGCAGATAATCGGTTGCATAAATGCGATAATCGATACAAGAATTCAAATATGACGGCGTTCCAAAATTTAATGTAAAAACGGTACAAGCTATCTATGAGATACAAAGTATTAAAAACATGTGTTAATTAATAACTATAGTAAAACATAGTTCAAAAGCTTGTGTAAAATCGGACCGAAAAAACAGATGTAGAAAACGGTCCAACAGCCCTCAAACACGTGTTCCCACGCCCAGAAACGGCCCAAAAACGGCCGAAAAACGCGTGGTCTCCCGTGGGCCGGTCCACCCCACACCGTCCCTGCCCGAGAACGGGGAACAGAGCACGGAAGTGCTCTCGAGTGGGGCGGCGGCGGCAGCAGGCCGCTCCGGCGACGGGAGCGCGCGAATCGACGGCGCGGCGGCGCATGCGGGCGCGGACGGCCAGCGGGGCCGTTTGGGAGTGCGCGGCGGCGAGCCAGCAGCGCGGCCGGAGGCCAGCGGGCGCGCGGCGCATGCGGTGGGCGGCGCGGCCACGGCGGCGCAGGATCAGCGAGACGCGGCGGCCACGGCGGCGGTAGCGCGGACGGCGCGCGAGCGCGCGTGCTGGCGCGGCAGCAGGCACAGCAGCGGCGGCGGCCGGCATGCGGCAGCGCGCGCAGGTGCAAGCGGCGAGGCGGCGGCACGTGCACGTCGGCCAGCAAGCGGCGACACGGGCGACGGCGCGGGTGGCGCAGGGCCGGCGAGGCGGCGGCCAGCGGCTCGGCCAGCTGGGCGCGGCGCGGGCGGCGCGCGTGCAGGCGGCGCGGCACAGGCGCACGTGGCCGTCAGGGCCGCAGCAGCGCAGCGCGGGCACGCGGCGAGCGCGCGGCGCAGGGCCGGCAGCAGGCAGCGCTCGGCGCGGGCGGCCAGCACGGCGGCGGGCAGGCGCGCGGCGCGCGGGGCCTGTGCGACGGACGGCAGCAATACGTGCGGTGGCCAGTGGACGGCTGGCATGCACGCAGCAGGCGGCAGGCGCGCACGCGTACGCGGCCGGCCAACAGGGCCATGCGCGCAGCAGCGCGGCAACATGGCCAGCATGGTCTGTGCAACGGACGGCGGACGCAGTAGGCGGCATACGCGTACGTGGCCGCGTACGGTCAACAGGGCCATACACGCAGTGGCCATCGTTCCTGACTAGTGTGCATGTAAAGTTAAAGGAAGAAATCGGTAGATCTGAACTCTGCACAGTATAAATAAAAAAAATATCTGTAGATCAATCGGATCTACTAAAAAAATCCAGATCGGCACAGCAGGTGCACGCATCGACGGTACAGTCAACAAAATTCTAATCCGGAAGTGATTAGATCGACATTGGTCGGCGACAGCATGTCAGCTCGACTCCCGGAAAGAAAAATCTGCACCTAAGATGGGATCTGATCTAAGATCTGAACGCAAATCTTGAAAGGAAATTGCGAGGCGAATTCATTTTTGCGGTCAGATTTATGTTACCTTCAACGGAAGCCTGCGTGATGCATGCTCGACGGTGGCTTGACGGAGAGACTCGTGCTGATAATGTGTTGGAACACCCCCTGCTGACTGGCCGGTCCCGAGGCTGTTCCACACCGGAGAAGAAGACTAGAAGAAGGCACACACAGTACAAAGTAGATGAAACATGGAACTTTTTTGATAACTCTCTCGGTAACTCCCGTACACAGATTGTTCCTCTATTTATAGGCTAAAGCGGATACGGTACCCACATGGACCAATTCTAGCCTGTTAGAGGCCACACCGAGTAGGCCTCTATCGGCCCAGTTTCCCAACAGAATAATCGCTTGAAAGTATTGCTGAAGATAGCGGCATATGTATTGTACTATTGTTGTCTGAAGTTACTACATAAGACAACAATAGTATTTTCCACGAACAAAAGATGCGGCAGATGGTGGAATTAGTGTCAAACGATAAGTAGAAAAAATTCAATTAGTTTGGTGAATTATGGGTAAGTACTGGCGGAGAATTATAGTCAGAAAGTTTTGTCAGGAAATTACTGTTGAGTAGTTAAAATAAGAAGCCGAGAAGTTATGTCGGTAATTACCATCAAATAGTTAAAATAGGAGCTAAAATATATTGTCATAGATGAATCATGGAAAAATAAAAAGGGACATTAAAAAGGCGTAAACGTAGGGTAATTATTTGGAAAAGTACATCCGCAAAGTTGTGTCAATATTATCAATAGTTACTATGTAGAAAAATTGTCACCGAAAAGTTACACATGCATCAACGTGGAACGACGGGTGGAAAAGTGTGACAAAGAGCCGCTGAACCTGGATAAGTACTGGCAGAGAATTATAGTCAGAAAGTTTTGTCGGAAATTTACCGTTGAGTAGTTAAAATAAGAAGCCGAGATGTCGGAAAAGTACCATCAGATGGTTAAAATAGGAGCTAAGACATATTGTCGTAGACGAACCATGGAAAAATTATGGCCAGAAAGGTGTGTCGAAAAATTACTGTCGAGTAGTTAAAAAAACATCAAAATGCCATAAACATAGGGTAATTACCGTTTGGAAAAGTACAGCCGCAAAGTTGTGTCAGTATTATCAATATAGACATAGTTACTAGGTAGGAAAATTGTCACCGAAAAGTTACACATGCATCAACGTGGAGCGTAAAAGAGAGACGTCAAAAAAATTGGAAAAAAACAAAAGCAGAAAAATATCCAGCTGTCGACATGGTGCATCATGATTGTCTCAAATTGGGCCATCTACAATCAGGGTCGTCCACAGCCACGTGCGAGCTGGGCGACCGGGCCCCCAAAAATTAGGGCCCCAGAAATATTACTCGGATACTTTGCTTTGTCACATCAGGGGCAGTCTACTTAGAGCAGGTACATCGTTTAGACAGGGTCTAACAAAAAATGCCTGCCAACGCAACACTAGGCTTGCAGAGCAAAAATGGCTACACTGGTTTAGCCACCTTGATAGAACCCACAAGCCCTCACATTTCTAGTATTACTGTCAGTGTACTATGATGCTAATGAGGCTGACTGTGGGCCTTTTTTGTTTTTTGTTTTCTTAGACACTAGGACCAGTACTAGACACATGTCTAAGGATGTATGCTAGACTCAGATACTCCACCAGTTAGACTCGAGCTAAGAAACAAAAGGATTCCCTTAGCCACCTCTTTTTTCATACGGTGTGCTTGCTCTTAGGCCCTCCACAATGTGAACGATGCCCAAAATCTGAAAAAGTTGCCAACTCATCACCGATGCCTTGAAAAATAATTGAGGCACTGGCCTCCCAGCGTGCGTGATGCCCGTAAAAATATCTGGGCCCACATCTTGATTTGATCGAGCAACACCAGTTCCTTCGCGTGTGTTCTTCGGTTCCTTCGCGTGAGTTCTTCTCTTCAATACGGAAACGACCAGAAAAATCCCCTTCTTTTTGGAAGCAATTCGGCTACCCGTGCCCCGCCATGGCCGTCATACACCGCAAAGAAGTCCACCTCGCCGCATCCGTCTGCCGCGTCTGCACCAGAGCTAGCAGCTGCTGCTAGGAAGGTCCACGCGATGCAAACGGCGTCCTCCATCTCCCTGCGATGGCTGATCACCGACACGACGGGAGCGAGACCACGCGGCCCACGTCCGCAGACGAGTCCGAGGACACGCCGTCGTACGTTCGTGGCCGGACCTTCTTCGCCGCGCCGTCTGCCTCCCTCGATGTTCTCCACCGGAGCTCGAGGCGGCACCGACGGTTGGCGGTTCTGACTTCGGCATCGCCGCCGTATCCGGACGTGACGACCTTCCGCACGAGCCCCTCCCCAACGACGCCCACCGCCTACCACCGCTAGCTCCTCTTCTCGATTTCTCGTCGTCCTTCGACAAAGGAACGACAGCGCGTAGCCAGGTGATGGTTGAGATCAAAGTAACGATGCAGTTGACAGTTCAGAAAATCAATATTGTAATCACAGATCGATTTGGGTATCGAAGCATCTAGTTGCTCCGATTCCTGAAAAAACAATTGCGGCACCGTCTCTACAGCGTAGGGCATCGGTGCCCGATGCCTACAAAACGATTTGGGCACCGAAAAAACACACGCTGTGGAAGGCCTTAGTACTGCAAGGTCCAGCTTCCACCTTATCGTAAGTATTCTTATTGTGCTCGACACATTAGGAAATCATAGAGGATGTTACATTACCGCCATGGAAAAGCTTCGTCTGTTCTAATGCTATGGAGAAGAAGACAGAATGATAAAGCGAACCGTTATTGGGCCGATGGGCCAAATTTCGCTAACTGACGAGGGCAACTGGCACCGTGGTGTTCCACTAAAAAAAGTGGCATGGTGAATGCAGAATGTGGGTACATGTGTTGACTAGGACGTGGCCCCGGTGCATGGAAACTGAACTTTTTTATCAAAAGGAGAAACTAAATTTATTCATTACTGTTTGACATATTTTTAAGCTATACTTCAATAAAAATATGTCAAATTTTTATACATACTTCATTCTATATTTCGCACAGGGGCCTCAAATTTGTGAAGACGGCCCAGTCTACAGTAATCTAACATGGGTGACGTAGGTTGCTGAGGGAGGTCAAATCCATCCGTGGAGCATAAAAGAGAGACGTCAAAAAAATTGGAAAAAAAACTAAAGCATTAAAAAATCCAGCTCTCAACGTGGAGCGTAAAAGAGAGACGTCAAAAAAATTGAAAAAAAAACAAAGCAGAAAAAAATCGAGCTCATGATTTTCTAAAATCCCAAACGCTAAAAAGTGCTTGGATGCTGGATAGTCAATCCCAGCCTCCGTTTCTGAGCCGTTCAATGCCGGATCATTGGTTCGATCGCACGTTTCGTCGGAGGACCGTTCCCGACCAGATTACACCTGGGTCCCCAGACCCATATCACTCACTAAGCCTAATCCCCACCTCGCGCCGCCCTGCCCTCCCGGCAGCCCTCACCTCCGGTGCCCCTCCCAACCCTCCTGCTCCCTCCCCATGTTCCCGAGATCCGCTGTAGCAGGCACAGCTCCTTCCCACTACACCTCGAGGTATACCAGTGCCAGCCCTCCTTCCCCATCGCCCGGGGAGCTTGGAACCGCCTCAGGGAGCACCCCACCTCCACCTCGCGCCGCCTGGTGCTCCCACCTCGCGCCGCCGGTTTTCCCCACCTCCACTAGGCACCGCCGGAGCACCCCACCTCCACCCTCCGTCCTGCAGCACCTGCGCGCACTGCATGGCTTGCCCTTTCCAACCCTATCTCCTGCTCGCTGGCACGCCCTCGTCCTGCTCGTCGATGCTATCTCGCTCCACTCCTATCCTTTTCTCGACCACTCGCGGCTCTCCCGGGAATCCACATCGACTTTGGTGCGGTAAAAATCCTAGATCCTTTGTTAGTATCACTATAGTTGTGAGTAATAGCAGGCTCGATTTGAAGTGTGTTGTTCTAGCTTGTGCAATAGGGGAATTTTGCATTGTTCCTACAAATACTGATGTTGATTTCGTCTGTGACTTTAGTTTAGTGGTACTATGTTTGCAAGTTACCATAATTTCCAGGAAAACCTTTTTTGCTTTTGTATCTTCCTAGTTGTGGTAGTATAGTGATTTGTGTATAGCATCATGCTTGTTCAGTCTCCGATGAAATTGTAGTCTGTTCCTAAGAAAATTGGTTTTCAACCATTCAGTTCTAGGTACGTACAGTGAATCATCATCCGTAACTACTAAAATGGTAGGAGCATGCCACTTTAGTTATTTTTAACTGAGTTGTTTTGTTAAACATGCCTTACTTGTGTAGTGGTCACACGAATGCTTGGATTTTACTTGATTCTGTAATAGTAATAAGTACTTAGCCTGGTTAACACGGAACAGTTACTTGTACTAGCCTGCATGAACAAGAACAACACCTAATTCAGTGCGGTATCTACGATGATTCTCTTAGAATGGCATGTCGTTGTGTTACAGTACTTCAAAGCCCTCTTGTGGAGAAATGTTTTGCCGAGACGGGAAGGAAAGATTGCATAGCTGTGCACAATTTATTAGGATCAACTAGAATCTTCGTGTGACACTATGCCAGAAATAAGGTAGCGTAGCTTAGAGTCAAAGAGTTATTTTCTGAAAGTAACTAAGTTGGCTTCTGAAAGTAACTAAGTTGATTCTGCCGCCATGCCCAAATTGCTTTTTTTATCATGTTGATTTTTAATTATGCTTTTCCCCTATTTTAAGTTGGTTAATAAATAAATTAAGTTATGTTGGTAAACATGTCTAAGTTGGCTACTGAGAGTAACTAAGTTGGTTCTACCACCATGCTCAAATTGCTTTTTTTTTTATCATGTCCACTCCTATTCTAGACGCTAGTTTAACTCACAGACTCTTCTGTGTCCACTCGACAAGGCTGAAAAAGAAAGAAATGCCGAGTGGCACCATTTGTGTTGGTCACCTGGGATCGAAGGCAACAACCACACATGCACTAGGATTCTGATCCTTGCGCCCACTGTTAAGCGCCGCACTATGGGTGCTCTAAGAAGAACCGACAAATGAAGAGACCAAGCGCTCTCGCCTTCGTTTACCAAAAGCTGATGCAGTAGCAGGGGCTCACACAACGCCTCTTCCACAAATAGGCCATCAGGTACGGTACAGAAGGATGAGCGAATGCTAACTGGGGGAAGGCGAAGGACTCATAACTGGTTACGCCAATTGCGTCAACAGTACCAAAGCTTGCTGCTCGTACATGGTGGCAGGGGTGAGTCCGTGTTTCAAATGGAAACTGGTAATTTGAAATTTTATTATCTTTTCACATGCTTATGTTGCATAACCTTTATCATCACCCTATGTTAATAGCCATCAATAACTATTTTCTATGTAGAGCCGTTTGCAGAATTTGTGCATTTAATCATGTTTGGAAACAAATGAAGAGTTGTATGAGGTTCGCCATGATTCCACAAGCATTTTCATTTACGATATTTGTATGTTCTACTTTCATGCTTTTGTGAAGGTTATGTTGGATCACGACTACATCATTGTATATTACTTTCTTGCGAGTTGTTCCATTTTAGCGAAGTTGCTTTTATTAACACGCTTAAGTTGTTTTCATCATCTCACTAAGTTGGTTTAATAACCTGACCTAGTTGTTTTACAAGCAACGTCCTAAGTTGCTTTCATCTACACACTTAAGTTGTTTCCATCATCTCACTAAGTTGATTCTATCACTTAACCAAGTTGTTTACCAGCAATGGCATAAGTTGCATAGTGATTTAATCAAGTTGCTTTAATCAACGTGCTTAAGTTGTTTCCATCATTTCACTAAGTTGGTTTTATCACCTAGCCAAGTTTTTTTACGACAATGTCCTAAGTTGAATAGTGGTTTAATTAAGTTGCTTTCATCAGCATTCTTAACTTGTTTTCACCATCTAATTAAGTTCTATTTTATCACCTAACCAAAGTTTTGTACAAGCAATGTCTTAAGTTGCATAGTGAATCAATTAACTTGCTTCTATAAACATGATTAAGTTGTCTCATCTGTCCGACTTATTTTTATCACATAACTGAGTTGTCTTACAAGCAATGTACTGAGTTTGTCTATTGATTTAATTAAGTTGATTTTATCAACATGCTTAAGTTGTTTTACCATCTAACTAAGTTGTTTTTATCATCTAGCTAAGTTTATTTCCAAGCAATGTCATGAGTTTGAATAGTAAATTGTTAAGCAAAACATGTAGATTGAGTTACCCGGCAGAATTAGGCATGCCTTCGTGCTGATGGATGTCTCACTGCCACCCACTCATCTTCCTTGCATGTGAACATCGGCTCACGGAGGATGCAACTAGCAATTGTACTAGATCTTGATTAACCAGATTAGCCTAAGTTGTTATCTGATATTTCTGCAGGGGGAATTGTTTTGCTTTGATTCATTGTCCCTCTTCCCGATTAAGTTATATTGTCACCATATTTAAGTTGATTAGCATAGAACTAAGTTGATTAGCATAGAACTAAGTTGATTACCATATTTCTATCAACATGCTTAACTTCTTTCCACCATCTAACTAAGTTGTTCTTATCATCTAACCAAGTTATTTTGCAAGCAATAATCTATGTTTTCATAGTAACTACCTAAGTTGTTCTTATCACCTAACCAAGTTGTTTTACAAGGAATCTTTGCACTGATAGATGATTGCTGAAGAGAATCAATTCGCCACCATCCTATATGTATATATATATATATATATATATATACATGTACAACACCCTAAGTTATATCGGGGCTGTTCTCCCTCTGCTTTGCACCCACATCTCTTAGAATATAAACCAAGTTGGATGCAGTGATTCGGTATATGCATACTGAGTTGTGCAAGGGGGCTTTCATATTTTTGGCTTGCATACATCCGATGTTATCCACATGTTCTACTTAAGAAGCACATAGGATACCCTAACTATGCATTTTAGTTGTCCCAGGATTCACCTTGTGTTGTTGTCATACAACTACGTTGCTACACTGATATTACTCATGTTGTACTTAACATGAATCTAGAATTCCCTAACTATGCAATTAAGTTGTCCCCATGTTTAGCCTTGTGTTGTTTTTCTCATACAACTAAGCTGTTGCATTTGATATAATTATGTTCTAGTTAGCAAAAAACATGGTGTTACCTATGTATGTAATCTAGTTTGTCCCAGGATTCTCACTATGCTGTTTTTTATAAACTAAGTTGTAGTAGTATTATTCATGCCCTACTTAAAATTAACCTAGGATTCTATATCTAAAAAAATGATTTATCATATTTGTTCTCTTGTTATACGTACCATACAACCATATAAGTAAGCTGCACGGTTTCTACCCACTAAGTGTGCTTTTGTGTGCATTTGTTTCCAGGCAAGTCGGGGTATGGCGAGATGGCAAACATTACTAACATTGCTTGTGTACAAAACTTTTGAACACAGACTGTGTGTATTTGCTCTACTATGCCTTCTTGTAACCATCAGAAGCGACGGGTGGTTCTTTGAGGCCGTCGGAACCAGTCAAGGTCAGGAGTAGGAAGCGTGCCCTCATGGACTTCAGATTGGTCTCGTGCATCTTCGGGAAGCATGCCCTCAGGAGGCGTGTCCTTGGATTGTGTTGTTGCTAAAAATTGGTGCAGGTTTTAAGATCACCCAACTGTTTTTAGAGTGATCCAAGAACATATGAGTTGTTTCTTTCTGTGTTTGAAGGTTTTCCGATTTGTGGGTTTAACTAAGTTGTAGTTGTTAAATCCCGTTTGCATTTCGAGTGACAGTAAGTTGCATTTTTAGTTGTACTACTATTGTCCTCCAGATACCAGTTTTTGGTTGTCTTATTTGGCTGAGTTCAAATGCTGCTACTTCCTCCGACCCATATTAGTTGACTTGGATTTGTCAAAATTTGGATGAACCTATATACTAAATAGTGTATAGATTCATCCAAATTTAGACAAATCCGAGTCAACTAATATGGATCGAAGGGAGTACTATCTTTTGTTCAATTTTTAAAAGATTGTAAGATAATGATGGCACACATTCTCGTTTTAGGGAACCAAGTTTTTTATGGTGCAAGGAGCCAAGCACGAAAGCACCTGATGGGAATCAGGTGAGGAGCGTACTCTCCGTGGTACAACCATCAGTGGTGCTAGAGCCTGAAGCGGGCTGGTTGAAACGTTGGCATATCGCGTGACGAGCCTTTCCGTTGTGGGCGAGTGCTGGATCGGACTATCCATCCAGCCCTGAGGGCTAGCTAGCCATGATTGGCTAAAATTGGGCCATCTACAGTAATCCAACATGGGTGACGTTGGGTTGCTCGAGAGAGGTCAAATACTCAAATCCATCCGAGGTTTTGTTCGGAACACGGGTAACAAAAACAAAGGGAGTATAGGAATAGCAAATCATTGCTGGTGCAAAACTATAGGGTTTAAAACCAGCGGAATAGTTCATGTATGGACGTTCGGACAAGTAAGGAAAACCGTAGGAAACTATATATACGCATGAACAGTAACTTGCAGATTTTTTTAATCCGGCTGTCTAACGGTGGAGCCACTGTAGATTATTAATTAGCATTATTATATTTTGCTATAACCCACATCCATAATTTCTTCAACAGTCCATAGCATATACTAGTATTTTATAACTGCCTGACGTCGCTAGGAGAGCAGCTCGTCTCGGGCATCAGCGAAAACTTGGGCCCTGTTTGGCGTGCATGAATTTTGGAGGAATTCTGTGGGCTCGGTTTTCTCTAAAAAAAAATTCCTTCAAAAGCGTTCGTTTTACATGAATGGGCCAGCTCCGTTCCGCCGGAAAGGTCTGCTTACCCGTATTTTTTACAGAACAATTAACATCTACCGAAAACGAAAGAAACGCCAGCGAGAAATGCTCTCTCCGTCTGCTCCCTCCAACTCCTGCCATGTCTAGCACTGTTTCCTATATTTTGTCCCGATGTAACGAACATACTACTCTTGTTTGTTCCTTTGTTTTTTATTCCCACAGGTTTCCCAATCCTATTCCTATACATGTTTATTTTCCTCTGGTTTCCAAACCCATGGTCCGAACGAGGCCTTGAGCTCCGACTGGATGTTTCACTTTCCGTGGAATCTTGCCAAAAGTACATGAACGCAAACCTTTCCTAAGGCATTGATGTTTCAGTTTCCTTCACTCTGAACACCTCCAAAGGAAATTTTTCTATCTACACTAATATAAAAAGACCCAGAGGGTCAAATCCATATAACAACAGCCGTAGGATTGTCTAAATCTAACATTTCAGGATTACCCAATGATAAGTTGTCCGTTTAGTGATACCCCTGTAATCTCTACCGTTAATCTGAGTGTCCACATTTGCCCGATGATGTTGTACAACGAACCAACGCCCTCAGGAGTTAGGAGGCCACGACCCACCCACGTCCCACCCGCCGCCTTCCTCCTCTGCTCGCTGCATCTCCTCCCATGCACATCTTCTGCCGCCTCGAAGCTCCAGCGTATGGCTTCCTCTGCCCTTAATCATCAGTCGCCGTACCCCAGGACGCCGGCTGCCGGCAGCCCCGACGCTCGGGGTCTTCCTGATGGTCCACTCTGCGTCCAACGATCTGCCTCCATTCTCTGCTGAGGGCGACGCCCCGATGCCCCTCTGCTTCCTAATGTATCTCGATTAATCATGTCTCCTATACAGGACATCGTCGAACTCCCCGACCTGCCACTGTACCAGCTGATGTTAAGGAGGCCAAACACGTGGTGGTCTCAGCTCACACTTTTATTGCTAACTTTTCTCATACGCATCGCTTTCCTTCGATTGGATGGACTCAATTCTTGCTATATAATTCGTTCGGCCCATGTTATGTACGCAGCATACCTGCTGTCTAGCCAGCCATGCAGCTTATGTTTATCACTAATTGACATTAAATTAGGAACCTAAGCCTCTGAAATTATAGTTCCTCAGACTTATAAATGTTCTTGGATCCGCTAATATGTACACGCGTTTACCAGTGGCAGAGCTTGATAGAAAACAAACGGCGAGAAAAAAACTACTCCCCCCTTTCTAAAATAGATGTCTTAAATTTTTCAAAATTTGGATGAATCTATATACTAAATAGTGTCTAGATTCATCCAAATTTTAACAAATCTAAGACATCTATTTTGGGAAGGAGGGAGTACAATTGTAGCGAGTAAGGAATTGACATAGGAAGGAATTATGAACTAAGCAGGTATTCAGAGTAGATATCGATTAGAAATTGACACTGATTGATTCTTGAAGACTTGCATGTTTATTTGTTCAAACCATGTTTGTACAAATTAACATCAGTAGCTAATGTCTCCAGAATTCCAAGTTCTTTCGTTATGGGAAATACATACCAGAGAATATAAATTGTTTGAACTTCGTCTATACATCAAAGACTTTACAAGATAGTAATGCAACACGACTGATTGAGTGATGTCAGCTATGAGTTTCGTCAATTGCATGATGTGAGCTTAACCTGATGCATTTCTAATAAGCCATGCCATATGAACTAACTAGCTGATATACGGTATGCCATGTGTTCTACTGAAGGAAATGGTGTGTGTGCGTGAAATGTTGCAATGGAGTTTCTGATTTCCCAATTTGATGATCTTTTTGTTTGACAATATTCTTAGTGGTTCCAAGTGAATGTCTTAATGAATTTCTTGATGTGATCACATTGGCTTTGCAGAAAAAGGAGGAATCATGCGAAGGTGACTTGCACCAGTAAATATACAATACTTCTTGTGACATGTCTACCGAGATTCCACTTTGTAAGCTAATACAATCAACTTTACTAAAAAATAAATATGAAATTGTACCTGTTTTTTTACATAATTTGTCTAATTGCACGATCTTTCTCTAGCGCATAATGTTTATTGTATTGTAGTACTTAATATACTTTTAGATATTTCCTCTTGCATGAAACGTGCATGTGCACGTGCTTAATTACTAGTAGAAAACTAAACCTCCAAAATTCCTGTTCTTTTCCTCCATACCGAACAGGCCCACAGTAGTATATGCACCACGCAATAGGCAAAACACCACTATACCATTGAAAATCAATTCGGCCGGTGACACTATGGCCCATTTTCTAGTTTGCCATTGGGCCTCTAAAACAGCTGCAGCAGCCCTGGCCACGCACAAATATCTTTGTTTCTATTCCCTGCTCATTGCGGGCGTGAGCGGGGTGACGCCTGTAGCCGCTCCTTCATGGGCCACCCCAATATAGCCTGAAGAGATATGTTTTCTTATTTTCTGTTTATTTTGTTAATAAAGTAATAAAAAGACAGATTTTGAAAATGTTCAAGTTTTAAAAAAAATCAACTTTAAGAAGTGTTCAACTTTAAAAAGTGCTCAAATTTGAAAATTGTTTAAATTTTAAAAAATGTTTAGATTTGGAAAAATTTCACATTTCCAAAAATTCTGATTTTAAAAATATGTTTATATTTGAAAATGGTTCAAATATAAAAATGTTCAAAATTTAAAATTGTTCCAACTAAAATATCAGATTCAAAATTATTCATATTTAAGAAAAAGAAAACAGAAAATAAAAAAGAAAAATAAATAAAAACAGAAACAAAAAATGGAAAAAAAAATACCACAACAACTACAAACGGTATAAGACTAAAGAGCAGACGGAAGCTAGGTGGATGAACCAGCTGCTAGACGAAGAGGGGAAGAAGAACCGGCCAACAACCCAAAGTCCTTGTGACGGGCTTTGGAAGCTTTCGACTGGTTTTTCCTTCTATTCATTAGGCTCCGCTGTTTCTTGGCGTCCATGTGAATTTATCCCGTAGTTTTTAGCTTATTAGGCGGGTTTCTAACGAGGACATGAACGAAACGACGGGAAAGGCACAGGTATATCTGGGACGAGACCAAAAAAACAGTCGAAATCACGAATGTTTTTGAACCGTGAACATTTTCAATTCCGTGACATTTTCAAATACAGGAACTTTTAAAAACTCTGTGAAAACTTTAGATTTCTAACTATTTTCGAAATCAAGAACACTTTTGAAATTCACAGACATGAGAAGTGGCGGGGAACTAAGTGAGAAATTGGACCGGATAAAATATCAGGGTATATGTGGCATACAATTTATTTCTAGCATACATAACGTAGAACTAGGTGAAGATGGGCGCTTTGCCGCTTTGCCTGCACTTCGTCCAGGCATAGGCTGTCCGATGTGGTAGAATTGCAGGCTACATATGTTTTGGTTACAAATCTTGATGTAATCACCATAGAAAGGGTTAAGCAAATACGCAAAAAATCACCATAGAAGGTTAATAAGGAGATACGCAAGTCCGATCATCTACTTTTGTCAGCACCAAACAACATTGTGTAGTAGGGAACAAAAAATAGTTAACTCATTTGCAGTCCATAAACTCCACGTTGCCATTGCTTTATTCTTAATGGTTATATTTAGAAAAATAATTTAGGGAAGAAACACTCAACCAACCTCTTTCAAAAAAAGCCATAAATATAAGAAAGTGGCACTAAAAGTATTGTATTTTAAGAATCAATGTGAATATTGAGACAAAAATCGGTACTCCAAGTCGATGAGTACAGTTCGAGTTCCAGATAGTGGACGACCCAGATAGGTTCAGTTCGAGATCCAACGACTAAAATCATGCTCACACCGGGATGGTCTGATTAGCCAGGTGGCTAAGCCGACTAACAGATAGAAGAATATGTACATTGAACCACCATCATCATCTCGATTATTCAGTCAGACTATTAAACCAGAACATTGTCACAAGATGCCTATAAAGATAATAAAATTGAGAAGTAACCTTGAAAAACCTGATTGGAGATCCACAACATGACATGACAAATATATTTTCGGCCTTTTCAAAGAGAATCATTGGATGGGACTCCTCCTTTAGAGATAAATTAACAATGTTCAGGCATTAGACAGTTATGGAATTACATAATGCTAAAATAATATGCCATGCTGGTAGCATACCAGTAGTAGGTCAATACTAAATGAATATGTAGTCAATGCAATTAATATTTGACAAAAATCTTCATTGTTTACTTTTTTCCTCCTATGCTACATGTTTAAACTAAAGAACAAATGGTGAGATGCTTAGCGGGGTTTTCCTTTGAAAGAGCAGTAGTTCTCTTAATTAAAAAGGATTAGCATATGTCCTGAGAACTCGACCTGCAAGGAAATTAGCATATTCCATTCATTTAGAATTTCTTTTTTGCTGGTCAATCAAGAGACATGACGTAGAAGAAAATCTAGAAAAAGGTAACATTTTTAATTCTTTATAAGCATGGATATCAAATAATGTCTAATGCTCAAATTCTAAATATGGAGCATCCAGTCAAAAATAGTCAATGAGTGAAAGAGAGATAAACAAAATTAGGATTGGTGATTAGGAACAATATTGTTTTGTAGGTTTTCCCAACAATGAAATCCTATATCACGTAATTAATGAAGTTTCACAACATCATCGGCAACTTTTACAAACAAGTACCATAGTCCATAATTGTTAGTGGTGGCATATCCTAAAAAAAACCTAGTTGTTGGTATTTATAATTGTGTAGTGGTATCATATCTCTCCCTTAAGCAAGCAAATTCCTAATAACCAACATTCATCCTCCATCTTTCTATGAAAAAAATGAGTTCATCACTTGCTTTTTTAGCTTTACTCCTTCAAAGAGTGTTTATATATATGACAATTAAGTAAACTCATATAAAGTTTTGAACTTGGTGAGTTTAGGTCATGTTCTTAGTAATTGTTAAACTTAAAGTTTGTAAGTTTTTGTGCTGATCTATTTTTGTGATATGTCATGTATGGTCTATTAGTTGTGATTTTATTAACTACAACTATGATAATCTACTAACTTATGTTTTTTTCAAACATGATTTTCTTATGTTTTTTTCGATCTAGTTTATGCATAGTTATGGATATGCATATCTTATCTGGTGTGTACTAATAAAAAAGATATGCTAAGTTGATTAGATGTTTTTCTTTTCTGACGACTTATTGCATGTCTCTCATTTCTCCGCCATATTTTGATTTTAATGTAGACTTAGTTTTGTGATATGAATAGTTAAAGTTATGATGACAGATTAACATTGTTCTGTTTCGTTGCGCTTATCACTATTGGTTGTCATCCATTAGTAAAAATTTCTCAACTGTATTGATGGCCATATAACTTTGCATTTACGATAGTTTTCTAGACCATCTCATTTTTCCTATTGTATGCTTGAAAACCGTGACAAATTCTAGAGTGTGATATTGAAATGATGAATATTAGCTATTTTTTGTAACAATAATCAGTGTGTTAAGCATGTGTCTGTATGGACCCGATGCTAGTATATCAAAGATTTCATATCTTTGTATTCTCATTAGAGTTTGTAAAAGAATGTTAATTTTCTTATGTTAGTGTATAACCTTTTTTCCTTTCTCTCGTAAAAATAAGTTGTATGGCCAAATGAATAGTTCATGGAGGAGCCTAGTCGCTTCTTTGACGTTGGAATTCCCGTCGCCTTGAACCTCTTTTGTTCCCTTTTTCTTTCCATTAAAAGACCTAGGTTCCTACATATTCGACATTTACATTAGCTTTTTTGAACGGATGGGTATATTACATTAGTGAGTTCTTCATGAAAATGTCTTGTGGTTGAGATGGTGCCGTAGAGAACAGAGGCTTAATGGATTCATCTAATTCTTGGTGTTTGTATTGAATGTAATATGGAACCATATGTTTTGGCTCATAGGTTTAGATGACCCTATTGTGAAAAACGCATTTTAAATGCATTAATAAAACTAAAAAAAACACCGGTGTACATATGCATGCAAAGTTTTGTAGAAAAAAAAGACATTTTTGTGGAATGTGTAAAATGACAAAAATGTCTTGTGAATACCTATTTTGGAGCACGCAGATCAAATATGGTAGCCCGAGGCAGAGAAAAATATATGTGAAAGGGAATCACGTGGTTGGGATTACAATGCTAGCTAGTTTACCCGAAAATTGCGCCCCGGTGGATTTGATCATGACTATAGTTCGCACCAGAACACAAATATGTGAACTGCCATGTCTGATGTGTTACATAATTAAATTGTACATGTTACATAACTCTGGTTATCCTATTAAATCCTAGCCCTAAATTATACATCTAAGTGTCCAAATAGTTTAGATGACGTGGCTTAACGTAATACCTCGAAACAATCTCTTATAGGCGTGAAGAGGAGGAGGGGGAATGGGCTGGGTAGCTGGTATGTGTCGGGCTATCTGTTTCCTACATTGTGTAGTTTGCGGCTTGTTTCTAGCATGTTCGTAACACATCCTGTAGGCTGTAGTGCCTTGACGGCCTACTATGCCAAACACGTTATTGGCCTCATCGGACAAAAAATTCCTTTAAAGAGCATGGCTAGGCGCATGTTTTGATCTGATGCGTCTAATATCCCTTTAGGACGCCGTTGGGGCAAGCGGATGAAATTCTAGTAAGATATAATAATAATACACCATATAATTAGAGGTTAGTTACAACACCTGGTTGATTTACAAATAAATATTTCTTTGGTATTTATAAGTTGCAATGACTCTAGATAAATCTGATTTGGTATGATTGTCGACCTTTGCATTTTTTTACTACTCACATCTGTCGTTCGGGCAGAGAATGCACATATACTTCTCTATGAACCGTTGAACACTGATTTGAACCCTGTTTGCCAATATGTGTAAGTAGTTTTGTCCATTCCATTCTCTACTTCCAAATTTTATCTTAAACTACCATCATTCTCGATGGTGCATGAAAGAAATACTTTATGACCATTTGTGTCTTGAAAAGTGTTTCTGTCACAAGTTAATAATTATATATTATTTTTCCATGACACCAATTATTGCATGATGAATGCCTTTCCTTAGGAGTAGGTGATAAATTTTTTGAGTATTATATGAAAATTAACCTTCTAAAATTGCAATGTCGTCATGACAAAAAAAAATATCCTATAAAAGAAAGACAATTTTTATATTTTCACATTTTTTAGTATTCATACTAAAAACAACAATCCAAATTAGTTACATACTAAGTGCAACTGTCATGCAGAGGCCAAGGTGCTTATCCCCCATTTTCATAAAAGAAAAATCTAAGAAGTTGTATTTATATGCGAAGGGAATACTACACGCATGATTTTTTTTCAAAATTCTAACGATCTATTAAAAATCATCAACAACAGTAAAGAGGGCTAAAAGTAATAAAAAATACAAATAGATCCGTAGACCACCTAGTGATCACTACTGACACTAACACGAGCCGATGGCGCGCCGCCATGTTTGCTTCTCCATCATCGGAGCCGGACAAACCTTGTCGTAGTAGATAGGAGGGAAGTCATCGTGCTAAGACCACAAAGGACCAACACACCAGAGCAGCAATCATCGCCAATGATAAAACAATCGTATATCGGAAGAGACTGATCTGAAATCATACCAATAAACACGAAAACCGACCGGATCCCTGGAGATCCGCCAGACAAGCGACTGCACGCACCCTCCGCCAGCGCTAGACGCACGACTAGAGCGAGGATAGGGTGGATAAAACTTTATTCTGACTCCAGGATATAGCCATCGTCTCAGCATCCCGAAGAAGACATGAAAAACAGCCTAAGCAAAGAAAACGAAAAACCCTTCCATCACGAGAGGTCACGGTCCACCATACTCTGAGACCTCAAGACCACCGGACGCGAAGCGAACTGGCAGCGTCACCGACGAGAGGAAAGGCAACCCTAGATGTTAGCCAGCCGTCGTCGCAAATTACGCACACTTTGCAATGATCTCTTTTGTTGTTTTGTATTTTCTTTTGAATTTCTTTTGTGTTGTCGGCCCGAGCAATGATCTCAAAACTTATATCGTGTGGTTGTTATTCCTTCCGTTCCACAATATAAGTATTTTTAGCAAGTTGTTTACACTATATTATATAGTGGGGCAAAACTATTTCGAGGAAACGAATCTAATCATGTATACAGGCTATCGAAACAATCCGTATTGTACGGCCCAGTGCTTGATATGGCCGATTAATTAGGTGACCCTGGAGGCCTGGACCACCAGGTCCGTCGTCGCTAGTGTCCAATATAATCCAAACAATTCGCACATGCACTTGCCTGTCGTGAATGAGTACTTAACTAATGCCGATTAAGGACATATACTATCAGTACTTGATCGATGTCTTCTGCCGGTCTCCTTCGAGAGGCAATGGAACCCAGGAAGAAGAAGACCAAAATCAAGTATGCCTTCACGTGCGCCATCACCGCCTCCATGGCCTCCATCGTTCTCGGCTACGGTAGGTGGTACGCCTGATTGCTCACCCGCCGGCCGGATTGTTTCGTGCATTATTGTCAAACTGTTTCTTTCGTGCATTGCATGGGTACACGCACGTACTGAAGACATCGGCGTCATGAGCGGGGCATCGCTCTACATCAAGAAAGACCTCGACCTCATGGACGTGCAGGTAGAGATCCTGGTCGGCATCCTCAGCATCTACTCGCTGGTCGGCTCCTTCGCCGCCGGCAGGACGTCCGACTGGATCGGCCGCCGCTTCACCGTGCTCTTCGTGGCGGCCTTCTTCTTCGCGGGCGCCCTCATCATGGGCTCCGCCGTCACCTACGCCACGCTCATGCTCGGCCGCCTCGTCGCGGGCATCGGCGTCGGCTACGGGGTCGTCATCGCGCCCCTGTACACGGCGGAGATCTCCCCGCCCTCCGCGCGCGGCTTCCTCACGTCCTTCCCGGAGGTCTTCATCAACCTTGGTATCCTCCTCGGCTACGTCTCCAGCTACGCCTTCGCCCGCATGCCGCTCCACGTCGGCTGGCGTCTCATGCTCGGCATCGGCGCCGCGCCGTCCCTCATGCTCGCGCTCCTCCTCTCCGGCATGCCAGAGTCACCCCGCTGGCTCGTCATGAAGGGCCGCCTCGCGGACGCCAGGGCCGTGCTGGAGAAGATCGCCGACACGCCAGAGGAGGCACTGGAGCGCCTCGCTGACATCAAGGCCGCCGCTGGCATCGACGCAGACGGCATCGACGAGAAGCAGGTGTGGAGGGAGCTCGTCGCTTCCCCGACCCCTACCGTGCGGCGAATACTGATCACGGCGCTCGGCCTCCACTTCTTCCAGCAGGCCACCGGCTCCGACTCCGTCGTGCTCTACAGCCCGCGCCTGTTCCAGAGCGCCGGCATCGCCGGCGACGACCAGCTCCTCGCCGCCACCTGCGCCATGGGCGTCACCAAGACACTCGTCGTACTGGTTTCCATGTTCCTCCTCGACCGCGTCGGACGGCGTCCGCTGCTGCTATGCAGCACCGCCGGAGTCATCATCTCTCTCCTCGGCCTCGCCACGGGCCTCACCATCGTGGGACAGAACCCAGAAGACACGAGGATCCCGTGGGCGGCCGGCCTGTGCGTGGCGTCCGTGCTAGCCTACGTCTCCTCCTTCTCCGTCGGCCTCGGGCCTGTGGCGGGGGTGTACACCTCGGAGATCTTCCCGCTGCGGGTGCGCGCGCTGGGCTTCGCGCTCGGGATGGCCTGCAACCGCGTCGTCAGCGGCGTCATGTCCATGACGTTCCTCTCGCTGTCCGGCGCTGTCACGATCGGCGGCACCTTCTTCCTCTACGCCGGCGTCGCCGTCATCGCCTGGGTGTTTTTCTTCACCTGTCTCCCAGAAACGCGCGGCCGTAATCTCGAGGACATGGCCAGCCTGTTCGACACGGGCACTGCACAAGATGCTTCCCCTATGAAACACACCGCTGGCTGCAGGGCCACACTCTTGGGCTCATCCCTGAGTTGATTACATATGGAGTATTTGGGTCTGGTTATGGAAATACAACGAATCCAAAAATAGAAAGTGGCCCCCCGGAACTCATGAATCCATGGCCTTTTCCGAAAATAGAAAATTCACATGCAAGGACAGCGTGGTTATGCCATGTACTTGCAAATTATATTTAAGTATAAAAGCATTTAATCTTTATAATTACTTTAGTGTAAAAAACAAAATGCTTGCATGAACATGTGTGAATAAATATGAACACTTTGCTGGCTCTTCTTCTCTTCATGCATGACCTTTATCCACTCAATAAAATGGATCAATCAAAAGACACCTAGAGCCAAGAGAACTGCAAATTATGTTCTTTAAACCGAGACGGAGGGAGTATATTAGTGTAGCACTACATAGCCCACCATACTATTAGCCTATTTTTTTGTTGGACAGGACTAACGCGCGACCCTGCACCAAATCGATCTGTGTGCGGCGGCAGGCAGTTACAGCAGCTGCTCCTCGCTTTTGACTTTTCTTCATGCTTAGGACTATGTGGTCTGTTGTTTTTCTAGTAGTACAATGGCAGGTCGCTTTCTCTAGTAGATGCATCCTGCATGCATGAAGTACTCTCTCCTGCATAACATTATTACCGTCCTTTTAAATTCAACTCAATCAACTAATTACCAGATTGTTAATACATGCTTGCCATTTACGTATACTTAGTATCTGATTATTTCATGATGACCACCAGGTTATTATAGAACAATCACCAGATTATTCTACGATAGTCACCAGATTATTCTAGATATCAGATTCTTTCGTACAAAATCACTCAATAGCAGCCATTTAAATTATTCCATTAGCAATTACCAGATTTAATACTCACAGCTAACAAATTATTCTATGAAGGTTCTAACAAATTATTCTATGAAGGTTACCGGATTAATCTAGGCATCAAATTTTCCTTACCAGATTGTTCAACAAAATAGCAGCTACCGGTTTAATTAGTCATGGCTACCAGATTAGTTAATCATAATTACCTGATTGTCGGACTACAAAATTATCAAGCTATCCTACATGCTGCAAAATTACCGCAATTACCAGATTATCCTAACAAAAACTATCAGATTAATTAGTCATAACTACCAGGTTCTATATGTGATTAATTACCTCGCCTAGCACAGCGACCTCAACACTCGTCGGCCACAGAAAGCATAGGGAGCAACAACACAAGCGACTCGCATAAAGCAGCAACAAGACGTGAAGCCACCAACGGCGCCTGTAGTCTGCGACGCGCCCAAGGCGCAAAGGAGCACGGCCTCGAGGTGTTCGAGCGCGCGGCAGGAGAGAGCCCACAGCAAAGACGGCGACACGGGAGCACATAGAGGCGCGAGCACATCGTCGGCGTCCCGACGCTAGCGACTGACGCCTCCTGCTCCCGTCCTCGCCGCGGGCTCGTCGGCAACAGCCTCCGTGTTGCGTGCTCGGCGGCGGAGTCCCGGCTCCGTGCTGCGTGCTTGGCGGCGGCGTCCCCGCGGCTACCGACATGCGCCTCCTCCTCACGCTCAACAGCAGCGGCGACCTCCTCTCTGACGCCTCTCCATGCAGCGCTCCTTGTATATATATATATATAGAGAGAGAGAGTGAAAATGTGTGGTTCGTGGGAGGATAAGGGAGTAGGAGCAAAGGGAGTAGGAGCGGTTTGTGGCAGGCTGGCAGCGCGTGATACTTTTTCCGAATCATAGCGTGTCGCACGGAGAGAAGCTGGTACGGCGCCTATCAATAGATTTTTTCTTTTTTGTTTTATAGAATTCCGAAACAACCCTCTTGTGACGGTCTATGGCCCATATTTGATAGGGCCCATACAACAGATATTACTCTTTCACGGCCTGACACAGTAGATTCAAACAAGTTTGCAAGCTGTGTGAACCGGCTTTCCAAACCATTGCTCCACCTCCCACTTAACCCTTTCTCTCCTCGACACGCGTTCAAATTGTGGATGTCTTGCTCTTCTTCTCCATCACTATCACCAAATTGTTCGGCCCAACTTCTCGCCGCCACCAATGTCCAACATGCATGGCTATCATGTCACCTTACAGTGCCATCTCTAATGCTAGTTGTCGCCTAACGCGGCGCGAGTTGCCAGCGCTGCACACTATCTACTACGTGTGGATTGTCGTGGGCCGGTCCCAATGGTTGCCAGGAGGAGGAGGGTAATTTTGCAGAATTATCCTTCTGCCATGAGAGGAGGAAGTACAATAAAGAAGCATATTGCTTAGCTAGAAGTGTAGATGTAGATGACCAGGGTCACCAGGTATGGCTGGTCGAATGGTTGTGTTTCTCTGTAATTTCTGAAGTTTAATAAAGGTGGTTCCACTAAAAAAACACATCTATTTTCCCTCAAATTTACACTATGTTTGGATGTAGGAATTTAGGTCTGGAAATGAATTGGAGTGGCAATTCCAAATCTATGATGGAAAAGAAATGACTTTCGATTTCAATTCTTTTGTTTGGATGTGCTTAGTATTTGTTGTTGGAATCAAAAGGTGGTACCAAATTCCATTTCCTGTTTCGATGTACAAACCATAAAATGTATTGTTGAGTTTGGATAATATAGGCCAAGTTCTTCTTGGCTCCAGCTTATATACTACAAACATACGTCCAGCCAGCATATAAAAAATTCTAAACATAATAATTCAGCTACACTCATCCATTGAATGAAACTGAAACCTTAAGTTGTTATTCCACTTCAGAGACCATACATACACAACCACCTTTGAAAGACCAATGTGGCAAGTTTCTACAGTCGGACGGCTGTTCCATCCTCTCATACAGGAAAGGTAGCAACCTGGGCGATGCTTCCGGCGAGTTGGCCAGCTCGTACACGAGGCGTGCGAGCTGCCAGGTGTCGTCCTCGCGGAGCTGCTACTAGTTTTTCAAGAAAACTGCAATTAAATCAGATAAAAAATCAGCCAAAATTAGCTTTGTGTGGCTACTGGAATGGAAGGATTCAGTGAAGAAGATGATGGCCAAAAAGAGGATGGCCCTCAACGTCGCCGCCCAGTTG
The DNA here is from genome assembly GCA_916181665.1 of Avena sativa. Lineage (NCBI taxonomy): Eukaryota > Viridiplantae > Streptophyta > Magnoliopsida > Poales > Poaceae > Avena > Avena sativa. The sequence goes on along the minus strand of OV702286.1, from coordinate 36,114,043 downwards.
AACGACGCCGTCGTTGCCCCTCCCGTTGCCGTTCTAATCCTGCCCGCTATCTAGGGTTAGGAGTTAGGACCGAGCGAAGAGAGGGGGCCAGAGGGAAGAGGGTAAGGGAGGATGGAGGACAGGAAGGAGGGAGGCTATGGAAGGCAGGACGGGAGGGAGGCCGTACCTGCGCCGCCGCTACCGAAGTCCTCTGATCGCTCGCGTCGCATGGATGGAGGGGCTTGCTCGCGTCGCGAGTCAGACAGACTCGTACCGCGGGCAATGCAATTCCCCCCTTAGGAGGGGCCCCCGGCACCATCTTTGCCCTTTATTTCTTGGAGATTCGTGCTACAATTTTTACAGAACAACCCTCCCACCTTACTTCTCAAGTTTATTGCTGTTTTGCTTATTAGCCCCAGTTTTTTCATGTTTTATACATTTTCGTCACTGTCTTCAAGGAAAAAACGTGATTCACAGATACATCTTTGTTTAATTTAATTGGCCAATCTAATTAATATAATTTAATTAACAAATTCTTACATAATTATTTTTTCAATAATATTCAGCAATATTTTCATAGAATTTTTTTAAGAATTTTTCTAGAAATATCCGTACAAGTTTTATATTTTTTTTCAACAATTAATATAATTTGTTTTTTCAACAATCTCTTTTTATAATTTTTATTTTTCTAATTTTTATTTAACAATATTTAGACACTCTTACTTTGTTTCATCTTAGATTCAGAAGTTTCATACAAGATTCACACGTTTTACAAACTTGTTTCTGCCAAGAGATATTCATATAAATTTTCATAGAAAACATGCATAATGTCTGTTTATTTTTCACCTCATTTTTTCTAGCAAAATTACAGGGATAATCAACAATTTTTTATGTACATTTTTTATTCTGAAAATGAAACGTGCCAATATACAGTTTGAATATTCTTGGATTGTTTTTATGAAAGTATGGATATTTTCCAAATATTTGAAACCTTCCAACACAGATTCATTCAAGATTCATAGGCAATAATATTCATATAGGATACATACTAGGATATTTCAGGAATAATATTCTTGGATATATTTAGGAATATTATTCATCCAAGATTCATAGGAATAATATTCTAGGATATTTTAGGAATAATATTCATTCAAGATTCATAGGAATAATATTCATATTCATATAGGATATTTCAGGAATAATATTCTTGGATTATTTCTACAAAAGTATGGACGTTTCATTCGGGATTGAAGCAATTTTCATACAAATTTAAAAAAAATTATCATTCACCGCGGATTTTCAAGTGTGTCGAGATTCATAGAAGATACATACAAGAATCCGAGAATATTCGTAGTTCCAAATTTGAGGACAGAAATTTGGATAAAATAGAATTAGTCCAAGGTTATTTAATCAAAGAACTAAAACTATGTTTGATCTTGACTGATTCATACAAGATAATTTAGGTGCCAATATTTTCGGTAGCAATATTCAATAATTTTTTATGTACATTTTTTATTCTGAAAATGAAACATGCATGATTTGTTTTTTCAACAATCTCATTTAATAATTTTTATTTTTGTACTTTTTATTTAACAATATGTAGTCACTCTTAATTTGTTTCATCCTAGATTCAGAAGTTTCATACAAGATTCACACGTTTTACAAAATTGTTTCTGCCGAGAGATATTCATATAATTTTTCCACAGAATACTTGCATAATGCCTGTTTATTTTTTTACCTCATTTTTTCTCACAAAATTTCAGGAATAATCAACAATTTTGTTATGTACATTTCAGGAATAAGATTAATAACAAGAACGTTTCATACAAGATACACACAAGATTCACGAGATTACTCACAATTTCTAATCTCATTCATATTTTTTTCATAGAAAACAACATTTCCCTCAGATTCTTTACCGAAATCATTTTCGTTTTCCCTCTTTTTTTTATGTTTCATACATAGATCCATAGAAGATTCATACCATGATCCATACAATTTTTTTTGAAGGATGTTATACAAAGATCAATCTAAATAAACTAACCTTAAAAAGACAAAATCTAGAAAAAATGGAAAAGAAAAGAGGGGCCTCAGATCATTACCATCACAGATTCAATCAATACCGAATTTGTAGCATACAAGATTCATACATGTTTCTAATCAAAGTTCTATGGACATGAGAATCTGTTTGTTTATCGATCTGTTTTTGTACCCATATCGAATCAAGTTCTATGAACATGAGAATCTCAAGACCAGTAGAGAATCATAAAACCAAATCGACTGAAAACGAAACCAAAAAACCAAATCGACTGAAAAAAAAATTGATTGAAAATACTAAACACTGGGGCATGCAGCCAAGATCTGTGGCCGCCATGCCTAGCCAGAGGAGGAGGCGGGTCGGCCCCAGACTTGAAGAGGAGGAGGTTTGGGGAGGTGGAGGCGGGGCTGGGTGGAGGAGGTGCATCGGCTTGGGAGGTGGAAGTGGAGGCGGGGCTGGGAAGGAGGAGGTTCGTCGGGGCTAGGGGAGGTGGAGGCGGAGGAGAGGTGGGGCGACGAGAGGTGGGGGCGACGGGGGTGGAGATCTGGAGCAGGGGCAGGGGCAGGGGCAAGGGCGACGGAGGTGGGGGGGACTCAGTCTGGGGCAGGGAGGGCTGCTCACTCAGGGGCAGGGGACGGGTGGGACGGGGGAGGTTGATTTCAACATTTGGGAAGGGGTAAATTGCAAAACACTTTGAGGCTTTGACTGGAAGACTTTTGCACGAATCTCCAATTAACTTGTGGTAGAGATGATGCCGGGGCCCCTCCTAGGTGTGGGAAATCCGCTCTCCTCGTACCGCTTCGTTGATTCCAGCGAGTTTCCGAGGGTGAGAGCTCGGAATCGCTGGAGGGGTACTTTGCACGTAAGGAGGCCTGGCTCGGAATTGGTCTCAGTTTCCAGGCTGAAATTCCGAGCGCACCCAAACAGGGGAAACCGAGGCCTAAATTCCAAATTCTCCAATTCCAAGCCTAAATTACTACATCCAAACACAGCCTTAGAGAAAAAGATCCAGACATCTCGTGACCTTTTTTTTTTTGACTTAATCACAAAGTCCTTGGTCACTATTTCCTACCTGTTGAAGACAATGGATTTCGTCAAAATCATGGCTTCGTTTGTCAATTGGTTGATGATACAGCTGATATGACAAATTTCTCTCACCTTTTTTTTTTCATGTAGTAGTATGTACACATGATTCTTTCCTTCGCTGCTAAGACACGGATCGGAGGAACCTTGAGCTGATCGGCATGCCATGGATACATACTCTCTTCGCGTATCTACCTTGAGGCTTTGGAATTTAGTTTGATCTCGAAAAATCTCACACGGGTACTCGAGTAGCGCAGTACGTGCAGTCGTGATGGCACCTTCTGATCTTTCTTGCTAATTGCCGCTGAGCATTTTCCTGACACCGAATTAACTCTAGCCAAACGATGATAAATGTTAAAGAATAATATAATGTCTTGGATTAAGAAGAAAGAAATTACGAGATACTAGTAGTTGCTGTTGATCGGTACTGCTTCATGAAGAAGATTGGCGGTCTGCAACATGTCCTTGTGATTTGAATTTGACTAAAGGTCGACAACTCACCTACACCTCTACAGTGAAGAGAAGTTAAGCCCAAGTTTTGTGCTCAGTGGAGGGGTACACGGCTTTCCAATGTGCCGTCGGTGGTGTATGGCAGAGTCGTGCTCCAACCCTGATTTCTTTTTTTTTCATTTCCTAGAGAAAAATAAGAGATGCGGGTATATTATTAGACAAGTGCCCCCTCTAAAATTTACAAAAAGAAAACAGAATTAAAGGCAGTCTATCGTGCCTCCGTTGATCATTTCCATCGTGCCACGTCAGCCTGACGGTGGTTCCCATCAGTCAGTTTCGCTGTCTACCTAAGATAAAAAATGAACTAGTGTTTTTCGTTACATACTAGTTCTGAAGTGGTAAATATTTTAGGGTGGAAAATATTTTATTTCTAAGATTATTCATCCCCATGATGTGTCTAAAACAATCATTTTTTTATTGTGATGCAAAGTTTAACTTAGATGGAAATAAAAACATGTACTCCCTTCGACCTAATTTGGATTTGTCTAAATTCTATCTAGACATGTTTTAATACTAAATACGTCCGAATCTAGACAAATTTGAGTCATGTAATATGGGTCAGAGGGAGTATAAATTATTATTTTTCTAAAGCCGACATGACAAGCTCATATAGTAACCTGGTAATCAGATTAGGCGCTAAACACAAAATTACTCGGCTAACCTATGTACTTCCTCCATCCTAAAATAGATGTCTCAAATTTATAAAAAATTAGATAAATCTAGACACTATTTAGTATATAGATTCATCTAAAATTTGAAAAACCTAAGACATTTATTCTTAGACGGAGGGAGTACGCAAAGTTAGCTACTCCCACCAGCTCAACTAAACAACATAAGCCAACAGACGATGAAAACTGACCTCCCGGACAGACAAAAAGAGGATAAAACTGAAGGAAAAAGACTCCCCCAGCCAACCAAAAGGAGATGCAGCAGAGTTTATTTATCCTCCAAAGTAAACAAGATTTTTCAGCTGCCAAACTTAAGAACGCCCAGTTTAGGGGTTACAAACTCGACTATGAGTTTGCCCCTGATCGTTATGGGCTTCCACTACAGGAATGGGAAGCTACGCCGACGGCCAAACGTCGGGGTCGTCGGCGTAGCCATCGTCTAGGCTAGCTCCGCCAAGCAGCCGTCGGCGTAGAATTGCCCTCGGCATATCCTATGCTACGCCGACGGCTGCCCTCGGCGTAGCATACGCCGACGGCTGCCCTCAGCGTAGCTATTTTTTATTTTATCTCATTAAACTTCGAAAAATCATAACTAAATCATTCTAATTCGGAAAAATACAAATAATATATCAATATTTGCATAAAAATAAGACCTATATATCTACACTTAAATATTACACATTTGTAAATAAAAATTAAGTAAAAGATAAAACATTATATATAGTTTAAAACAGGCATAGAAAATTTAAAAATGATCGAAACAATGCGAAACCTTCGCGTGGTGTTATATTATGTGACAGAGTTAGAAGAAAAAATATCAAACTTGGTATATTGATTATATCTCAAAGAAACCTTCACAAAATGACCTATCTCATTCGAGGTTTCTTGGCTTTCGGATCAAATGACCAATGTTATGGCTAGAATCAAGGCATAGTTTGTGATAATGTGCCCATATTGTGCATACATGTGCATCATAGGATGGCGAACAATGTTGCAGGAGGAAGCTTTCCTTTTCGTCGCACCAAAAAGGTATTTTCCATTTTCCGAGCATAAAAAACAGACGATTTTGTGAAGCAACCACCAAATGGCTAATTCAAAATGCTACCACCATATTTTAGAAAAATACTATACCACCTTATATGGACAATGTCCCAACAGGGGTATCCGAAACCTTTCCGTCCACCTTTGGTGAAAAAGACAAATTCATGACGAATCGGTAGGAAGTGGGTCAGATATGAACTACAGGTACATGATCCGATGCTCATGTTTTTTTACAAAAATCATTTTTACGTTTACAATATGCTATTTTATCAAAGATCCAATGCAAGTTTAGCGAGGCTCGGCCCCGAGCTAAGAATCTTCATGCCCGTCGTTCGACAAAGTTTGACGATAGTTTAAAACAGGCATAAAAAATTCAAAAACGATCGAAACAATACGAAACCTTCGCGTGGTTTCATATTATGTGACATAGTTATAAGTAAAAATATTAAACTTAATATATTGATTATGTCTCAAAAAAACCTTCACAAAATGACCTATCTCATTCGAGGTTTCTTGGCTTTCGGGTCAAATGACCAATGTTATGGCTAGAATCAAGGCATAGTTTGTTATAATGTGCCCATATTGTGCATACACATGCATCATGGGATGGCGAACAATGTTGCAGGAGAAAGTTTTCCTTTTCGTCGTACCAAAAAGCCATTTCCCATTTTCCGAGCACAAAAAACGGACGATTTTGTGAAGCAACCACCAAATGGCTAATTCAAAATGCTACCACCATATGTTACAAAAATACTATACCACCTTATATGGACAATGTCCCAATAGGGGGTTCCGAAACCTTTCTATCCATCTTTGGTGAAAAAGACAAATTTCTGCCGAATCGACAGGAAGTGGGTTAGATATGAACTACATGTACATGATTCGATGCTCATGTTTTTTTACAAAAATCATTTTTAGGTTCATAATATGCTATTTTATCAAAGATTCAATGCAAGTTTTCCTTTTCATCGCACCAAAAAAGCCATTTTTCATTATCCGAGCGCAAAAAGAGAATTTTCTAAAGCAACCACCAAATAGATAATTCAAAAATGGAGGGTTTGTGATTAGTTGATATGGATATCATATTTGGATTCCTCTCATTTTTCTGATCAATTTAGACATATTATTTGTTAAATTCCGATTTACAGATTTAAAGATATTAATTATTCCATATTAAATAGAAAAAATACAAAAAAGTAAAATTATTATATTTTTATTTGAATTCAATAATATTTTTACTTATTCATTAATGTTTACTTAAATAATTGTTTGTAATTTTACAAAAATACAAACATGTGACATGTTGATATAAGGGTTAATAGGATTGATATCATAGTATTGATAACAATGTATGAATTACTTTGTGGAAACAGATTCTGAAGGAACGAGGAAGTTAAGCGTGCTGGAGCTGGAGTAGTATTAGGATGGGTGACCTTTCGGGAAGTTCGACCAAGACTGCAATTTAATTAAATATTAAATGTAATTAGTGTTAAAAATGTTCAAAGTGAGAGATTAATGAGTCAAACAATTCAAAGGTTCAAAAATTGAGAAAAAAAATTTATTTAAAAAAAATATATTTTTGCAAACTGTCGACAAGCTATGCCGACGGCCGCTAGCATACGCCGACGGCATTTTGATACGCCGACGGCCTCTATGTGCTCCGCCGAGGGAGCCCTTTGCCAAGGAGGCTACGCCGAGGGCAGCCGTCGGCGTAGCATACGCCGAGGGCATTTTAGTCTATACCGACGGCTTTTTGCCCTCGGCGTAGCGCTCGCGGTCCTGTAGTGTTCTCATGAATGTAATATAAAGCCTGTGATTTCCAGCGAACTTCTGTAACAAATCTTTAATTTTGCTTTCTATAAAGCATGGCTATGAGCCTGTCATCTAGTAGTTAAAACATCACTACGTGTCCTGTTGTTAGTTAGCAAGTGGAGCAATTAAGTAAATAGTACCGTCTGCGTGTGCATTGCATGCATGAACACATGGGAACATGAGAACCCACCAACCCTTGTAGCATACTAGGCAATATGGTGCGGCGTTACGCCGCACCCGTGATGAGACAATATCGTGAAATAATAGGTAAAAAGTATTGACGAAGATTACGCCGTAAGTAGTGGAATATTGTTGTCTTATAAGTTACTAAAAAAGATAGTAGTATTTTTCTCGGACAAAAGAGGCGATCGGACGGACGGTGGAATTAGAGTCAGAAAATAAAAAGGTGCAGCAAAACTGAATTATTGCTAGCAAATTACAGCTGGAAAATGACTTGCTCTCGAAAAATTACCCTAGGGTAGTTAACGTATGGGAATTATGGACAATAGACTGTGGCGGAAAAAAACCTTGGAAATTATCGACGATAAAACATTATTGCCAAGGAATGTGGAAGAAATCTCAGGAAAAATACCACTGGTGAAATAATAGGTTAGACAATATCTGCCAGCAAGGAGGTACCGTGGGGTAACTACCGTCGGCAAATGATGGCTGGGAAGGTGTGTAGAAGAATTACCATCGAGTAGTTAAGTAGGATGCAAAAGAAATACCACCGTGAACTTAGGGTACTTACCGTTGAGAAAGTACAGTCGGAAAGTTGCACAAAATATTACGACCGGGTAGTTCGAAGAATGAGCTAAGAAATATTGCAGTAGACATAGGCAAGAACGAGATAAGAAATATTGCAATAGACATAGGCTAACTACTGTTGGTAAATTACGATCAAATGGTATGCCGACGAATTACCGTGTGATAACTATCGCTGGAAAGTTGCGCTCGAAAAGTTGGGCCAGAAATACCGCCAGAGAATTGCGGTTGGAAAGACACGCGGGAAATTACCATCGAAAGTGGAGACGCCGAGATGTATGTGTGGTAACTACCACCAGAAAATCTGGTGTGAAATACACTCAAAAAATGCGGACGTTAAGACGGTAGATTGTTTATGGTGTTTTTTTGACAAAATACATTCAAAAAATGCAGACGTTAAGGTGTGTGAGAAATTATCTGCGAAAAGTGCACCATAGTAGATTGTTTATGGTATTTTTTGATTACTGGATTAAAATCTAATGACCGAAGAAAAAATGAGGCTGTTTTAGCCACTTGATCAAAATCTGACGATCCAAACAATATAAGACACTGTTTATGCCAATACTACTGTTCATATGAACAGTGCATGGGAACGTGGGTTGTCCTGGGAGCTCAAATCCCACGGGGCTTAATATATAGCAACATGAGGCTGTTTTAGCCACTTGATCAAAATCAAAATATGACGACCCAAACAATCTAACGATCCAAACACTATAAGCCACTGTTTATGCCAGTACTACTGTTCATATGAACAGTGTATGGATACGTGGGTTGTCCTGGAAGCTCAAATCCCACGGGACTTAATATATAGCAACATGAGACTGTTTTAGCCACTTGATCAAAATAATCCAAACAATCTAACGATCCAAACAATATAAGGCACTGTTTATGCCAGTACTACTGTTCATACGGGGCTTAATATATAGCAACATGAGGCTGTTTTAGCCACTTGATCACAATCTGACGATCCAAACAATATAAGCCACTGTTTATGCCAGTACTACTGTTCATATGAACAGTGCATGGATATGTGGGTTGTCCTGAAAGCTCAAATCCTACGGGACTTAATATATAGCAACATGAGGCTGTTTTAGCCACTTGATCAAAATAATCCAAACAATCTGACGATCCAAACAATATAAGGCACTGTTTATGCTAGTACTACTGTTCATATGAACAGTGCATGGGTACGTGGGTTGTCCTGGGGGCTCAAATCCCACAGGGCTTAATATATAGGTATATGATAGATCTTTCTAATCTATGGATTCTGAGCACCATATAAACTACAACAAACCACGGCTGTTTGGCATCTAGAAGGCCATGGCTCTAGTGCTAGCTCACCTCCATGAACATGCATCTCCATATGCTCTAGCGCTCGCCATTGTCCTCTTCCTCATGGCCGTGCACTTTGCGATGTCGACATCACGAGCAGAAAGGCTGCTCAGTAAGCTCTCTTCGCCTCGGTTCAAGCTGCCCATCATCGGGCACCTCCACCTCGTCGGCCCCCTCCCCCACGTCTCCCTCCGCGAGCTTGCCAGGAAGCACGGGCCCGATGTGATGCTCCTCCGCCTCGGCGCCGTCCCCGCACTCATCGTGTCATCCCCTCGTGCCGCGAAGGCAATCCTGCGCACACATGACCATCTATTCGCGTCGCGGCCTTCATCCGCCGTAGGCGAGATCCTCTTCAGCGGCTCGACCAACGTGGCCAACGCTCCCTATGGCGACTACTGGCGCGAGATCAGGAAGATCGTCACCACCCACCTCCTCACCACCAATAAAATCCGCTCCAACCTCGCCTCCCGCGAGCAGGAGGTGCGGCTGGTGCTGACCGAGGTAAGGGAGGCGGCCGCCGCTGGCACCGCGGTGGACCTCAGCGAGCTGTTGAGCTCATTCGCACACCACGTCGAGATTCAGACCGTGCTGGGCAGGCTTCCCAGGGAGGCAGGCTGGAGCAAGCAGTTCCACGAGCTGCTAGAGGGAAACTCCAAGCTCCTAGGTGGATTTAACTGGTATGACTATTTCCCGAGCTTGGCAAGGCTGGACATGGTGTCGGCCAAGGCCGCGAAGCACAAGAAAAGATGGGACGACCTGCTGGACGACCTCATCGACAGGCACGCAAACAAGCCGGTGGAGGAAGATGACGATAAGGACTTCATCGATGTGCTGCTGTCCGTCCAAGTCCAACAAGAGCACAGCCTGACAAGAGACAACATCAAGTCAGTACTGATGGTACGTATATACTACTGCAGATCGAGTTTCTTTTGTATATAATAATTAAGGCGACATTGTATATACTGAAGTTAATTTTCTCTAATTTTATTGACATACGATGTAGGACATAATTGAAGCTGGAACAGCAACGTACATTGCGCTCGACTATGCAATGGCTGAGCTGATGCGCAAACCCCAAGTAATGGCCAAGCTCCAAGCCGAGGTGAGGAGGTGCACAAACAAGGGGAAAGAAGTGGTGAACCAGGAAGACCTAGGCAGCATGAGCTACCTGAAGGCGGTGATGAAGGAGACCCTGCGGCTGCACCCACCGGGGCCTCTCATGGTACCCCACTTCTCCATGGCCGACTGCGACATGCATGGCTACACAATACCTTCTGGGACACGAGCAATTGTCAACGTGTGGGCTCTAGGCAGGGACACCAGCTGCTGGGAGAGTGCAGAGGAGTTCATGCCTGAACGTTTCATGGAGGAAACCATGGATGCTGCTTCCGACTTTCATGGCAACGACTTCCGTTTCCTACCATTTGGGTCCGGACGAAGGATGTGCCCGGGTGTAAAATCTGTGACGGTCACTTTCGAATTGATTATGGCGAACCTCATGTACCACTTCAACTGGGAGCTGCCGAAAGGGTCGCCAGGCATTGATATGACAGAGGTATTCGGGTTGGATGTGCACCGGAAGGATAACCTCCTCCTTGTCCCGTGCGTGGCTCAACACACCTAGATTTGCGTGTGAAGACCAGTACTTCAACAATATCTTCGTATTGCTTTGCTGCATCTCCTTTTCCGCTTCCAATGCATCTATGTGCAAGAAAATCCAGCAAAGTGTAGTATTCAAGAATAAGCAAGTGCTAATAAATTTGTTTTCACTTGACAATGGATAGTCATTGTATTGTGTATCTTAAGTCTTAACAATTATAGGAAGGTTAGCGCAGCGGCACACCGCGCCGCTATGATGACTGTGAGGCGATGGACAGATGATGCAAATTGAATGCACAATTTGTATGCAGAATCTTCTTTTTGTCCATTTAATACTGCAAACCTTTATTTTCATGTGACAACAGTTAGGCAGCAGATAACAAAATTATATGCCATTAAGTACTCACTGGGATATCTTCTGTTGCTTTTGGAGGATCACTGGTTGGGTCAGTGAGTACAGATCGTTCATAAATTTCCTGGCGAATCTGGAGGTGGTACAGAACAGCTGCTGGGTTCCGCTGTTGGCTGGTTGTTAATCTATATCAGCAGAATTTAATCCATGCAACCCATGGTACTACCTGCAAGGAGCATCTCATCTTCACCTCATATTACACCGTGGTAACCAAAGAACATAATTTCACCCCCAAAAAAATCAATTTTGGGTGCCATCATGTTTCCCTGTAATAGCGATCAAGGTCAAATTTTTGTTTCATGAGGAAGGCAGATGAACTTCACGATAAGAAGCCGCACATTAACCAAAGAGTCTTATGGACACTAACAGCTGGATATATATTTTCAATCTACTACTAACCTCTCAGTTTGTATGAAAATGCTGCTTGTAGTTGTAAAGACTATAGCGTGCTAACAGGCGAAGAAGCGTGCCATTCTAAAACAACGAAGGGCCAACGTCTATAGAGCGCCCCTGTAAAATACTGGGAAAAAAGCAACAGATCAGAACGAATAGACCAGGCGCAACCAAAATCATGGAATAAAATACATGAACACTAAGCTACCTGGAGACCTGGTGCTGACTCCGAAGAACTGCCTTGGCAAAAACAGCATGAACCAAAGCTGCACGGACGCCAAGCAATGCAGAGGGAGGCGGACCAACATGACCGACATCAGCTAAAGAATCTGCATAAAGCACAAAAAGAAATGTAAGCACGATGACTCGGTCGTAAACGACAATACGCCATGCAAGGTAAGAAAAAAGAAAAACAATACCAAACCAAGTGAGGATGGGTTATCTGAACGCCGTCATTTGACAGAAAGACGAGGTCAGATATTACATCTCATGTAGGAGTACTACACAATTTTATTTTATTTTGCATAAGTGCTTTATATTTTACATAGTACTTCTAACGGACTTGGCAAATTATTCATAGTTATGTGAAACTTGTCAGAAAGAAGTATACAACTGTAACATACATTAGTGTTGCACAACATAAGGAATTGTGACCCGATAGCAACCTCTGGCTGAAATGATGGCCTCAACTTAGTCCAGATGCAGCGCGGGCTTGAGTTCAACGTCCATACCGAGGTACATACCCACTTTTAACATCGCCGGTTACTGCTTAGACGTTTGTACAACAGCTCATTAGTTCAATATCCCCTCCGTTCCAAATTACTCCGCATGTTAGGTTTATTCAAAGTCAAGGCATGCAATGTTTGAGAAAAATAATTCAGAAAAAATAGTTCACAATTGTCTGCACAAAGATGTATAACATGTAGTGATGCCAACCATTAGTGAAAGAAGATAAAAACATTCTACTGTAGATAATTACATCATACTTTTGTCTTCAAAAGTATAGATGAATAGAAGAAATATGTATGTGAATCGTAGAACTGAATCTGAGTCTTTCTCAAAGCTCCAGCTTGAAACTGTCCATCTGGCTGATGACACCAAGGGACCTTATCTGATGCAAATAAGGCCACAACTTTACACTGAAATGCATAGAGTCGGTAAACTTTTATATTTTTAGTTCACTCACTTGAGATTTGCTATGCTATGATCAAGGTGATAAAAGAGCAGATAACACACAGCTCATTGTGTCATGATAAGAGGAAAATCAAGAATTAATGTAAAGAAAGAACAGAGGAATCTTGTTGAATATGGGGAATCTTGTTAAATCAAGAAAAAATGGACTCTGGGTGTCATTGGAAAAATTCCCCGTATTCACCACAGCCCCATTGTGTCATGGGGATACAAATGAAAAATATGAAAATACACTAATTTGGTTCTCATAGGCACAACAACAAACACCTGTTAGGCACGAAACTCAACCAAAGCAGCTAATAATTTGGACTTTTTGTGCCAACCATTTAGGACAAACTACGATGCCTTGGATGTAGTGAACAATTGGGACATCAACCATGTATTAAGAAGTGTTGGGGAAGAGGAGATCGACCTGCAGGTGGGAGTCAGTTTTGCCGGGGACACCGCGTGGAGAGCTCGTGCATAGTGTGACCAGGACCTCGTCAGAGCGGTCGACCTCTCCCCTACCGCGAAGCCCATGGCATAGCTCCTCCATCACCGGCGGCTGTGCCCTGACTCAGCTCTTCCTCCGAATCCACGTCCGGTAGCCCCCACTCCGGCTTCCCCTGACGCCAGAAGCGCCGCCGCCTGCTCCGAAATCCCGTGCCGCCCCACTCGATTGGCCCAGCCCCAGGCCCCCAGCGTCCTAGGTCTGGCTACCTGACGGTCGGGCGCGTGTTCTGCACGGCGCCCAGCCAGCGCGCCGCACGTCAACTTCCGGGAGGCCGACAGTGGCCGCTGGGAGCGGTGGCGACGGGCATCGGCGCAGGACACTCGGCGGAGAAGAGCGCCGCTGCTGGGTCACCCCATGGGAGAGGAGACGGCCGGTGGGTGTCTCGCCCACCGGGATCAAAGCCACATGCGGAGGCGAGGGGCCAGAATCGAGATAATAAGCTGTTCAGAAAAACGGTGGTGAAAATAAGCCCACTCGAGTTCTTTTCGGCTTTACGTTGTCCCAGCTTATTGTCTAAGCTAGTATATGATAAAAAAGTCTGTAATGACCCTAGAATGATTTGTATTTTGTACTTAATATTGAGTTGTTTTTTTAGTTTTTTCATACAAATTTTAGAAAGAAAAACAATTCTAGAGCATCAATCACTTGATAGTGACTTTGTTTTGAATTTGTTTTCATGCTAATTTCTCCGTTGAAAATTACCAAAATACAGACTATGCAAATCACAATAGCATCAAAAATTGCAATCGCTCAAAACTGCACTACCACTATTGAAATTACAATCTGTACTACTGCCGAAATTATGTCCCATGTATCTCTAATTAGCTCGAACGTCTCCACTGGTGCAGCACCCCGTCGGTGGAGGAGGCAGCATCATCGGTCAATTGCAGCAGATCTTACCCCGATCTTGGCCGAGGTAGGAGGTAGCCGCGGGTTTCCCGAGCCGGCCCGGGGGCTTACCTTGGCTCCCAAACCCCAAGTTTGTCTATGAAGAGCTAATCTAATTGTATTTTTTCTATAATAAATTTCTTATGTGGAATACTAATGGATAGGGCCTCGTTGCTAAGTGCTACAAGATCTAGTGCACTGGACCTCGTGGTTATGGACCCGAATCCTTTAGTATGGAACATTATCTTTTTCAAGTAAAAACCCCTAGTATATGAAAGAATGAAAAGGTGCTTTCGTTCTTGTGGAATAAGAAGCTCTAGTACCTTGATAAAAGGAAAATCGTAATTTTTCGTTAGGTATTTGACCAAATAGGATCGTCTAGTTCCTATAGAACCTAGCACTAAAATGAGATGGTAAATGAAAACGATTAGTCCCACACGAGGTTTGGAAATAAAATAAGTGATTGTCTAATAATGAGTAAGGAATATATGTCTTTCTGCTAAAGGAGATCTATTAAACTCATAATTCATTAGATCCTTGTTATCAATGCCAATTAGGTATCATAAGTAAATGGAACGCGGTTGTTCAATCCGTTGATAACCAAGGTCATTCTTTGCTAAAGAGAAATGATCACTACGAGTCAGACTCAATAGAATTGGATCCATTCCAAAAAGCGAGAATTAGGATTCTTGATCCCTCTCGATCTCTCTTTCAATTCGAGGATCTAGAAAGGTGTTTTCATAGTCATCTCCGAATATTTTCGATTTTATTTTTCCATGATATGTATTTTTATATGACAATTGGTTATTTACGATGTACGATGATCCTTGTTAACCATCCATGGCTGAATGGTTAAAGCGCCAACTCATAATTAGTAAATTTGCGGGTTCAATTCCTGTTGGATGCACGTGAACGGAAACGTTTCATAAGTCTATTGAAATTGGCTCTCTATCCATGAAATCTCATCCATCATCCATACATAATGAATTGGTATGGTATATTCATACCATAACATAAGAACAATAAGAACTCAAATTCTTATCAATATTGGAACTCAGAGCATAGGAGGGAAAGTCGATTTATGGATGTAATCAAATACGCAGTATTTACAGAAAAAAGTCTTCGTTTATTTGGGGGGGGGGGGGGCGGGGGGAGGAGGGGGACTAGCGGGGCAGCCGCACGATCGACCGTGGACCACTCTGGCACCGTCGCTTATTTTCCCTCCCGAGTGGCCCGTTGTCGAGTCTCGCCCGACACGATCGATTCCTAGAATTCCAGGTCCCACATCGCGCGTCGTTTCCGGTTTCCCCTGCGACTGCGAGTCTCCCGTCGCTTCCCCTGGTCTCCCTGGATCGGATCGGTCAGCGTTAGCCTCGTCTCGACTCTTGACTGCTTGACGATCGACGACTGCCACCGCCTAGGCGTGAAGGCCATCGTCCATCGACGATCGACCACCTCGGCCTGTGGTGCCTACTGGTCCGCCCCGTCCAGCCCATGCCTTGCTGATTACGCTCGCCCTAATTCTTAGTTCTTAATTCTAATTGGTGTACTTGTTTATAGCAAGCGAGGTTAACCGATTATTGCGTCCGAATTCTGATCAGAAAAGAAGGAGACAACAAGAGAAGAAACTAATGGTTTGGCAACTCTATATATCGAGAAGAAGTTAGTGGACGAGATTGATACTGATTCCATCTTCATGGACTTTGCTTCTAGGAATTTTCGGAGGAAATTTTAAGGTATCATGTAAACATTGTTATTTTTATATGAATACTATATTTGGAAGTATACTTAAAATATTTATTTTTCATCATATCATATATGCATAACAAAATTATAATAAGGGGCCCAAAATTTTAGTTTCTCCCTGGGCCCCTAAAATCTCAGGACCAGCCCTGCGGGTTTCCGTATGCCATGGAAACGACCCGGGGTAACAGGGTCAACGTTTTGGCAGTGAAAGAGTAGCTTGGGCGGTGACCGAAGTTGCTCATACTGCAGGTGGCGACAGAGGTGTAGGGTGAGGAACCCTAGGCTGATGTTCGTTTAAAGAGAGAGGCAAGAGGAGGTGTCGATGGGGGTGGGTTCAGAAAACATTTCGGTAAAAACCACCCGGGCGAGCGCGGTGGCATTTTGAGGTAAATATCCTGCAAATTAGGGGTACCATCATATACCGCTTCCTTGGTACCACGGGAAGCTAGGGTATGGCGGCTTCCCCCTGGCCCTCCTCAAGGCCAACTACGCCGAGAAGAAGGCCAACTACGCCGCCAAGAAGCGGAACACGGATCTGAAGTTCTTGATGGGCGGCGAGGACACGTCGAAGATGAGCTCGCCGGTCAAGGCCTGGTACATAGCGCAACGCCAGGCCATCCTCCAGGGCGAGATCATGCCTTCTGCTGCGTCGAACGCCCCTGCGCCGAACGCCGCCACCACTACGCCGAGCTCTGCTTCCACCTCCTCCAACCAGTCGGCGTCCGCCGGAGAGACGGCCGACGTTGCCGCATCGACCACGCCGCAACAGCCCATCCCCATCGACGACTAAGAGATGGCCAAGTCATTTTCCTTGTTATGTAATAATCTGTCGCCGAACTTATGGACGTTAACTCTGTCGAATACCTTGTGGCCAAGCTCTCGCCGGCGAGAACGATAAAAATTCAAATATGTCGTTGTTTTCTGTTCGCCTGGGAACTCGGCCTGGGTACGCCGAGTTCATGCCGTAAACTTGTTTCGTCCGGGCAAAAAAAGGTCCGAATTTGGCCTGGGTTCGCCCAACGAGTGGAGATGCTCTTAGTCTTGGCGTTGGCCTCGTCCACCACAATAGATCTCATCTGGAGATCAATAAAGATCACGACCACTTCCTTGAGAAAGGAAATGGATCCAATTCAATAGGCATGATTGAAGAAGGAAAAGAAGATGATCCATGATCGAGATTTGTGATTTCACTCGGTCCTTCTATTTGTGTGCACATGAACTATACTTTTGGTACATTTGTGTATGCTTGGGCATGGCATTGGTAATTTATGTGTTTTAATTAGACTATTTATGTGTGGTTACATATGAAAAAAATGTCTGGCCTTGGACAAGTGGGGAACTACTTTGGGTGCAGTAGCATGTCCTAGGTTGCCCTATTCTAGTTGGATATAATATAAATGTTGATAGTGTAGATCTTGCAATCTTAATAAGCTATATATTAAAATTATTTTTTTAAATAACTGAAGATATTTCGTATCCTCTAAAGACATACTTTTGCTTTGAGTGATATTGTTCTCCTAGACTATAACATGCACAATAAATCATGAAATTTTGAAAACGATCTAGTGGAATGGATTGGCAAAACATATAGATGTTTGCATACCTGGCCATCGGTCGTGCCACTATGCACCGGCACGCAGGCACGCGTGCTTTGACACGTCACGGGCCAGCCCGGCACGCGACCTGGCTCAGGCAGTGTCTGGGCTGCTACCTCGAGCCCACGTGTCAGCACGACACGGTCTTAAGGGATTTTTTTGATTTTATACTATTATTTGTATTTTTTATATTAATTTCAATAAAAATAGTATATAAATGGCCTTAACGGGCTGGCCGAGTAGGCCCGTTTAGCTAGCATGACATTCCTAGACCTCAAGGTGAATCCCACCGGCCCACACGGCATGGCCCGTTAGCTTAACGTGCCTAGGTGGGCCGTGTCATGCTAGGCACGCTAAGTTCTTGGCGAACCGTGCCATACCATGGGTTTGGCCTGTTGGCCAGTTATTGGTATATGTAAGATCATACTAAATTCTGATTGAATTAAATTTGCACACGAAAAAACAAAAAATATGTAAATTAATCTAGCCGTAACTAGTGCTATTTACTTTTTATTATCTAAGTGTGTTAATAAAATTTATAATTAAATTTTCTATGATTGTAGTTGTTACCTGTTTCAATCCAATAAATTTGGTGAACCTATTTTATAAACAATTTGATTATGAGCCAGTTATGTCATTGCACAGTTGCACTAGATGTTTTTTAGAATATTGTGTGGTTACTTAACTTTTTCTTTGGAGATAACGATCACTTAACTTTCATTTTACAAATATACTATTTTAATACTAATTTTATATAAAAATTGTTTTTGAGTTTAGTACGACACTATTGGGCGATACACAATATCCACATTATTAATAGTCAGAATCAATAATCAATTTATTTTCATTTTGAAGATTTGAGATCTCAAGAGAGAATTACTACAAAGCAACTCCTAAAGATATGGTCTAAGATGTACTACCTCCATTTCGGTTTATAAAGAAAATATGTATTTCAAGAAAATAGTTTGATCGTAAATTTGGTTAATAAAATATAAACTATATTTAACAAAAATTATACCATTAGAATCATATTCAAAATACGCTTCCAATGGTACAAATTTTTCACATATGATTCATATATTGTTGACCAAATTTATGATCAAATTATTTTCTTAAATTGTGTATTTTCCTTATAAACCGGAATAGAGGTAGTAGTGGGGACACTATTTGATGATAGTATTTGGATTTGTGGGAAAAAATCAGAAACAAAATCATAGCATATAGAAATTAATAAGTGATATTAATAGTATTTAAGAGTGATGATATTTCATATATCGCAAATTGGGGGCATTTAATAACCATTTGTCTACAAGATATATTTTGATATCTATTCTAAATGTTATAATGATATTGATTGTCACCAACTGACGATATAAAAATAAATAATTATTGTGGGACTAATATAAAAGCAAGATGTTATCTTTCGAGATTTTGCTTTAAAATCAGAGATCCTCCTAGATTTGATTGTGCTTCTATATAATACCACCACAAGGATATAACTTGAGAAATACCAACCATAACAAAAATAAAGTTACAGAACGAAAAGATAAGAAAATCATTCCTCATGGCATTTATCAAGAACAACAAAAGAGCTCTCTGCTGGGTAGTTCTTCTTCTGATGTGTACCACTTTATTGTCATGTCAGGCAACCGGGAGAAACAAAGGTACACTGTTTTGTTTATACAATCCATTTTTGTAATGTATGCACACAATTTTCTTATTTAGATAACCCCGAGTAACTATTTCAACTTATATTGCATATGCTAACACAAATAGGGTGCTATATTTCATTATGTGTAGGTACAACTGGATGGGAACATTTGTGTGGAAATTTCCCAGCATGCAAAAATCCAACACCAAACAATGTTAACATGTGCAGGATTAACTGCCAGATGTATGGATACAAGTTCGCTACTAGCTACTGCGACCGTGGGGATTGTTGTTGCTCAATGGTAATGCCAAAGAAATAATTATTCGATAAATGGTGTTCTATTCCTTATAAGATAGTGTCGCCAAAGGAATGATAGAAACTATGTATTTTCTTGTGCCAAAAAACTTGTGATTTGAAGATATATTGTGACCGTGAGGACTTGAAAGAAGATTTCAAAGAATCCTGCACAATGTTTTTAATCGAAGTAATAAGAACACATCATGATTGTGGAATTCTTGTATACTCATGTTATCTTTATGAACCCACTTTGTCTATTATTCATGTTTTGATTGTTTTGAGAAACAAGCGAAAATTTATGACCTCCTAAATCTGGTTATCGTTCCCGTGAGTAGATGACTTGCTGAATTCATCCCCAAATAAAATTGAGGAAAAGGACGCACACGTGTTGTAAATCGCCGATATGACGTGATTGACATGGAGGTTTGCATCCCGTGCTAGAGTTTAATAACATGTTGAACAAGTTAGTTGGTAAATTTCCATGTGTGTTGATAAAACCATAGATGCCTGAGCCATGGATCTCCCACGGCCATGCCATGTTCCAGCTCCACTCTCACAGACATAGTTTGAGTTCCGGCGAACTCTCATGCATTAAAAAATGATACTCCATTTGATCCATAATCAGTGTTGCTGATTTAGTACAAGTACAAAAAACCATAATAGTCTAGACATACACCACGTGATTCTCTCCCATCTCGAGCTGCACACAACCCCACCACCTTCCACCTGCAGAGATAGATGCACTTCTCCACTTCATCCCCTCCCCGTCGTGGCTGGCCAAAAGAAACTTTAGAGCACATTGATGCCACACCAAGAAGTAGCCACAAGCCTCGACCTTATTGAAAGAAGCAGTGGCCCTCTCCGTGGCTCTGGACTCTAACCTACAGAGTAGAAGAATGATGAGGATGAACCCTACCTAGCACCAAATCTTGCTGACGAGATCCATTCCTTCACTCAAAACTACACTAGCATCAAGTTAAACTCTGGCATAATGCAAAACAGACTACCCCTACTCTGTACAAACCGAGTTGATCGACCATCTCTCCTCCAAGCGGCGGTGCCAATGGAGTCGAGGCGGAGGATGGCTCGGGAAGGAGAAACTACTCTCAAGGGTATTGTAGATATGAAGAGAAGAGAAGGGGAATAAATCACCGATATCATAACCCTGTTGGGTCCTCACGAAGACTTATGCTTTTGATACTTCGTAACTCGTTGTAGTCCGATGTAATGGTGACATGATTAACATGGAGGTTTGCAACCAATGCTAGAGCTTTAGAACATGTTGTTGCCTCCACAGTAGCAGGGATCACTGTCACTACAACATGTCGGTTGGTAAGTTTCCACGTGTGTTGATAAAACCATGGATGCATGAGCCTTCCATCTCCCATGGCCATGACATGTTGTTCCAGCTCCGCTTTGATTGGCATACATTTGAGGCCAGGCGGAACTCTCTCTCACACACAAAAATGATAGTACAAAAAAATCATAATAGTCTAGAGACATATTAAGATTTTATATGATCCTAAATTTTATGTGTCGTCTAGACAGAAATCAGTCATACCTTCAACTCCTGAGAACTTCACATCCTCTTCCAAACGGCGTCAGCTGAATCTCCAATATCTTTTTTCGTTTGTTCAGTTGCCCTAGAATTTTTCAGTCTATTCTTTCACTCTCTTGCTTTTGAAGTACCAGAGTTTTTGCGTGTGCTTGCTTTAGAGTAACTTCCACTGGAAAGTGACACAAGATATCTCTTGTCAAGTCTGCAATTCAGAAATTCAACAAATGAGACAAGTGTTTAACACAGATACAGAAATTTAGAAACAAACTAGCAAGGTGGCCCTCGCAAATGCGAGGGCATTATCTTTAGCATATCGCTTCTAATGAAATAAATCATATTCCAATATAATAGAAACGTGGAATTTTATTAATCAGAAGATTCTATATTGATGGGTAAAAGGTCTCATATGTGGTTTATTTATAGTCTTTTTAATTTGTGCATAAGAGTTATTATGAAATTTTCAAAACTACCATGTGACATAATATAATGTCACCTATTTTAGAATGCAGGTAGTGCTATTTTCATATGTTTTACCCTCTTTCTGATTTAGCCCACTCTTTGTTCCGGGTGTTGTACTCTCCTATTGCCATGTATTTGTTGTAAAAATGATATATAACACCAACTTGTGTGGCAACAACTTCATGCCACTTAGGAGTTAAAGAAAAGAATTGGAAGTACCGGTATTTTATCAGACACCCGATTTACTACGTGTCTTATCACAAATAATATTCATATATAATTACATTGCACCACCAAATATTGCCTACTAATTATTTGCATTCCTAGTAGAATCCTCGTACTGCCCAATACTTTAGGTCGGTTATTTTATTCACATGATTAATAAAACATAAATAATAAAATCTATAATTGCAATACACATACACTTAAGTCCTAAGTATTAGAAACCATTTCATTACAAAAAGTGTTTATGATTACCTCACGTGAAATACATGCAAACTCATGAGAAAAGATACTTTTCCAAAATTTAGACCCAAAGAATTTTCTCCTCTCAAATTTAGTGTGGTTAATAGAGGAAATACTTTTATAATCATGCGTATCAAAAAAATATCGTTGGAAACTTCTGCAGAAATAATTGTTCTACATATTCGTTCGAAATTGTTCTAGCTAAGAGTCCTGACATCTTTCACTTGATTTCGCATTTTGTTTCACAACAATAGGCCAACAGGTTACTACTCTTGCATCGATCTCAAACCGAATTGATAACTGCATCTTTTTCATGTAATCATTCTGAACCAAACTCGAAATGTCTGCGGGGTGCAATCTAGGCCTAAATTGGTATTCTCGCGACACTGTGAATTTTTTTAATTATAGGAAACAAAGTTGGCTATCATACCTTAGATACACCATCGAATAACAATATAGAAAACGGATATATACACAGATAGTTTTGGTAATCAATGCATTTCAAATATTCTACTTTTGGGTGCTATTTTTGTTTGATATCATTAAAAGTTGAATTGATATAGCATAACATATAACATAGTCCTGCCAGGCTAAAACATTATATGGGATACAACCAATTAGTAATTAGCCAATAATCTAGATATATTAATGACCTTAGATTATGGATGAGTATACAAATTAGTACCTAAGATGCTATATTGTAGTATTTTTCGACCCGATTCGTTAATGTATGAGTATAATTATTGGATGATAGTATCAAACAATATGGGTGAAATAGCACTCAAACTATTTGAGAATACCTGAAATACTTTTGTTAACGGATAGCTCACTAACTATGTCAGACACTATTCCGACCTTTGTAATTGATAGCACCCTTCGCAAACATGATAAAATATTCTAGTAGCTAATTATAAAAGAATTTTCCTAAGGCACACATGGTTTATGGATGAAAAATGGTATACCTTACATATATACTTTGTGATCTAATTAGTAATAGGTTTGTATTTCGGTTGTACACATTCATCTGTTTGGATAAATCAATTCACTCTATATAGTTGAATTCTATTGCATAAGAAAATGTATTTTTGTTTTTTATTTTGGTCAAACGTGTTGGATGTTAACTCCATTAGTATAGACCGGATAGCACGGTTCTCCATGCATTACAGATCATAATGTCTAGATAATCCCGATGACATCATTGTTTCTTGAATAAACAATAAGATATTGTTTGTATGCAATTTTTAACACCGTGTATTTTTTGGGTTCTTAAAGGTGGTTTTGACTGTCCAAAATCGGGTTGACCGTTGTGATGCCGCATCACCGCCCGTGTTTGCCACATCATCAAATCTCTTTAGGAAATTATAAATAATTACATTCCATAATTTAAATAGGTTTTGATGCAAATAATGGATTTTAAATATATTAGAAAAATAAAAAAATAGTAAAATTGCACTTACAACTTTTGAGATTATTTTGGTTTGTCTAAATTTTCTTACCATCTTGACTTTTAGATCTCGCATTTTGTTATACATTTTTTCATGAGTCCTCTTATTATTTTCACTATTTGTCGTGTTTTTGTTGATTCTCGTTGTTTCTTGATTTTTTTACTATTCCTAGTTTTCTAACCATGTTCTGATTTTAAATACTTGTAAAAGTCCTAAAGAGTCTTGTTGATATTTTAGACACGATTTTTGTTGTGGAATGTGCCTGGCCTCCATGTCCGACAAAACCAGATCATATCAGTAAAAACAATTAAGAGGGACCAACGAACATGGTTATTGTTGCAAGCATAAGGATATAAGGTTTAAGAGTCGAGGAACCAGATATACTCTTAGAAGATAAAATATTGATTAAATACTCCTTTTGCTTTCAAACTAATCTCTCTAGCTAATAAGGAAAAGTTTGGGCATTGCACGTACAAAATCCATGCAAGTCATATATCTGTCCAAATGATTTGGTGATACTTCCATACCTGGTTAATAAGAAACCAGAATGTTAAGGGGAAAACCTTAATTCATAGTGAGAATAAATGTATGGTTGGATGGCTAGGAGGGTGGTTGTACCTCCAACCCACCAAACTTCAAACCTGGATTTTACACCTATGTGTCTTATATAGGTGGATTTTTCAGTGGGAGGCGACGTTATTGTCGATAGCAAGACGTCTATGGTGACTTCATCAATCTCAAGACCTGATTCGCCGGCTCGGTCTCTTTGAGGGGCTCATAGGTGTAGGATGTGTGTCCTTGTATTCATAAGGGTGAGTGTGTGCACATGTTGTGAGGGCTTGCAATTATACTGTGTTTCTAAAAAAACTGAATTCATAGTGCTCTCTTCACCACTAAATTATGGTACACTAAGTCCACATAGTTGTATATCAGTTATGAATATAGATCGAAAAGCAGTAGACAATCTGCACAACTCTAAATAGGAAAGTTACATTACCGGTGGGAAATTAAATCCATGATCCCTAAATCGTGTAGGAAGAGAATCCCTGCAAAACGCAAACAAAATATTATGAGAGATAAAATTAATTGTATCAATTGTTCGCTGCCTTTGACAACATCTAATCGAAACAAAAGCTAGCTTCATTAGAATACAAATGCATCAGATTCGACTACAAAATCACCGAGTAACATATAGAAATTTTTACAGGAAGAACTGATGCTTTTAAGTTTGAGATAGGGGGAAACTAATGCTATGCTGAACAAAACGTAGAGCAACATCTGGAACTTTCTTCATGGTACACAAGGCTAGGGCCAGTTTCTAATTTTTTTTCCCGTAAGAAAAGTTCAAAAATAATTTACCAATAGGAGGTAACCCAGATGATGAAGCGCTGATAATCATGACACACACAATAAAGTACATGGCGAGAACGCATTACACATGTGACAGGGCGGCATGCTAGCACAGCCCATCTGCCTATAAAAAATCATAGACCAAACTGCATGCCAGTAATACAAATAATGTCCAGCCACCCTAATCTTTCCCGTTGATGAACATGCACCCCCTCACCAATCTAATTTTTTCTCACGATTGTCAATTGCGTTGCGGCCATGTCTGCTAACCTAGGTTAGTGAACGCTAAATAAAAAACACCATAGGCGAGAACTACCCGTTGTGGCACCAGATTCATCTCGTGGGGACGGTGGATCAATTGCCTCGAATCATCATCTAGACCAAGGCATGGGAATCGAAATCTCCCATGAGGTGAGAAGCCACATGATCTACCGGCCGCCGCTAGCAGTTGGAGGCAACTTAGATTTTTTTTTCTTGTACTATCTGGGACTAACGGATTGAGTAGGCTCCCACTTGCGGCTAATTAAATCCTAGCCTTATGTTATAGATCTAATAGTCAATATAATTTTGGTGATGTGGATCAACGTGGTGGCTAGAAAAAAATGGGGCGCTCGCAATGCGAGGGCATCCTCTTTAGAATATTGAACATGTCCACAAAATTAGGTTATGATTACGGAGGTCCTATAAGTATGGAATTCCAAATTACATGGTTTTGTGAACATGAAACTTGTTATACCTATTTGAAAACTATTAGAACAACTTATTTTTTTCCTAATATTAATTAGGTAATTTCCAAAAATACAATGTTACCATTTTTAATGTAGAGCAGTGGTATTTCGGTTTATTTTTTCTTCCTTTCTATTGTTCCGCACTCTTCAATCCAGGTGATCTACAAATTTACTCACATGTATATCTTGTGTCAGCTTACATGACTATGCAGACACAAATTTCTTATAAGTTTTAAATACATTGTTACCAATTTACTACATATTCTTATACAATTATTCTCTACTATTCCCATGGTACCACAAAATTCTGCCAAGTCTATCATCAACATGTACTCCTTTTGTAAAATCATAATTAGGAGTTAAAAAATTGATCACAATGATACGTTCCTCTGAAATACTTCCAATTTATATCTGAAAAAAGTGTATTTGAGTTTAAAAAATTATAGCTTAAGAAAACTTTTTATTTTAGTAGATCTGTGATATGTAGAGAATCATTCTTAAGATTTCTCTCAATACATTGAACATTCTCGATAGAAAAATTCCTAGGGACAAATATTCTCCAATTTGTTTGAAAATTACTTTTAGCATGAAGTCAATAGGCATACATTTCCCATACCAAGATGATATCATATGGATGAATTGTTATCACATCAAATGGATATGTTGGAATTGATATTAATGTAGTAGTAACATTGGTCTCCCTAATTCTTGATCTTGAAACTCACTTCTATGCACATCTTGCGCTTGAATTCTATTTGTTTGGTTGACACCAACTGTGCTAGGAGGTTATGAAAAATCAAACTCAATTCCAATTGCTGGACTTGGTGGCTCTCGCAAATGCGAGGGCATCATCTTTAGTGGGTTGAAATTATTCGATAAATAAATCGTTTAGCGGATATCACATTATTTCCCGCTATAAGCTAAGGAAGAAACATGCTCTATAACTATCAAAAATATTGTGATAACCAAAGAATCACGAATGCGATTAACATCTTTGAGCCAAGTTCAATTTTTGGGCAAATGATTATTTTGTTATGTACAAAACACCATGTGTTATTGCACTACATAATGTCAAAGGATTTTGGTCATTTGTGTCAAAATTGCGGGATAGGTGATGTTCCATAAGCATCTATTAACCAAATGGGGAAGTATTTAACATGATCAAATATTATATTTATAGCTAAATATCCGGAACACTTAGCTTTATCTCTCTAGAAACTAATGAGCAATAAGTGTATGTGATGGGAATGAGCTTAGCTTACTTGATTGTAGCAGTGAACGTGCAATTTCACAACCTATTGCAATGTTTACTGGTTATCATACTAAATAAGATAAGATATTTTGCATTATTTGTTTTGAAATGGTGGAATACATGAGGGGGGAGAAATAAGTTGCTATTTGAATAATTCAGAAGTATTAACATATTCAGATATTATATTAACTCCTAATTGTCCAGGAACTGCTAGCTTTAGTACATATGTGTAGGAAATAAGCCTTGGTCTCTTGATTATGGTACAATATGTACTATTTCAGGACTAAGATTCAAGTTTGGGTTCTATTTAGTCTGATTTCTGTTATATTTATTCTTATAACAAAAATAAACACGTGTATATGTGATTATTAACCTGATGAAAAACTACCGGAGCACAATACAAAAGAGAAAAGACGGAAACAACTTTAAGAAAATCTGACCTGATTGACCCAAAAGACCAGCATCCAGCAATGGTCACTCACGCTAACTGTTGAAGTGTGTGGGTTTTGACCGCAATCCGATTTAGTATTGTCTCTGCATATCCCTCCATTCACGTATTATTTATCCAAGCCTGGACAGCTGAAGATGCTTGGAGGAGGATTTTTCTCAATAATTGGCATCCTTTAATTTTGTGTCATGAGATTGATACAGAGGCATGCCCTTCCCTCCACGGTGAAACCAACGCCGGCCACATCTGTTGCTGGTTCTAGGCTTACAAATGAGGTCATGGTCAAGTTTTCGTAGCTCAGGCTGGAGGGACCAAAACGTGTGTGTATGGACTATGTAGAACTTGTTTCTGTCCAAATCAAACAACAGGGAAAGTGGTAGTTCTATAACAGTTCATTAACTCTGTTGAAAGTTTTTTTAAAATAAACATAGAATTTGTACAGAACTATATATGCCTAACCTGATCCGAGTTTCCCAAAAGAATTGAACGGCCTGACTTGACTATCAGCCGGCCGACGTCTGCTTCGGGTTCCGGGTTCGTGTTGCAGCTGTGTACGCTTCCGCTAGGGACACCTAGGAGGGGCGTCCTACCTGCGCCTTGAAGCCCCGTCTAATGGAAACTCCCTATTACTTTGATGGATCAAGTGGGAGCCTAGCCTAGGACGTTGGATAGCAGCGGTGGCGGCCATGACAGCACACATAGGGCTAGGGCACCAGGTGTGTATGTGGGAAACCTTCTCTGATCGATCAAAGGCCACGGGGATGGGAGCCTGGCCGCCATACCGGCAGAGATAGGGCTGATGTTGAGGATCGGTTGTGTACGTTTATTTCGGCAAAGGTAGGTGGTATGTGGGAAAGTAATTAAATCCTGGCCTTGAATTAAAGATTCAACTATCAATATAATTCAGGTGATGTGGATTAACCTGGTGCCTCGAAAAACATCCTTATATTGCTTTTATATTGCTTTTAGTATATAATAGATAGATAATTATACGTTTCCTCTTGCTGGCTATTTCCCCCTCCTCTAGTCCAGTTGTTTCAAAGTTCCTGGGCAAAGCTCTCGAAAAAGAGGCCCATAGTCTCATGGGCCGTAACTATGTATATCTGCAGTATTAATATAAATGCCATGTCCTTGATCCTTGCAATGCAAACTCAAATGCGCTCGTGCACAAAGGCGAAGTTTGCAAATATGCAACACATTCAAGCCGAAACCTTTTATTTCTTATTTATTTAGCCGCGCAAACTGGAACAAGATCACACGAGAGTATATAACTGAAAGATACAAAGAGTTGGATACTGCTAGTTCTTAGGCGCCTGAGAACTTCTTAAGTCTCAGTCGTCTCTTTCACCGTTCGATTTACTTCGTGATTCGTGCAAAGTGAAAGTTATACATGAGTTGCAACTAGGACGTAACTGAGAATTTAATGAGTTGCAACTAGGTTACAACTGAGAATTAGTACAAATATTATGAGTTGCAACTGAGATTTTAGCAGAAATATTAGGATGATATCAGCGACTTAGACATAAGAAGTTCTGAGGCGCCTAAGATCTAGGCACAACTATAAACGACTCCACATGTAAGCATGACACAGCTGCTGCAAATCAAGGGTGTACTCGCACAGACATGGACCAAGCTGGTCCCGATGAAAGACGCACAGACATGGCCTTCACCTCGGGCTTCTTGACTTCCGCCTTAGGCACCGTAACTGTAAGAACGCCGTTCTCTAGCCCAGACTTCACCTCCTCCACATTTGCATTCTCTGGCAAGCGGAAGCGCCAGACGAACTTGCCGCTGTTGCGCTCCACGTGGTGCCACTTGTCATTCTTGTCCTCCTTCTGCTTGGTGTGTTCTACGCTGACGACGAGCACATTGTCGTCATGCAGCTCCACCTTAATCTCCTCCTTCACCCCTGGAAGATCGGCCTTGAAGACATGAGCCTCAGGGGTCTCCTTCCAGTCCATCTGAGCGTTCACGAAGGCGTTGAAGGGGTCGACCCAAAGGTCAGCAAAGGGGCAAACATGTTGCTCCGCCACACGATAGACATTTTTGGTTTGTGATTGCAAGTGTTTGATGCTATGTAGTTAACGCTCTTCTCTATGAGTTTCAGCTCAGGCGCAAGCCAGTCTATTTATAGCATGCACCGTGCGCTCATGATACACCTAGAGTTCTCCGGTATTTTCACCGTCCCAAGAAACAATTTCTGATGCCATTTCTCTATTTTGGTGGGGCGGCAACGTTGGTAACAAGAGGATGCATTGGCAAACCTGGTGGAGAATGTTTATTCCAAAAACATGTTGCCACGAGAATACTTTTGGCCAAT
This sequence comes from Avena sativa, assembly GCA_916181665.1. Classification (NCBI taxonomy): domain Eukaryota; kingdom Viridiplantae; phylum Streptophyta; class Magnoliopsida; order Poales; family Poaceae; genus Avena; species Avena sativa. Next base: position 36,084,525 of record OV702286.1, on the reverse strand, counting down.
TGATGTTAACAGAATTTTAAAATCCCTTTAGTGGATGTGAGGGAAAACTTTGTTGCATGCCATCATACAAAGACATAAGTTCTTATGGTAAAATCGGCTTATCACGCTCAATGAGAATATAAATCCGGAAAGAAGGAAAGAAATATGAATTTGGTTTCCGGATCTACTTGGAGTCATGTTTGGAAGAAGCTCTAGGAATTAGAAGTCCCCGGTAAATTCAGGATCTTTTGGTGGTGGCCATTGCATGGATGATCCCGGTGAAAGGTACACTGGTAGATAGCCACATTGGTACATATAGGGGGGCTGTCCGATCTGGCCATACGGATGCGAATTTATTAAGCATATGTTTTTTACACGTGAAGGATCTCTGGAGGTGTGGAGATGCTTGGGAATGAGTAATATAAAATAATTGATGTTCTCAATACTGACCGATCTTGTTCAATGGTATTGGAGGAAATAATTTTGAGGGGAGGAGAAGTGCCACACCTTGAAAGTGTGTGGTTTAAGGACCTAGTTCTCATAGCTGCCTGGTACTTGAATGGTGCCAAATAGTACATAGAGGATTAATACACCTTAAACTAGACGGAACAAACCCTCTGAGGGCATGGTTACAATTAATATAGACACTACAGGACGCGCGCGCTACGCCGAGGGCAAAAAGCCGTCGGCGTAGGCCAAAATGTCCTTGGCGAAGGTCTCCCTCGGCGAAGGTCTCCCTCGGCGGAGCACACACAAGCCGTCGGCGTATCGAAATACCGTCGGCGTACGCTACGCCGACGGATTTGCCCTCGGCATAGCGGCCGTCGGCATAGCCAGTCGCCCGGTTGCAAAAACATTTAAAAAAACATTATTTTTTATTTTTTTCCTCAATTTTTTTAATCTTTGAATTGTTTGACTCATTAATCTCTCACCTTGGAATTTTTTAACACTAATTACCCTTAATATTTGATTAAATTGCAGTCTTGGTCAAACTTCTCAGTCGGTCACAGCTCCAGCACGCTTAACTTCCTCGTTCCTTCAGAATCTGTTTTCGCAAAGTAATTCATACATTGTTGTCAATACTATGATATCAATCCTATTAACTCTTATATCATCATGTCACATGTTTGTATTTTTTTAAATTACAAACAACTATTTAAGTAAACATTAATAAATAAGTAAAAATATTATTGAATTCAAATAAAAATATAATAATTTTACTTTTTGTATTTTTCTATTTAATATGGAATAATTAATATATTTAAATCCGTAAATCGGAATTCGACAAATAATATGTCTAAATTGATAATAAAAATGAGAGGAATCCAAATATGATATCCATATCAACTAATCACAAACCCTTCGTTTTTAAATTAGCTATTTGGTGGTTGCTTCATAAAATCCTCATTTTGCGCTCGGAAAATAAAAAATTGCTTTTTGGTCCGATGAAAAGGAAAACTTGCATTGGATCTTTGATAAAATAGCATATTATGAAACTAAAAATAATTTTTGTAAAAAACACATGAGCATCGGATCATGTACCTGTAGTTCATATCTGACCCACTTCCTATCGATTCAGCAGGAATTTGTCTTTTTCACCAGAGGTGGACGGAAAGGTTTCAGATACCCCTGTTGGGACATTGTCCATATAAGATGGTCTAGTATTTTTGTAAAATATGGTGATAGCATTTTGAATTAGCCATTTGGTGGTTGCTTCACAAAACCGTCCGTTTTTTATGCTCAGAAAATGGGAAATGACTTTTTGGTGCGATGAAAAGGAAAACTTACTCCCTGCAATATTGTTCGCCATCCCATGATGCACGTGTATGCACAATATGGGCACATTATCACAAAATATGCCTTGATTCTAGCCATAATATTGGTCATTTGATCCGAAAGCCAAGAAACCTCGAATGAGATAGGTCATTTTGTGAAGGTTTTTTTGAGACATAATCAATATACCAAGTTTGATATTTTTCTTCTAACTATGTCACATAATATAACACCACGCGAAGGTTTCGCATTGTTTCGATCGTTTTTAATTTTTTTATGCCTGTTTTAAACTATTGTCAAACTTTGTCGAACGGCGGGCACGAAGATTCTTAGCTCGGGGCCGAGCCTTGCTAAACTTGCATTGGATATTTGATAAAATAGCATATTATGAACCTAAAAATGATTTTTTTTTAAAACATGAGCATCGGATCATGTACCTGTAGTTCATATCTGACCCACTTCCTACCAATTCGGCAGGAATTTGTCTTTTTCGCCAGTGGTGGATGGAAAGGTTTCAGATCTCCCTTTTGAGACATTGTTCATATAAGGTGGTCTAATATTTTTCTAAAATGTGGTGGTAGCAATTTGAATTAGCCATTTGGCGGTTGCTTCACAAAACCTTCCGTTTTTATGCTCGGAAAATAGGAAATGGCTTTTTGGTGCGATGAAAAGGAAAACTTCCTCCTGCAACATTGTTCACCATCCCATGATACACGTGTATGCATAATATGGGCACATTATCACAATCTATACCTTGATTCTAGCCATAACATTTATCATTTGACCCGAAAGCCAAGAAACCTCGAATGAGATAGGTCATTTTGTGAAGGTTTTTTTGAAACATAATCAATATACCAAGTTTGATATTTTTCCTTCTAACTATGTCACATAATATAACATCACGCGAAGGTTTCGCATTGTTTCGATAGTTTTCGAATTTTTTATGCCCGTTTTTAACTATCGTCAAACTTTGTCGAACGACGGGCATGAAGATTCTTAGCTCAGGGCCGAGCCTCGCTAAACTTGTATTGGATATTTGATAAAATAGCATATTGTGAACCTAAAAATGTTTTTAGTAAAAAAACATGAGCATCGGATCATGTACCTGTAGTTCATATCTGATCCACTTCCTACCGATTCAGCAGAAATTTATCTTTTTCACTAGAGGTGGACAGAAAGGTTTCAGATCTCCCTTTGGGACATTGTCCATATAAGGTGGTCTAGTATTTTTGTAAAATATGGTGGTAGAATTTTGAATTAGCCATTTAGTGGTTGCTTCACAAAACCGTCCGTTTTTTGTGTTCGGAAAATAGGAAATGGCTTTTTGGTGCGATGAAAAGGAAAACTTCCTCCTGCAACATTGTTCGCGATCCCATGATACACGTGTATGCATAATATGGGCACATTATCACAAACGATGCCTTGATTCTAGCCATAACATTGGTCATTTGACCCGAAAGCCAAGAAACCTCGAATGAGATAGGTCATTTTGTAAAGGTTTTTTCAAGACATAATAAATACACTAAGTTTGATATTTTTCTTTCTAACTATGTCACATAATATAACACCACGCGAAGGTTTTGCATTGTTTCGATCGTTTTTAAATTTTTTATGCCCGTTTTAAACTATATATAATGTTTTATGTTTTACTTAATTTTTATTTACAAATGTGTAATAAGTGTAGATAGATAGATCTTATTTTTCTGCAAATTTTGATATATTATTTGTATTTTTCCGAATTATAATGATTTAGTTATGATTTTTCAAAGTTTAATGAGGTAAAATAAAAAATAGCTACGCCGAGGGCAGCCGTCGGCGTAGCATAGAATATGCCGAGAGCAATTCTACGCCGACGGCTGCTTGACGGGGCTGGCCTGAACGATGGCTACGCCGACGACCCCGACGTTTGGCCATCGGCGTAGCGACCGACCGTCGGCGTAGCTTCCTATTCCTGTAGTGAGACGTCACTTTTGATATTTATCCTGGGTCGGGTGTTACTGGTGCCGCAATTCGTGATGGTCATTGCTTGGATGCAGCCAACAATGTCTTAAACTGTGTAGTTGACGCTCCGATGGCTGAAGCACATGCTTTGAGGGAAGGCTTAATGCTAGCACGACATATTGAGTGTAACACCTTCACTATCAAGTTTGATTGCATCCACGTAGTGGAGACGATGCTGCAAGGAGATTTTTCATCAACGTCAGCTGTAGCAATATACTACCTTCATTCCGTTTTATAAGGCAAATACGATTTTGAAAGAAGAGTTTGACCATAAATATAGTATGATGATTTCTCTATTTTGTGGAGTGGTTTTGGTAGAGTTTTGATTGAGTATTGTAATATGGAGGCCAATGAGGTAGCCAATGAGCTACTCCCTCCATTCCTGATTATAGGGCAAATCACGGTTTTGTGGAAATTTTAAAAAAAATAGGCTAATGTATGTATTTATTGCTCCGGTTTACTCCCCTTCTAATTACTCCCACCAATCCTCTTCCTCTTCCATCCGGTTTCCTTGTGTGAAGACAGTACTACACCCAATGAGCAGCCACCTTGGTTCTCATATTTTGCTAAATTAGCCCTATAATCCGGAATGAAGTACTCCCTCTGTTAGAGATTATAAGGCCTATGGACCATTTTGATAGGATTAAGAAAAGCAATAACTCACCGTTTGATTACTACATGCACCAATAGTTATACATGCATGAGAGAAGAGAAAGAAAAAGAAGACCATGCATTGGATGAGAGATGGTACTAAATGAGAAAAGACCTATAATTTCTAACATTTTAAAAAACTCTTAGACCTTATAATCCATAAGGGAGGGAGTACTAGATAGGAATGCTCTTAATTCAAGTTATTTATGTACATAGGTTGATGACTCCCTAGTTATTGAATGCTTAGTGTGGCCCGACGGATACCAATCTGCCGTGCCACATTAGTTGTGACACTTATCGCGTGCGCCACGATGGATGAGAGTGCAGCACAATTTAGGTACCATGGGCTGAAGCGGCTAGGAAGAATGATCAATGATGCAGTAATCTCTGGCCTGGCTCCGTCAGTCCGGCACCTGCTGGCATTCTCTTATTCCAAGTCTAAACTCTGACGCCCGGGTGATGAACTGGTGATGCCTGCTCTAACTGAAGGCGATGAACTGGTGACGTCTAACCAGGCAACTCAGTAGTCAGACGGAACACAAATTAACAGCCACGAAACAAATAATTTCAGATCACAAGACACAAATTAAAAAGCAACTTTTTTTAAACGAAGTCCAACCTGTTTATTTCTGATTTTATTCTTCGTCAAACGACAACAAGACGATCACAAGACACAAATGTGCAGCTTACCACGGAAGGAAACAGTACCACAAACAACTCCTCATGAACACTGGATCACCGACACAACTGTGGAACTCATTGGTACAGTCGCACAAACATCTACCAAGCTGGTCGTCCGATCACGCACCGATCAAGCAAGACGCACCTAGCCCGAGATATCGATGGCCTTCACCTCAGGCTTCTTGACCTCGGCCTTGGGCACTGTAACCGTAAGCACGCCGTTCTCGAGCCCCGCCTTGACCTCCTCCACCTTGGCGTTCTCCGGCAGACGGAACCGCCTGACAAATTTGCCGCTGCTGCGCTCCACGTGGTGCCACTTGTCATTCTTGTCCTCCTTCTCCCTGCTGCGTTTGCCGCTGACGACCAGCACGTTGCCGTCCTCCACCTCCACCTTGACCTCCTCCTTCTTCACTCCGGGGAGGTCGGCCTTGAAGACGTGAGCCTCCGGCGTCTCCTTCCAGTCCACACGGGCATTGACGAAGGCGGCGGTGTCGTTGTTGTCCGATGTTGGGATGTTGGAGCGGAAGGAGTCGAATGGGTCGACCAAGAGGTCGGAGAAGAAGGGGCAGCGCCTAACGATCGACATTGGCGGCTTCGGTTTCTGCGCGGAGAAAGTGATTGCTGGTGTTTGTTTCGAATCGAATGCTATGCTCTGTGTATGAAATCGCGACCTTGTCTCTTGGTTTCAGCTGAACTGCCAAGCAGCCTATTTATAGGCTTGTTAGAGACGACACCCATAGTTCTCTGGTTTTTTCTTGTTTCCGTCTAGAAGGACCCTGAAGCTCCTGAGAGCTGGCACCGTGTGCATGCATGCAAAATTAAAGGGAAAGACCCACCCACAAGAGAGTGCTCTAGAACGTACTAGGGCTGAAAAGTGAAAACCAGAGAGAAAGAGATTTAGCTCGTTAACCGGAGAGAAATCTAGATGCTTCACCACAGCACTTTAACTTAACACGATATAAATAAGGGTACCCTATAAATAACCAAGCATTTCGACTCAAGCCAGTATAGCAAGGGACAAATAGCGATCATATAAATATTGTTCATCCTACCATTTTAACAAATTAAATAAAAAATATCCTAATCATCTGCTGAATATGACCTTCCCACCTTGTTTTCTGACAGAACACAAGTATGCACATCTTATAGTTACATAATAGAACGATCTCACACATAGAATAAACTTGAATGTCCGTGTCTGTCAGTTAATCCATTACCTTGAGTAGCCCCTAAACATTCACATGTCACAAAGTATGTAATGCCATGGGTGACGTGAACAATGACATCATGATGGTCACATACTGATAGAAATGATGCATGATGTTTTGTTGTATATCTAAGTAGTCATCTAATAAGTAGAGCTTAGATAATTAAATTTTAAGTTTGATAGTGATGATGTTTTATATAGCTATTTAACACTAACTTTATGATACTATCTAAACTAAAAAAATTATAATACACATTTAAAAATCAAATTAAATTTCTAAGATAATATAACGCATTCCGGAGAAACTATCAGAATAACACAAGATAATAACACAAGATAATGAGAAATGTGGTGAGTATTGTAATCTTGCTTTCTTTGGAAATAATTATCGGTGTCATTCTCAGAGTTAGTGTGTACTCTAAATTAGATGTTGCAAGTACAACATTCCGAGCAACTATATGTTTTTATTTGTCACCTTGAGTAATTATAGTATCTTTAGGTGAGGGCTTCATTCTGATCGTTTCTCTCACTTCGATCGGCTGTATAGGCAAGGGGAGGGAGAAGAGAGATGGAAGTTTTGGTGGTCGACTAGTAGAGATGCGTGGACGTGGCGCGGGGTTGGCACGGGATGCAGATGGGCTACTAGGGGTACAGGGGTGGCGGCGAGATGCAAACGAGGCAGCGGTGGAGGGGAGGGGAGGGGCGGGTGGTAGACGGGAAGCAAGTGGCATGTGCATGAGATCGACGAGGAGTAAAGATAGAAAGAGTGTGAAAGGAGTGGATAAGCGCGACGCGCCACTGGTTAAGCGGTTGTGTGGGGCCCACAGAAGTTGTGGCGGGTGCCATGAAAGACGCGCCAGTAGTATCAACGATATTTGTGGCGTCTACTAAATACACACCACGACTACATTGTGGGTCCTAAGAACTAGCTCTTGTGCTAAATTATTGGCGGCGTTGGGTATTAGTGTTTGCGGCATTAAGACACCGCTAGTATTTATAAGAGTAGTTGTGCCTCGTGGTACCAGACGCTGCTACTTAATTTCTCTTGGTCGGATACATGGGTCGCATAACATGGTGGCACCCATTGTTAGCACACGCCAACAGTAGTAGGTAAATAGTGATAATGGTGCGCCATTGCTATTTTACCGTATACCCATGGCATGTATAATAACCGACGTGCCAAAAAATGTAATATCACCTATAAAGGTTTTTCTACTAGTGCAATGTTAAGGGTTTTCCTACTAGTATACAATGTTAATCGTGATACAGAGCAACATCTTTGACCACTTCGCCAACTTGTGGGCCGGACCCTTTCTACCCATTTTTCTCAATCACCTCAGACTCCAGCACAACCACATTTGACGGCCCTCGACTAGAAGGAGACGGGGCTTTCACGATTGGTCTTCCCGGTGAGAAGGAGGTCAAGGTGGAGGGGTGGAGCCACCATATTACCATGCCAATTGCATGAATGGAATTAGTACACCCAAATGTTCAAACTGATGGCTAAAGGAGTATAATGTATTTATACTACCAAAAATATATGTTATTGATTTTAGAACTTTCCAATACGTTCCTTAGCATGCTAGAAACCCATTTTTTAGTTTGCTGCGAACTCGTGGGCAAGATGTTGTGATGACTCTTATAAGTGTTCGTTGCAAAGCGTTCTGTGCAGATTGTGTAACCGTTTACTCTGATGATGTATACGTGTGATGGTTCTCCTCGACTGATAGTCGATTCACTACAGGAACGGCATGCTACGCCGAGGGTAAAAAGCCGTCGACATAGGCCAAAATGCCCTCGGCATACGCTACGCCGACGGTTGCCCTCGGTGTAGCCTCCTCGGCGGAGGCATTTTTGCCCGCCGGCGTAGCTCTAGCTATCGACGTATGCTACGCCGACGGCCTTCTCCTCGGCATAGCCCCGTCGGCATAATAACGGCAGGTTGTTCAAATTTTTTTGAAATATATTTTTTTATTTTTTTGAATTTTTTCTCAACTTTTTTAAATCTTCGAATTGTTTGAATCATTAATCTCTCACATGGAATATTTTTAACAATAATTACATTTAATCTTTGATCAAATTGCATTCTTTAACAAACTTTCCGCTCGGTCACCCATCATAGCACTACTCCAGCTCCGGCACGCTTAACTTCTCAATTTCTTCTGAATCAGTTTTCGCGAAGCAATTTGTACCTAGTTGTTAATACTGTGATACCAATCCTATTAACTCTTATATCATTATGTCACATGTTTTTATTTTTTGAAACTACAAACACTTATTTAAGGAAACAACAATCAATAACTAAAAATACTACTGATTCAAATAAAAATACTATTGAATTCAAATAAAAATATAATAATTTTACTTTTTTGTATTTTTCTATTTAATATGGAATTATTAATATCTTTAAATTCGTAAATCGCAATTTGATAAATAATATGTCTAAATTAATTAGAAAAATGAAAGGAATCTAAATATGATATCCATATCAACTAATCAGAAACCCCGTTTTTGAATTAGCTATTTGGTGGTTGCTTCAGAAAATCCCCCTTTTGCGCTTAAAAAATAAAAAAATGGCTTTTTGGTGCGACAAAAAGGAAAACTTGCATTAGATCTTTGATAAAGTAGCATATTGTGAACCTAAAAATGACTTTCGTAAAAAAACATGAGCATCGGATAATGTACCTATAGTTCATATCTGACCCACTTCCTACCGATTCAGCAGGAATTTATCTTTTTCACCAGGGGTGGACGGAAAGTTTTCGGATCCCCCTATTGAGACATTGTCCATATAAGGTGGTCTAATATTTTTGTAAAATATGGTGGTAGAATTTTGAATTAGCCATTTGGTGGTTTCTTCATAAAACCGTCTGTGTTTTGTGCTCGGAAAATGAAAAATGGCTTTTTGGTGCGACAAAAAGGAAAACTTCCTCCTGCAACATTATTCGTCCTCCCATTATGCATATTTATGCATAATATGGACACATTATCACAAACTATGCCTTGATTCTAGCCATAACATTGATCATTTGATCCGAAAGCCAAGAAACCTCGAATGAGATAGGTAATTTTGTGAAGGTTTTTCTCAGACATAATCAATATACCAGGTTTAATATTTTTCCTTATAACTATGTCATATAATATGACACCACGCGATGGTTTCGCATTGTTTTGATCGTTTTTGAATTTTTTATGTCCGTTTTAAACTATCGTGAAACTTTGTCGAAGGACGGGCATGAAGATTCTTATCTCGGGGTAGAGTCTCGCTAAACTTGCATTGGATCTTTGATAAAATAGCATATTGTGAACCTAAAAATGATATTTTTTAAAACATGAGCATCGGATCATGTACCTGTAGTTCATATTTGACCCACTTTCTGCCGATTCGACAGGAATTTATCTTTTTCACAGGAGTGGACGGAAAGGTTTTGGATCCCCTGTTGGGACATTGTCCATATACGGTGGTCTAGTATTTTTGTAAAATATGGTGGTAGCATTTTAAATTAGCCATTTGGTGGTTGCTTCACAAAACCATATGTTTTTTGTGCTCGGAAAAATGAAAAATGGCGTTTTGATGCGACGAAAAGGAAAGCTTCCTCCTGCAACATTGTTCGCCATCCCATGATGCACATTTATGCATAATATGGGCATATTATCACAAACTATGCCTCGATTCTAGCCATAACATTGATCATTTGACCCGAAAGCCAATAAAGCTCGAATGAGATAGGTTATTTTATGAAGGTTTTTTGAGACACAATCAATATACCAAGTTTGATATTTTTTCTTTTAACTATGTCACATAATATGACATCACGCGAAGGTTTCGTATTATTTCGATCGTTTTTGAATTTTTTATGCCCATATTAAACTATCGTCAAACTTTGTCGAACGACGGGCATGAAGATTCTTAGCTCGGGCTGAGGCTTGCTAAAAACTTGCATTGGATATTTGATAAAATATCATATTGTAAACTTAAAAATGTTTTTTGTAAAAAACATGAGCATCGAATCATGTACCTGTAGTTCATATCTGACTCACTTCCTACCGATTCGGCAGGAATTTATCTTTTTCACCAGGGGTGGACGGATAGGTTTCGGATCCCCCGTTGGGACATTTTACATATAAGATGGTCTAGTATTTTTATAAAATATGGTGGTAGCATTTTGAATTAGTCATTTGGTGGTTGTTTCACAAAACCATCCATTTTTTGTGCTCGGAAAATGAAAAATGGTTGTTTGGTGTGACGAAATGGAAAACTTCCTCCTGCAACATTGTTCGTCATCCCATGATGCACATTTATGCATAATATGAGCATATTATCACAAACTATGTCTCGATTGTAGCCATAACATTGGTCATTTGACCCGAAAGCCAAAAAACCTCGAATGAGATAGGTCGTTTTGTGAAGGTTTTTTGAGACATAATCAATATACCAAGTTTGATATTTTTCCTTGTAACTATGTCACATAATATGACACCACACGAAGGTTTCGCATTGCTTCGATTGTTTTTAAATTTTTTATGCCCGTTTTAAACTATCGTCAAATTTTGTCGAACGACGGGCATGAAGATTCTTAGCTCGGGGTCGAGCCTCGCTAAACTTATATTGGATCTTTGATAAAATAGCATATTGTGAACCTAAAAATAATTTTTGTAAAAAAATGAGCATCGGATCATGTACTTGTAGTTCATATCTGACCCACTTCCTACCGATTCGGCAGGAATTTGTCTTTTTCACCAGCAAAGGATAGAAAGGTTTCAGATCCTCCTGTTGGGACATTATCTATATAAGGTGGTCTAGTATTTTTGTAAAATATGATGGTAACATTTTGAATTAGCCATTTGGTGGTTGCTTCACAAAATCGTCCGTTTTTTGTGCTTGGAAAATGGAAAATGGCGGTTTGGTGCATCGAAAAGAAAAACTTCCTCATGCAACATTGTTTGCCATCCCATGATGCACATATATACACAATATGGGCACATTATGACAAACTATGTCTGGATTCTAGCCATAACATTGGTCATTTGACCCGAAAGACAAGAAACCTCGAATGAGATAAGTCATTTTATGAATTTTTTTGAGACATAATCAATATACCAAGTTTGATATTTTTTCTTGTAACTATGACACATAATATGACATCACGCGAAGGTTTCGCATTGTTTCGATCATTTTTAAATTTTTTATGCCCGTTTTAAACTATCGTCAAACTTTGTTGAACGAAGGGCATGAAGATTCTTAGCTCGGGCCAAGCCTTGCTAAAAACTTGCACTGGATCTTTGATAAAATATCATATTGTGAACCTAAAAATGATTTTTTTAAAAAAACATGAGCATCGGATCATGTACATGTAGTTCATATCTGACCCACTTCCTACCGATTCGGCAGGAATTTATCTTTTTCACAAGGGTGGACGGATAGGTTTCGGATCCCCTGTTGGGACATTTCCCATATAAGATGGTCTAGTATTTTTGTAAAATGTGGTGGTAAAATTTTGAATTAGTCATTTGGTGGTTGCTTTACAAAACCGTCCGTTTTTTATGCTCGGAAAATGAAAAATGGTTTTTTGGTGCGACGAAAAGGAAAACTTTCTCCTGCAACATTGTTCGCCATCCCATGATGCACATTTATGCATAATATGAGCACATTATCACAAACTATGCCTCGATTGTAGCCATAACCTTGGTCATTTGACCCGAAAGCAAAGAAACCTCGAATGAGATAGGTCGTTTTGTGAAGGTTTTTTGAGACATAATCAATATACCAAGTTTGATATTTTTCCGTATAACTATGTCACATAATATGACACCATGCGAAGGTTTCGCATTGCTTCGATCGTTTTTGAATTTTTTATGCCCGTTTTAAACTATCGTCAAATTTTGTCGAACGACGGGCATGAAGATTCTTAGCTTAGGGCCGAGTCTCGCTAAACTTACATTGGATCTTTGATAAAATAGCATATTGTGAAGCTAAAAATGATTTTTGTAAAAAAAATGAGCATCGGATCATGTACCTATAGTTCATATCTGACCCACTTCCTACCAATTCAGCATGAATTTGTCTTTTTCACCAGAAGAGGACGGAAAGGTTTTAGATCCCCCCGTTGGAACATTGTCCATATAAGGTGGTCTAGTATTTTTGTAAAATATGATGGTAACATTTTGAATTAGCCATTTGGTGGTTGCTTCACAAAACCGTCCGTTTTTTGTGCTTGGAAAATAAAAAATGGTTGTTTAGTGCGACGAAAAGAAAAACTTCCTCATGCAACATTGTTCGCCATCCCATGATGCACATGTATACACAATATGGGCATATTATGACAAACTATGACTTGATTCTAGCCATAACATTGGACATTTGACCCGAAAGCCAAGAAACCTCGAATGAGATAGGTCATTTTGTGAATTGTTTTTGATACATAATCAATATACCAAGTTTGATATTTTTCCTTCTAATCATGTCATATAATATGGCACCACGCGAAGGTTTAGCATTGTTTTGATCGTTTTTAAATTTTTACGCCCGTTTTAAACTATATATAATATTTTGTGTTTCACTTAATTTTTATTTACAAATGTGTACTATTTGAGTGTAGATAGATAGATCTTATTTTTCTGCAAATTTTGATATATTATTTGTATTTTCGAATTAGAATGATTTAGTTATGATTTTTCAAAGTTTAATGAGGTAAAAGAAAAAATAGCTACGCCGAGGGCAGCCGTCGGCGTAGCATAAGATACGCCGAAGGCAATTCTACGCCGACGGCTGCTTGTCGGGGCTGGTCTGGACAATGGCTACGCCGACGGCCTCAACATTTGGCCGTCGGCGTAGCAACCGGCCGTCGGCGTAGCTTCCTATTCATGTAGTGATTTGCTGCATAAACACATTTTTATTGCGTCGGTGTTGTCAGAATGCTGAGACGTTTTTCTTGCTTTTGAAACAACTTGTGAAACATGCGGGCAGAGGTGTGCTGCGCTTGATGGACCGTCCAGAATTTACAGATCATGAGATCGGACGGTGAGAGGAACAGCTGACTGCAGGCTTCTCTTATCCTCGTCGACGTCAACGCTTCTGTTGGCTGTCCTAATTCTAGGACGAAACTAAGTTTAGACAAATCATTGCTGAGGCTATGCATTACACTTATTTCTGGCTAAAGCTACTATGCTCTCTTTTTAAAGGAGCATATATTAGTATCGTAAGATATAAATTACATCCAACTTCTGCAATAACGTATTAGTCTAATATAATTGCGGATGCACACAGCCAAAAAATAAAAGAAAAATTACACGAGAAAAAAAGTCCCACTTTAGTGATCTATGTCCTACAACAGCGACCAAACACCACCAAGGCAGCACCAGAAATCCATCATCTTCAAAAGCTACGATTCCAAAAAGGGAACAATGCACTAGCACCATCATCGTCCTGATCATCGATCATAGGTTTTCACCCTGGAGAAAGTCCATGCTGACAACAAGGTCATTGACAGTCCCAACCAATTAAGGTCAGACCTTGGATTTTCACCTCGTAGTTTGAACTCTGAAAATCTTCTGTATTGTCGCCCCACTTTCCAATGTCGCTGCTCCAAGACCTAGAACATCAAGTCAAAACCTAATCGCAAACAGAAATCACACCACCATTACTATTCTTCAGACCTTGGCTTTCAAGTTATTCTCCACGACTGACTTCACCATGGAACTAATGACATGTCCTTGATGGCAACAGTCTCTAAAGCTTCACAGCACTCCCTCTAAAACAAAACGATCAGATAAAACATGGTTGTGCGACCGAGATCCATCCAATCTGGCGAACTCTGGCATGTCATCCATTGGAGTTGACCACTGGAATCTTCCGGAACACAATACTCCGACCAGATCGATAAAGTCATGGAGCAGGTAGATCTTTGTCCTGACGCGAGAGGGATCATAGGACCAACCCCTTTACTCAAAGCCAGACCAGAAGCCCCCACACCGCCGGTCTTCACCGGTCACTAAGATCCACCGGAATAGAATGACATAGCCATGGTGACCCAGACCGCCATGACCGCTAGCTCGACGAAGGGACAACACCGTAGGTGAAGACTAGATGAACGAGCACCGACCCGCAGCCCACCGTCCCAGATCGGATCAAATGGTCCTCTAGTCCGCCGCGCCGCCAACCAGATCTGAGCACATCACCGCTCCACCCTAACCACCTTCCCTTCACCTCGCCAAGAGCGGCCACAGCACTAGCTCCTTACGCAGGCCCGCCGGGGAATCCCTTACGTCTACCACGTTGGGGCCGGGAGGCCGGATCCCCGCCGTCCCCATCACCGGCGCCATGCTCTTAGGCCGACGGCTGTTAGCACAGCCCCTGCCGCCGAGTACTTTCTGACGACACCGACGAGGAAATTCCGACGAGACGACACACACGTATCCGATAACTTCCGCCGAGATGCACGTGCTGCTAGCCGATCGATTCTTTTGATCTAACTAGTATACTCACGCACGCATACACAAAACAACTTTGATTGCCAAAGGCTCTTGTCGAGCCTTATTTTCTCTCTTGTATTGCTCAACTCCACGGTGTTGTCCGGTACAAGATTACAAGGCGAGGTGTGTGCATATATATATGCACTACTAGGACCTAATCAACTAGGAGTCGGTGTACTACTCCAAAACCTAGTCTAACACATATACGTATACTACCTGGACACTACACCTATTCGGACTGCAATTCCAATACGTGTAGGACACGTGATTATCTAACAATCACTCCCTAATCACGATTTGCTTCTTTACATCGACCTGGGTACCAAATGCGCCAGCTGCTTCTCGCAGGCGTCATCCTTGGCATTGCTTTCGCCGCTCCAGGCGTCATCCTCCATGTCACCGACTTTACCTTTGTCGGCTTCTCCATGACTTGACGTCGATCCTTCTTGTTCGCGTCTTCGGTCTTCGTCGGTTCCTTGATAAACAACGGGTCCTTTTTGTGGTTCATCGTCACCGAATTATTTATCATCCGAAATTCCTTCTTTGGATAGTAGTTCAACACGCGTCTCATGCGTGCTCGTGTCGGTCATAGTCGTCTCAACTCTAGTACAGTCGGAGGCTGTACGACATACTCTTCTACGTCTGACCTTGCCCTTGTCTCTTTATGTTTCCAACTTCCACTCGCCAAACTGCTAGACTTCAATGCAACACACTTGAAGATCATGCATGGATTTGTTGTGCTGAATCTCCAAGCATCTTCTAGACTTCCAAGTAGCGGTGTAAGCTGAAATAGTATGCTCCTTTCTTTTGACCTGATTGAACCAACACCAGTGATTCTTTCATCTGGCCAATTTGCTTCTTGCCTGTTTTCTGGGCAGGCTAGCCCTGGCTTGACTGGACCTACTTTTCTTGGTCCGTCAATTTCTTTTGGCGCTATAGCGCGCACGCTGTTTGGCCTACTTATTTTTTCAGATCCAACTTCTGGGATGGATGTCCCTAGACCTCCTGACGGAGCTCCTTGAGGCAGGTATTTTCCTTTTAGCCCGCCTCCTTCTGGCGTTTCTAGGTCGCCAGCCCCTAGACCATCCTCTGGTCTATTTTCTGGGTCTCCGTATGAAGCCCCTATCGGCGGATCACATACTTTTGGACCGCCTCTTTCTGGCGTTTCTGGGCCGCCAGCCCCTGGACCTTCCCTTGGCCCGGGCTCCAAACGTGAAGCTCCTCCTCCTGGGATGCCGAGCAGAATACATGCGCCACGTCTGCCTACTATTGCTTGTGGCCATCATGCCGTGCCATTGCTTTCATTATGCAACGCCACGTCTTCTCGATCCTGGATGTCGTGTCCGGCGATGTCGGTAGCCCAAGTACTCTCTGGTTGCGCTTCCGAGCTTGAGGTTAACTCCTCCTCAGAATTTGACATGTTCACGCCGACTTCTTTTGACACCTTGGTCGCCATACTTGGCGCCGCCACACTTGACGAACCAACCGGGGTCACTTATGGTTCTACCAATGTCATCTCGTCGTTCAAGACAGTCTCCTGCTGCCCCACGTGAACACTAGTGTCGTCGACACCTGCGCATACTACCTTGATCGCTCCCCACACATCCTTCGCCGATTTCTTTCCGACGAGGTGTTGTAGCATGTCCGTCGGCATAACCGAGTAGAGCGCCATCAATGCTTGGCTACCCTCTCGGTACTTCGCACCTCCCTTGACATACTCATCGCCACCGGGATCGATGGCTTCCCAAATCTGCTGACCTTTCATGGCGCACTGCATCACAAACGCCCATAGGCCGTAGTGCTTGTGATCCGGACGCGGATACAACTCCGCGCCCACCGTCTCAAACGCTGGTGCCGAGCTCTCGCCAAACTTCACCATTGCCATGACCTCCTAGTACTTTCAGCAGATCACGAACGACAAATTTGGCTCTGATACCAATTGTTAGCACAGCCCCTGCCGTCGAGTACTTTCCGACGACACCGACGAGGAAATTTCGACGAGACGACACGCACGTATCCGATAACTTCCGTCGAGATGCACGTGCTGCTAGCCGATCGATTCTTTTGATCTAACTAGTATACTCACGCACGCACACGCAAAACAACTTTGATTGCCAAAGGCTCTTGTCGAGCCTTATTTTCTCTCTTGTATTGCTCAACTCCACGGTGTTGTCCGGTACAAGATTACAAGGCGAGGTGTGTGCATATATATATGCACTACTAGGACCTAATCAACTAGGAGTTGGTGTACTACTCCAAAACCTAGTCTAACACATATATGTATACTACCTGGACACTACACCTATTCGGACTGCAATTTCAATACGTGTAGGACACGTGATTATCTAACAACGGCCTCCGGAGGCGACGAGGAGGGGGGGAGGCGACGCGAGGGGAGCGAGAGTCAGGTCTCCGTACGTGTGACGATCAGCTCCTATGCTCTTGTTCTCAGTTTGCAAATAGGCACTGAACTCAACTCCAAACAGTTTATTTCTTATTCATTCATCGTCAAACTGTAAGGAAAATGCTGACACGAGAAGGAAAGAAACACAACCAAGCTGCACAAGAACACGTACGACACCGCGAAGAAAGGAAACACTATCAAGCTGCTACATGCATGCTGATCAAGCAAGACGCACCTAGCCGGAGATCTCGATGGCCTTCACCTCAGGCTTCTTGATCTCGGCCTTGGGCACTGTAACCGTAAGCACGCCGTTCTCGAGCCCCGCCTTCACTTCCTCCACCTTGGCGTTCTCCGGCAGACGGAACCGCCGGACGAACCTGCCGCTGCTGCGCTCCACATGATGCCACTTATCATTCTTGTCCTCCTTCTCCTTGGTGCGCTCGCCACTGACGACGAGCACGTTGCCGTCCTCGACCTCAACCTTGACCTCCCTCCTTCTTCACTCCGGGAAGATCGGCCTTGAAGACGTGCGCCTCG